>CM060974.1:35802838-36402838 GCA_030765045.1 Tenodera sinensis
ATCTATGACGCCAATATGAGTGTGTTTTTGTAGAGGAAATGTTATCTAATCGCCTGGCACAGAGGCACCGCGCGGTCTGCCAGTTGCGAGTCACGTGGTATTACAGCTGTGCACTCTAACACGTACGCTTTCCACCAGCGAATTGCGTAGTATTTCTGCTCTGTGCCTTTTACTCCCAAGCGAAATGATGAAACATAGTTACAACTGACGTAAACGAAGCGTTACACAGAGCTCTAATTGTTTCATTTTATAATAGTTTATTTGGAGTGAAGACTAAAGATTGAGTGTATTTTCATTTCTTATATGAAGTGAATTACCTATTTTAAATTGGTAAGTTCTGGTTAGGGCACTGTTACAGATATATAACTAATTCCTATTTATATGTAAATGTTTTGTAGGTCCCGGCAAAATGTAATGTAATTTAGAAACGTATTAATAGAACCTTACTTATAACAGCAAATTACGTATAAATGCATTACATAGAAGTATTAAATTACAGTGAAATACAACTTAGTTTTACGTAAATATAATGGGCACATGGCATAAACTATCTTAAAAGAAATCTTTGTTGACAAAGACGCCAGCAGAGCGAGTGGTTTTCGGCCGCTGGTACAAAAGACAAAGACGTTTACTGGCAGAGCCGACGCGAGAATGTCGTAGCAACAAACAAGAAGTAAAACAAGGGCGTAGCGTCAACGGATGTGGGTGATGTGTTGCATACCCTGCCAGTTTCCCTTAGTTAACTTTTCATTTTATCTATATATTAATCCAATTGGCAATATTCTTGTTGAGAAGTAGGTATGCTTCGAACAACAGTCTGCTGTGGATTAGTATTGTTAGCGTAACACGCCAAGCACTGAAACAGAGTGGCTGTTGGTCCTGCTTGTTTTACGCCAGTCACCTCAAACAATATGCGCGCGCACTGGATGTGACTCAGGGAAGTGCATCTGGGTCATGTTAATGAGGTTTAAAGCTAAGTTTTTCAGTATTTTGCTTCGCAGTGAAGGTTAATTTGATATTTGTAACTCCTTCTATATCTATTAGAGTGCAACAAGCAGAATTTTCAACAGTAATTGGTGCGAACGTGTAAGAGAAAAATACGCCAGGAAACTGAAGGCAGAGTATGCACATGTTGGTATTTTTAAACACACAAACGGTGTGTGGGCAATGTTTGAGAGGTAGAATTGTAGCTGAAAAATTCAGTGCCACAGCTGGGATTTGAACCACAAACCCTTCGCTTACCAGGCGGGTGCTCTAACCATTAAGCCACTGTGACAACTTGCCAGAATAATATTGAATTCTCTAAATGATTCGTAGTTCTCCCAGTAGACCACAGAGCGCGTCTCACCTCAGAGACAATTACACCAAGGGCGACTTACTATCCTAAGTACATGGTAATTAATTTATGTATAAGTAATTACCATCTAAAGGATATTTAATCCCGGGACATAAGGTACTTGTAGTTTACCGGGAGAAAAAGATGAAGCGGTTGTAGAATTCAATGTCATTCTGGCAAGTTGTCACCGTAGCTTAATGATTAGAGCACCCGCCTGGTAAGCGGAGGGTCTGTGTTCAAATCCCGGCTGTGGCACTGAATTTTTCAGTTCCGATTCTACCTCTCAAGATATTGTATTCCACGCAAAAATTCGATACCGTGATTTAATTTAAAATACACGGTTTGAGATTCTAAGTTCAAAAATAACATTTTTGCAAAAAGCTCCTAGTTTATCCGTGTAACTATGAAAACACCATAAATCAAAAACTTGAAGCTCAGCATCTTCAAAGAATGCGATCTCAAACTAACCTTCACATAGAACATAATTAGCAAATTTTTATTTTCTCAAAAATGGCTCTAAGGATTTTTAGAAAAACACCAAGTGTTTAAGTTACTTTCATCAGAAATAAAAGGTATTTCTTAAATTTTCAGGGAATATTCTCAGAACTGCTCTTCATTCCGGATGACTTTTGCGTAACTAGGAAACAGGTAATTTGGCTGTTTTTGAGCGCTTTTTGGGCCATATTTTGTGCAAATACTACCGAGAATTTAAGCATAAGGGGTGTTTAAATGTATCCTTCACATTTAAAGCCTGTGGTAGACCTTTAAAAATGGTGGAACCTAAAAATCGCCAATTTGATAATTTTTCGGTCATTTTTCAGCCCCTTAACAAATAGCAGGAAAACGAACATGTGTTAATCTGAACATTTTTTATTATTTCAATATAAGGAACCCATCAGACTTTGTAGAACTTGTATTTTTGGATCACTCTTACCTATATACTTGCATTTGCCAGTGTTCATCTGACGTAACACTTAGCTAAGCTGGGCCATGATGTGACTTCTAAACCTTCCAATTTACTTGCGATAAGCTTATTCTCTTGCACAACGCTCCAAAGTTCAAGTTTCACCAATATTGCTCCAGTCTGATGTTGATGTTTAGTCTTCGGAATAAGTTTGATATGGTTTCTGTCTCAAGTTCGCAATTCTCCTTGACTTAATACAATCTCAAGGTAGACTTTCTAACATTTATCAATAGTTCCTGCAGCCTTTAGCATTTAAGTGCTAAATTTTTGAGCTAATACGCTTAAAATAAGCACACAACTGTTTTTAATTTCTCTGCCAGGTAAAGAATACCAATATTTCAGTGGAAATACACGTTTTGAAGTACCTTAAATAAAAAAAGAGCATCTTTATTAAAAGGTCCGCGCGCGTGCGTGTGCGTCTGTGAACAGCATACCTAAAAAATATTATGAATTGGACTCACATGACTTTCTCTACTCTTGTACTAACCATTCTTACAAATCTGATTCCTATATCTTTGTGTTAAGATAAACATTTGCAGAAATTATCTTATTGCTTATTTCCTTGTAGGTACAAGGGGTATAGGGGAATACTGTAGGCTTTGAGTGACGGAGACCGGAACATCCGTAGTTCAACTCCCAGCTGTAGCATTGAATTTTTTAGTTTGATTCTATCCCTTTCAACCTTTTCCTACACACGGCTATTGTGAAGGAATAATTAATTTGCAGTGTTTGATGTTATAGTTGGTTAAACTATGAAGCCCCGGGCTTAACTATTTACAACATCGAAAATCGCCATTAGGATATGTGATCTCATGTATTTGAGATCTCCTTGTGGTTTACCTGGAAAACTGCGAATTTAATGTCGTGTCATCAAGTTACAATGGTAGTTCAGTGCTTAGAGGTAGCAGACGTAGACTAAAAGATCCGTGGTTCAAATCCGGGCAGTGGCATTCAATTTCTTAGTCTCATTCTACCCTTTATAGTTTCTACAAACTCTTAACATGAAGTAGATATAAGAATAAGCGTTTATAAGAATCGCCTGTTGAATAATGAGTAGAGAAAGTCATGTGAATGTAACAAATACATTGCTATTTTGCTTCTTATGTACTTTTTACGGTTTACTCCAAATTGTTGTTTTATTGTAATGTGACATTGTTTGTCAACGGGCAACATTTGCACAGACGAAAATAAAATAATATGTTTTAATTACACTTCTAGTTATGACGTAATAATACGAACAGTTCTGGCTTCTCATATTTCATGAGGCCATGCACGTTTCCCCTCTCACGTAGTGCCAAATGAGTTTCTAGGAAAGCTTTCGTAAGTGATCTAACCCAATGTCAAACTTGTTTTGTTTACAGTATGTGTCCTTGGAAATTTCCAATGAAATATACATTACCAGTTGGTTCAAAGAGTTTGATTAGTTTTATCGGCCAGCTGTATGTCTATCAATCGTTCAGTCAAATGAGACTTCGTGACGTCGCGGCAGTGACATCGGCCACTGCAGTGAAGTGATACTACCAAAAATCGTTTATCAGCACGTTGGTTGGAATGCCCTTGTCAATAACATTGTTTTATGTGAAGCTTTCTTTGGAAACGTTCCCAATCCAAACGTCAGAATTTTCAGGGGAAAAATTATACATACTCAAGCAACAATAACTATAATAATAAGATATAGTAATCACCATCACAACCACTATAATCATCGTCATCACTAGATATCCGTCCGTCTGCGGTGCCGCGTGTAGTAAATGAGGAGGCGTTACGCTACAGAAAAAAGACGTGAAAGAAAAAGAAATTGGCCTTGTATGTAAATCAATATTTAGTTTACCCTTGTGTTGCGAAACTAAGTTTTGCAATATATTTCGTGTGACACTGACGTCAACAGAGCATGTAAAGCTTTATCTATCAATCGAGATCTGCTTTAGATTTTATAATCTTCATTTTATAATAAAAATCTGATTTGTTGCACTCACATGACTTTCTCTACTCTTGTACTAACCATTTTTACAAGCCCTTATTCCTATATCTTCTTCGTGTTAGTTGAGATAAACATTTGTACAAATTATCTTATTATTTGCTTGTAGTGCAAGAGGAATATTAGAATACAGTAGGCTTGGTGCGATAGTCAAAGGTTTTAAAGCTTGAGATTCTGTTCTCTTTGCACACTTAACATACAAAAATGAACAAGGATGATCCATTTCACGAAAGTTTTTCCGAAACTCTCACCTAACAAGGAATGTCACCATACAAGAAAATTTATTTAGACATAAATTGTGTATTTTAGCAAGATCTACATTTTATAGTATGATTTGGTCTATCTCTAACGGTTTACCAGTTATGCAAAAGTCGTCCAGAGTAAATACGACTACAGGGGTTATAGCCAGAAAATTGAAGATATAAATTTCATTTGGCATAAAAATATCTCAAACATGACATTTTAATCAAAATCGTTAGAGCCATTTTGAAGAAAATCAAAATTTTCGAAAAATTTTCCATGTAAAGGGTAGTTTAGGGTGGGGCTATTTTCTTGAAAATCTTCGTGTCGCATCCTTGAAAGACATTTAACTTAAAAACCAACTTTGGTTTTTAAACTACTTATCGTTTTTGAGTTATGCTGTCCATAGACTAACACACACACACACACACACACACACACACACACACACACACACACACACTCTCTCTCTCTCTCTCTCTCTCTCTCTCTCTCTCACACACTCTCTCTCTCACTCACACACATACGGGTCGGTCTGGGTGGCTCAGTTGGTTAGACGCTGGCCTACGGATCCCAAGGTCGCGGGTTCAAACCCGGCCCAGGCCGATGGTTTTTAAGTGTGCTTAAAAACGACAGCTCCATGTCAGTAGATTTACTGGCATGTAAAAGAACTCCTGCGGGACAAAATTCCGGCACAACGGCGACGCTGATGTGATCCTGGCAATTGACAGCATCGTTAAACAAGAAAATAAATAATCACACATATGGACCTTTTTCTAAAAATACTTTTTTTTTTGGGCTCAGGGGGTCTGAAAACATATTTCCGGTGAAATCTCGACATCGAATTTTAGGGTGGAGTATAATACTTCCCTTAGCACTAGAGAAAGTGAAAATTGTTCACAAACACATATGCTAAACATAGCACTAATATGCACACCATATTACTGAAGCATATACTGCACAGCCATATACAGTTGTCTAAATAAATCTAAACCAGCCTTATTTTGCAATTGTGATTTCAAAACTTTATAACCTCAAACCGTGTCCACGTGAAAGGATTTGCGAAAGTAGAAAATCATGGTTCATTTCTTTCTCATTTTGTTTTAGGACTCTTTTTTAGGTTTGCTAACTTATCTGCATAAATATATAAGAAAGTTCCTTTGCGTTTTCTTGGTTTCAAAACAGTGATGTAATATCGATGCGGTTTACAACGTTACTTGTGTACCTTTGAACCGGTGTTGTTTGGAGGAGACAGGGTGAAGCACAGCAAAATTCCGCACCGTTTACTTCAAATCTCGTGTTAAGGCCTCCAGATTTCTGTGTCGTGTCGAGAACGTTGTTCTTAAACCACTGTTGCATGTGTTTAGCCTTTTGAGTTTTAGCTCACGTACCATCAATGGTACGCGTACCACAGGTTGGGAACCCTTGATCTACTGATTTTCAGTATATAAAACTGGCGCTAATAACCCTCTTCTGTACTACCGTGTTTCTCTTCCGTTACTACCGCATATATTGATTAGTGCTGCCATCGAACGGGAGTACCGGAAACCTGGTTAGCTGGTCTGTCAGTTATCGTTTGTTTACTCCTACACTGATAGAACTCCACTATTGATATTGATATTACTGGACCAAACTGCATCTCGCGTTTGGAAATATAAAATACAGCTAATAGAGTTGTGGCGATTGGCAAATCAATGATAAATTTCTTTTAAATTATATGTATACCATTGTTTGTAAAATATCGTAGCAAGGAAAACCCTTAATTGATCTTACTGCTACGCATAAGTAAGAGAAATATTGCTTTTAACCCAAAAATTCAATGTCAAGGAATATATATTCAACTTAAAAAAAAAATTAGTATTTTTAAAGCAGATACAATTTTTGAACAGGTAAAATGCTTTTAAATATTTAGGATATAATCTCTGCCACAAACAAATGATGGCATCAACGATAAAAATAACAAATTTAACCAAACATGTGGTACTTTAAAAATCTGTGATGCACTCACATAAGTTTCTCTACTCACGTACTAACCACTCTTACAAACTGTTATTTCTCTATGTTCTTGGCGTTAGTTGAGATAAACATTTGCAGAAATTATCTTATTGCTTATTTCTTGTAGGCACAAGGGGAATATGGGAATACAGTAGGCTGTGAGCGATAATAAAATCTTCTAAAGCTTTCATATTCTGTTCTCTTTGCACGGTTAACATATAAAAAAATGAATAACGATGTTCTATTTGACAGAACTATAAGTTCTCCAAAACTTACACAAATAACAGGAATATCTCCGAAATGGTTCACTCTAAAAGAAATTATCTGGACATAGATTGTATGTTTTAGCAAGATCTACATTTTTTGTATAATAAGATTTGGTCTATTTCTTACGGTTTACCAGTTACGCAAAAGTAATCCAGAGTGAACAGGACTACTTAGGGTATAGACTGAAAATTCAAGATATACGTTTCATTTGTCATAAAAATAACTCAAACATATGGTATTTTAATAAAACTGGTTTGTGTTATTCAAGAAAACAAGAATTTTCAAAAAATTGTCCATGTAAAGGGTAATTTAGGGTGAAGGAATTTTCTTCAAAATCTTGCTTGGATTAACCTTATATATCAACTTTAATTTGTAATCGACTTTTCGTTTTTGAATTACGCTGTCCAAAGATTGACACACACACACACACACACACACACACACACACACACACACACACACACATACATACACATATATCGAATTTTTCGGTGGAATAGAATACTTCCTCTGGTTGCAATACGTAGCAGAGAATGTCATAGTAAATTTAATCAGATGAGTGGTACCATTAAAAGAAATTTAAAAAATGCACTAAAAGAAACCAGCATGAAGAATCAGAATGTTGGTTACTTACGAAAAGACATTCTTATGGAGTGTTGCAGGATATACCCTATTGGATAAGAGAAGAAATGAAGATATAAGACAAGATATAAGAAAAGAATTAAACATATTCTAATTAAACAGTACAGGAACACCTGCAAAGGATATATTGATAGAATGTCAGAAGGAAGATTTCCTAAATTATTAATAAGCTATACACCTCTAGGAAGAACAGATCTTGGACGACCACACCAAAGATGGACTGAACAATTTTAGCTTTCGTGAGCTTATAAAAGCTCAATCCTTGATTGGTGGTGATAAAAACAGATGCATGTGTGTGCTCGTGAGAAGCAGAACTTAAGAACCAGAAGATTGTTAAAAACCGAATTTGGTATTTAAGTTTAGTACCACAGAGATGCGACACGAAAACTTTGATACTCTTTGGATGGAATCTTTTTTGGAATTTGTTTTACCCAGCCAGCGGCTCTGACGATTTTGATTAAAATAGCATGTATTTAATATGTTAACATGGCCATACAATTTTGTTCTTTCTTTATCCTTCCCTTATGTAGGACTTACAAGCCAGTGTCTAGGGTTAGACGCCTGTCGGGAAGCAGAGGAACCTATGGACCAGACAGAGTGAAGACCTGGAAGCGGGTGGTCAGCCCAGCACCAGGCATGATAGTGAGGAAGAGGATGGCATGAAATGCAAGCGAAATGGATGATTGGAAAGGTGATGATGGAGCAATTGGTGGGATGAGTGGCGGGGGAAACCGGAGAATCCGGAGAAAACCCGTCCAGAAGCCGCTTACTCCACCACCACATGCAAGTCCCTGGGATTGAACCCGGGCCATTTAGGTGGTAAGCAAACACTCTAACTGCTCGGCTTCGGCGCCGCCCACAATAAAATTGATTCTTTAAATTTATTTTATTGATTTATTTGTGCCAAGCAAATTACATTCGAATATGACATAGTATTTAGCCCACGTTCATTGCCTATCACATCCTATTTATGTGTATTTTCAAGTCATGCCTTTTTACTTTGTATATTACGTAGAAGCTTTGTATTCCACCAAAAAAATTCGATATGAAGATTACATCAGAAATACATGATTTTACAAAAAACTACGTTTGTGTATGTGTCAGTTCATGTGTGCCCATGTGGTCTGAACAATACAAACAAATGCGAAACTCGTCATCTTCCAAGGATGCAACAAAAAGACTTTTAAAAAGATGCCTCCACCCCAGACAACTCTTTTTCGAAATGTTTTATTTTCTAATAACAGCTCTAACAATTCGAGTTAAAATGGGAGATTTTAAGTATATTTTTATGAGAAAGGAAACGTATATCTTAAATTTTCTGGGAATAGCTTCAGATGATGTTTTCATTCTGGACGACTTTTGCATAACTGGTAAACTATAATATAGTTTACCATATATATAGTAGATGTTCACCTTTTTATCTGTTAGCCATACATCACATAGCGGCCATCTTTGAAAGATCTGACTATCGATTCTATTCCCCTTGCACCTAAAAGGAAATTAGTAATTCGCATAAGATATTTTAGGTAACTTTCGTGTGCTGAATTTTCATTGTGCATTCCACTTGCATTTCGTTTTATCTAAAACTTGGCTAATTCCTTCTGTACAGAACAAACCAGTTTTCTGCTGACTTTAAACCATTTTTCAGATAGAAATGCTTTTTCCATATGGCAGTCCCTTCACATTCAAATATGTGTTCAGCATCTTTGTTATCGCTAGATAAGGGTCATTGACCCTTGGGTATACCGTTTATAAATCCTTTTAATCTTCAAACATCATGCTAAGCCCTCCTTTCCCTTTATTTTCCTTATCTATTTACGTTTCCCCAATCCACGAACCTTTTATCTAAGCATAGTCAAAGAGCTCTCATCCGCTGTTGCATTAAAGATTATGTTTTGGACTATTTTGCTGTGAACGTGATTTTCTATTGTTTTGTCTAACCGGTAAACCTCCAGAGACAGACAAACAAGTACTAAAGCGCGTCTCAACCTTAGATGACAGTACACGTTAAATAGGGCGCAACGTTGCAACATGTGTGTGTGTGTGTGTGTGTGTGTGTGTGCGCGCGCGCACGCGTGTGTGTGTTTCCGCGCGCGCCTGCAAGTTCGTTGCTCAGCTGCGACAACTTGTGATTGGCACAAGTGAAACTGAAGCAGCACTCTATTGTTCATTCCTGTCCCTCTGACGTTTTATACCCTGTTTTAAATGTGACTTTGTTATGGGGACAATAAATAATATTACGCTAAGTAGCATCAGTAATACATTAAACGAATATTAGCGTATTAAACAGAGTAATAATTATGATCATAGTTTCAATAAGTACACCTGTTAAATCTCTATATATTATAAACGTGATAAGGTAGTTATGTAACATAAAACAGTCTACATAACAGTGTCTAAAGAATGAACAAACTTAAGATTTTGCTTTCTCTTAGGATTTAGCAGTTACGCAGAGGTCCATCAGAATGAAGAGGAGTGAATATTCCCAGAAAATTCAACACATACATTTCATTTGTCATGGAAATATCTTAAACCAGTCATGGGTAAAATCGGCTAAAATGGGTCACCACCCTGAAACACGTTCTTTCCTCACTCCACCTGCCATCCCTTCCCTTCAGTGCTGTTCAGGTTCCGACACGTCTCATTCAGTGGCGAGTACGGCTGTTTCATGAAGAGTGGCAGAGAGATTTGTTGTTAAGTTACAAAAACAGGAAAGTTTGCTGTTTAATATTCGGATTTCTATTGGCAAATGTAAGACGTTACAATATCAAACGCAACTTTGATCAGAAGCAGAAATCAAATTTTGGTGATCTTGCAGGTAATTTTTGAATACCCGTATTTGTAAACATATAAAGGGACGATATAATTCTACTTTTGGGGTTTTGTTTCTTATTAGTTATTTAATATAAAGTTGTATTTCGTGTTTCAACGTTTGAAGATAATATTAAGTTTAAAACCAAAGAATTTATTACGTTCATCAAATAGTTGTAAAATATTTTAAGGCTAAAAAGCAATGGAACGTTTCTGCTTTATTTATTGTGAAAGAGAAACAATTTAGTATGTTAATCATAAGAATATTAGGTGCACAAGAGAAAGGAAGGTTATAAACTTCAAGATAATATAATTTCTCTAACCACAGCTGATCGCTGTAATAACTATTGTATGCAAAATATATTAAATATCAACAAAGCAGTAAATAACAGCATAGAAATTATTACTGCCACGCAGGTGGAACGAACCCACCACTGCGCGTATTTATTCAAACAATCTTGTCACTCGGTAATGTGAATGTGGGGTGAGTAAGGCAAGTTCAATCGCTACCTCTCCTCTCGTGCCCTTGCCTGTCTTAAACATGTGGTATTTTAGTTTAAAAGCTTTCGCCTCATATCCTTGGAAAATGCTAAACTTTGGAATTTAACCAACTATTTTGGGGGATTATACTGTTCACAGACACACGCACTTCAAAACGGGTATTTCCAGTGAAATACCTGTGTCGAGTTTTTTGATGGAGTGCAGTACCTCCTCTACCTGCTAGGCAATTGGTAGAGGAAGTATAACATCTGACGTGTTGCACTCACATGACTTCCTCTATTCTTGTATTAACCATACTTAAAAACTCTTATTCCTATATTTTCTTCGTGTTAGTTGAGATAAACATTTGTACAACTTATCTTATTGCTTATTTCCTTGTAGGTGCAAGGAGAGTTTTAAAATACAGCAGGCTTTGTGCGATAGTGAAATCTTTTAAAGCTTTGAGATCCCGTTGTCTTTGTATGCTTAACATATAACAAAATGAACAACGATGTTCCATTTCACGAAAGTTGTAAGTTTTCCGAAACTCACACACATGATAAGGAATATCTCCGAAATGGTTCACCCTACAAGAAAATTTATTGAGACATAAATTGTGTATTTTAGCAAGATCTACATTTTTTATAGCATGATTTGGTCTATCTCTAACGGTTTATTAGCTATGCAAAAGTAGTCCAGAGTAAATACGACTACATAGGCTATAGCCAGAAAATTGAAGATATACATTTCATTTGTCATAAAAGTATTTCAAACATATGACATTTTAATAAAACTCGTTTGAGCCGTTTTCAAGAAAATCAAAATGTTCGAGAAATTTCCGCGTAAAGGGTAGTTGAGGGTGGGGATATTTTCTTGAAAATCTTCATGTCACATCTTTGAAAGACATTAAGCTTAAATGCCAACTTTACCACACATGCACACGGACTTTTTTCTACAAATGCTTTTTTTTGGATTCGAGAGACATCAAAACATGTATTTCCGCTGAAATATCGATATCGGATTTTTGGGTGGAATACAATAGTAGTAGAGTATTAGAGGAAGAGAAAACGTTCAAAAAAAGTTGACTGCTGAATTAACAGTCAGGACAGCAAAGTGAGACCATTTGTGTTAGATTTTTTTGTCGTTGTTCCCTAGAGCTTATGGTGGGAGAGATTGCGGTGTTCCAAGAGTGCAGTTTCAAACTGTGCAAAGCGTGCTTTTCCTAATTTGTTTTGAGAATCCGTCGCCGTCCTCGTCTCTGAAGACCTTTGGAGTCATTAAGGATGCGTAGAGATTACTGTCTGCTGCCTAAATCGGTTACCATCAAAGGATCAAGCAGATCCCAATTTGAATAACCAGTCACGTAGAAGGCAGGGAGGTTGAGGAGAACTTTTCTTCACCATCTATTCATGAATGTCTTCCTCTTTTATATACAGTACTTTAAACACACTTCGCATATACTTCCCGGCAACCACGTGAAAGAGAAGAGCGCCAGAGAGGTGGAGGGGGGAAAAAAGAGAGAACGCATACTCATTTCGGTCATCAGGATGACGCTGAAATATACAGAGGTTTATTCTCAAGTCTCTACATAATCCATGCTTAAATCCAGGCCACTGCGTATCTAATATTTTACCGTTTTATCTTCTTTACTGCATACAGCACCTAGAGAAAATAATCTATTCCATACATCCAAAAATTTAATACCCAGATTTCCGTGGAAATACATATTTTAACCTCTGATCTGGTGTGTTGCACTCACATGACTTTCTCTGCTTTTGTACTAACCATTCTTACAAACTCTTATTCCTCTATCTTCTTCATTTTAGTGCATTAAGCTTTAAGTGAAAGTCAAATCTTTTAAAGCTTTAAAATTCCGTTCTCTTTGACGACCCAAAAGATAAAAACAATTAGTTCAAAATTCACACAAATATCAAGGAATATATCCCAAATGTTTCTCTGCACTAAAAATGAATTTTAACATAACTTTCCTGTTTTAACGAGATTTCTTATAGTTTATCAGTTTTACAAAAGACAACCACAGTATATAGGACTACATAGGCTATAGCCAGTAATCGAAACGTTTGGGCATTTTTTGAACAAATCAAAGGTAAAGGAGAAAGGGCACAGGTGCAGAGAGGGACACCTCGCTCACGTCGATCTACACAGGTCTATTGTGGCTACCACCCCCCAGGAGGCAGGAATGAATGAGGGAACCGAACGGTAGCTATCAGACTTGCAGCTAGACAGGCCTACCAGAGACGTACTGAAATGTCTTCATCACGGCGCTAGGCCCCGCACAAACAGCCAACATCACACCGCGGGTCTGGGTCGGTATCGCTCGAAGCGCCCCTCCCCCCCCCCTCGACGTATGTATGTATTTAATTTCGATAGTAGAGCTATGACATCATCGTGAGCTCTGTGTGGTAGTGTTTTCACTTATCCTCCAGATAGCAGAACACCCGACAGACGTTTTCTCGTCAGAGAACTACTGTATCGGCAGTATATTCTTAGGTATTGTGACAAATGATAACTCCGGGTTGTTTTAGTATCGCTTTATTTCTTGTCATACTATTAGCGAAGCCCTAATACTATTACAAAGGCCACTATGGCACACACGGAAACACAGTTTACACTCTTGTATCGTAAGCTTGCAGTTCACAGCTGTTCCCTTCCTGTCCTTGACACTGCTGTGCCATAAACAACTGAATTGTTTGGAACTCTGGCAATTAACTAACTCACTGGTCCGTATCCGCTGTTTATATGGTCCATATCGGCGAATTCTCTAGAATTGATGTATCTCGCACGCTGCAAACAAAGTCCTTACACTTCGAAATCTTATAGAAATGCCTGCAACGCTGTTTGTTCATGAGCCGCACCTTGTCGTCTTGTTGCCGATCGGCGCTTGCAAAGCCAGTGGTGTGAGGTAAGTAACACCGACTATCCCTCCCCACGTGGCCGCCGCGACGATATGCATGGGGTTCTTTCACATGTAAGCTCAAACATTACATCGCTAAATATATGAGATAGGAAAAGAATAGAAACAAACAGTGGGCAAACAGTGTGGGTCAGTTTTCATATGTTTCTCTTTGCTTTTCACATTGATTTGAACATTAATTTGTTTACCTATTCCTGCAGGAGTTTGAACTTTCAAACTTAATGATGAAGTTAACACGTGTAATTCAGACTTTGGTCAGAAAATTACCTTATACTTTAATTTAACGAGGTCTTAATGATTTAAAAGTTATTGTATGGTATGGCTTCACTTTACAATTCATCATTGGTCCATATTTTTTTGAAGAAGACAACAACGGAATAAGACAGACTGCTACAGTTTAATACAACATGCTAGGGAAGTTTGTTACACCATATGGAAAACATAACCTCTACGCAAGATGGTGCTCTTCCTCACATCTAACTCTTCTCGGGCTGAGTGGCATTGAGCGGTCGCTGTCCTCTCGTGGGTGAGGATGAAGATATCTCAGCATTTTTAGGCGCTTCCGCGCGTCTCTGTGGCTATTTGTCCTGCGAGTCTGTGGCATCTGCAGCTCCCTTGCTTCATCCCTTCCACCTGGGGGTGTTAGCCGCAATAGATCTATGTGAAGGTCGCAGTACGCATGATGTTCCTCTGCATATATACTCTTTACCTTTTGCCCCACATCTACACCCCTTCAGATGTTTGGCGATTACGTCATCATTGGTAAGCATTTCTCAAAAGTATGGCCTCCGCGATCTCCAGATTTGAGTCCGACCGAGTTTTGAACAAGTTTTTCTGGCATATCCAACAACCCCATTACAACTAAAAGATGTCATCTCTCAAGAAGTTATTCCAAGACATTATCTGCTAAATGCTGTGCAGACAGATGCTGTACGTTGCAGACATTTTCCCAAGTTGAATTTCTTTCCAATGTGTTTTTGTCCTATCTCAAATATTGTTATATTTACAGCCGTTTAATGTTTGAACAGACATCTGAAAGATCCTATATATTAGGTATTATTGGTACGTATGTTTATAAAACTGTTTTAGTAGGGCGCGGCATTTCCGAGATTCCTTTCTAAATCTGCCCAAACCCTGTGGAAGAACAGTGTTAGTCACGTATCTGCTAAGCTATGAAAATATTGGTACTTAATCTCGCAGTTCATTGCACATAGGGTCAGTGCATAAGTAGTGTTTACAGGCACCGATACTTGAGGTGGTTTACTCTCATACAACACGTGCACAGGTGGTCTAGTGTTATACCTTCTGGTGTGTGCTAATTCCCTTCAGCTGAATTAATAAGGAAATCCCAGGCAACTGCATTAGTTGAGGTGTTTATGTTAGTGTTGTAACCTCTGACATACCGAAAGCGTTTGAGATAAGTATTAAAAAACTGATATATTTCATGTTAATCGAGATGGATAAATAATTGCATATTTCCTTGCAGATACAATGACAATTGAGGAATTCAGTAGGCTTAATCATACCCAAATATTTTCACAGCTGGTCCCTTCGTGATGGCTTTGAAAGCCAAAGAGAAGGCAATCCATTTGAGAAATTGTGAAATGTATCTGCAAAAGCATTCCAACCAATAACAAGGAATATCTAGGAAATGGCTAACTACACAAACAAAATATATATGACATACATTTATGCTTTAACCTTAATACTAGTTCTTTTGATTTGCCAGTTATTCAAAATAATGTAATGGTCTTTCCGAATGAAAAGGTCTTCATTGACTATTCGCAGAAAATTTCAAGATATAAGATTTATTTGCCGTATAAACATCTTTATTGCATGGCATTTTGATGAAAATTGTTTGAAAAATCTTGTGATAGCTTGGGATGAAAGGATTTTCTTGAAAATCTTTCTATAACAACTTAAACAGATAGTAGACCTCAGTACCAAGTCTATATTTATCTGAGTCTTTTGCTGCTCACAGACATATTACCCTCCCACTGTGAAGGAGGTTTTTCTAAACACTCTTTATTTTTATTTGGGGGAGCTCATAACATGTATTTCCGGTAATAAAAGGGGAACCTATAGTATTGATCGGCAGCTTTCATTCCCAGGAGATTAGGCAGTCTCCTTAAAGAAAACCATGGAAGTTAAATATAGATCTCAATTAAACTGTTAGTTTAGGCATAGATGTTTTAAGTGCAGATATTTGTGCAGATACTGGTAATTAGGGCAATGTTATGAACAATATTCCGTCAACATTTGTTTCATTTGTGGACTTAAAACTTTAATTATTAGGAGCAGTATGTTTTCAGATTGACTGGCATCTCTAAGTAGACGTAGCATAGAAGGCATGACGCAGAGTAGGCATGTCTCGTGATAACGAATGGTGTATTGGTACCGAGTTTGAATGCTTTCTGCAAGGGCAATGACCTTACATTGTCTAGTTCAGTGTATCGTGCATTGAGGTGTGGAGCAAAATGGATATTCTATCTCACAGGCGTTGCTCATTTGGAAAACGTTACAGGATGAAAATTTACAAAAAATGAGTTAATAGATCCAGCTCGATTCCAATAAAAACATTTAAGGTATTCAGTGTCAGACGGCCCCTTGAATTACGCTCCCTCACTCACTCACTCACTCACTCACTCACTCACTCACTCACTCACTCACTCACTCACTCACTCACTCACTCACTCACTCACTCACTCACTCACTCATTCACTAACCCACTCTAGTGTCAGCTATTTCGAATTTTAGTTTTCATTAAACCCACTTTAGAAAATAACTCGTTCACAAATGCAATGCAAATTCTGGTAGTTCTTTGAAATAATTTTTTCCATCTACGTCATACATAATATGTTTAATAACACTCCAACAGCTATCAGATTCTGACATGTTCTCTATTTCGGAGGAAAGACAACTTTTTTTCCGAGTTTCTACAGTGATTATAAATTTTCTGGACAGCATTGTGTTGACTGTGATGAACGAATATGGTCCATTTTTGCAGAACTGATGGACTAATGAACATAAGACAAGCATACAGGATGGAAGTGAAATGATCCGCCAGACTTTAACAGCAAATTTCTCATATTGTGAATAACAAGAAAGTCTAATACCAAAATGTTGAAAAGTTTATAGTTTTCTAGAAGAAAATATTTTTATCAAAAAAATTTACCATCACCTGGCTGAATTATTATTGACTGAAAGTTCTTGATTTATGGCTGTATTCATAGAAAACTCAATAAACAACTTTTTCCTTTGGCGTATTTCAATAGATTGAACGGTTTTTGTGTAAATTTAATTTAAAAGAACCCACAATTTGTTAACTTTTTGTTGCCTTTTTACGAGAGGTTTGAGAAAAGGTGCATTTCGAGAAAAATCCGTGCTACGTCATTCTTGCCTATATAAGCGAGTCGAGACTGCGAGAGTAGCCAGATGTCGCGTCAGAGATGTTTGTTGTATGAAGCAGTTTTAACCATCGCAAGCAGTTTCCGAGAGAGTAAAGAAACACGGTGAAGTTTGTGTCAAGGTTATGATCAGACAGAACAGCTATGAATTGTAAGCTCACGACGAGTTAGTGATAAAACAAGACAACTTCTGTGATTAAATTAATATAATCCTGGCTACGGACAGCGTCCTTAATATATAAAACATTGTTACACTGAAAGTTAAGGAAACGATTTAAAAGGGAAAATGTGGTATTTGAAAAAACAACCTCACAATGAGATTTCCGATCAGGGAAAACCGCAAAAAACCCAAGGTCAGTCCTGTTGGGCTCAAATATATTGCTTGGTGGCTTACCAATAGCCGAATAAATTGTAATGTTGTTTAAACTGATCTCAGAAAAATTAGGAAATAAAGAGAATCAGTAGCAATAACAGGTTGCTGGCAGCGTATAAGCAGAACTGATACGATTACCTTAAAGCAAAGCTCGCTGTTTGTTTGCATCGTGCCTGGTCGGTAGTGAGGAAGATTACGCTATGTACTACAACGAACACCTGATGGAAAATCCTCAGCACACCATGTTCGTCACGTCACCTCGTGCTGTAGCGAAAATAAAGAACAGTTCTTTTGTTGGTGGCCTGCGAAGGATTTGGCAGAGCTTTTAGTTGTTTTATTCATGATGTGCAGTAATCCTGAATGTCTACTCAATTCTTCTGTAAAAGTTAATAACGTATATGCAGTAGAGCTCAAAAAAGATCAATTAAAAAATTTGATATGTAACATTCACATGACTTTCTGTACCCTGTATCGATCATTACTGCCTGTGCAAGCTATTCTTATAAAATTTTATTATAGCATTCTATGCTATATAGGCAGTCAAGGTATTGTATTCGTCCCAAAAATTTCATAACCAAATTTCACTGTAAATACGCGCTTTGAGGTCCCTCAATTTTGAATACACAATGAACATTTAAAATCTGATATGTTGCACTCACAAGACTTTTTCTACTCTTGTACAAACCATTCTTACAAACTCTTATTCCTATATCTTCTTCATATTAATACAGATAAACATTTGCAGAAATTATATTATTGCTTATTTCCTTGTAGGTACAAGGGGAATATTAGAATACAGTAGGCTTTGAGCGATAGTCAAATGTTTTAAAGCTTTGAGATTCCGTTCTCTTTGCACTCTTAACATATAAAAAAATGCACAACAATGTCCCATTTCACGAAAGTTTTGTTTTCAGAAACTGACACAAATAACAAGAATATCTCCGAAATAGTTCATTCTATAAAGAAATTTATTCAGACATAAATTGTGTGTTTTAGCAAGATCTACATTTTGTGTACAGTAAGATTTATTCTATCTCTTATGGTTTACCCAGTTAGGCAAAAGTCATCCAGAGTAAATAGGACTGCCTAGACAGTTCAAGATATACATTTCATTTGTCATGAAAATATCTCAAACATATGGCATTTTGATAAAAATAGTTAGCCATTTTCAAGAAAATAATTTCCTAAAAATGTTTCATGTAAAGGGTAGTTTAGGTTGGAGGAATTTTCTTCAAACTATTCGGGTCGCATCCTTCAAAGACAATAAACTTAAATACCAACTTTGGTTTCTAACGACTTTTCGTTTGTGAGTTATGCTATTCACAGCCTGACAGAGAGACAGGTATAGACACACATGGACCTTTTTCTAAAAATGCTTTTCGTTTGGATTCAGGGGACCTCAAAACTTATATTTCCGACAAAGAATTTTTGGATGGAATACAGAACATCCTCTACTTTGCTATAGGTAGTAAAGAATGTAAAAAGAACCAAGAAATATTGGTTAAATACCAAACTTGGAATTTAATCTGAGGTCTGAACATCTTTCAAAGACCGCGACATGAGAATTTTCAAGAAAATCCCTCCACTACAGAATTTTGCATGGAACATTTTTAGAAAATTTTAATTTCCCCAAAAAGTAGCTGATAACGATTTTGATTAAAATACCATGTGTTTAATATATTTGCATACTAAATTAAACGTTTATCTTTAGTCTTGTGGGAATTCCTCAGAAGTCGTCGTCATTCTGAATGTCTTTTGCATAACTGGTAAACTGTAAGAGATAAACAAAACCTTATTAGAAAAAAATACAGAGTTCCTTGAAACATGCTATTTTGGTGGAGTGAACCATTATATGATATTCTTGTTATTTCTTTGAATTTTCCATTTTATTAAATGGGAACATTTTATTCGCTTTTATGTACTCGATATGGAAAGAGAATGGAATGTAAAAGCCATCACATAGCCACCAGGTCTTAAAAGGTTTGCTTAAACAAGAAAATGTGGAACAAAACATTTCTGCAAATCTCTATCTCGATGGTACGCTAAACTTGATTATAAATATCGCAAAATTAGACATTTTTATTCCATGGCTTAAAAATACACAATCCACAGATTTAAAATTTACTTCGATTTTTAAATTATTAATACCCATATCAATATAACTTGGGATGAAGCACCAGAATATTTTTCATTTTGATATTTGAGCTTTTGGAAATTAGTTTTTAAGGACATTCACTTTTTCAAAATGTTCCACACGATGCCGTTTCTGTCCAGTTCCTTTGAATTTTGTAAAAATCTTCAGAAAACTAGCAATTCAATATGCCATACAATTTGTTTTATGTTGAACGCTTTTTGAGTTATTAGTTTTTTAAGGTACGTAAAACTAGACTTTTTAAATGACAGAATTTAAAAGTTATTTGCTTTTGAACTAAGCCTGGTAAAACAAAATTATTTGGGAGATCTGTGTATTATGATTAGGTAAATGACACAGAATTTTAAAAACTGGTTACTTTAAAAACAACGTATTTTCGATCCATGTGTTCATTGAAGGACAGATGATTTTAATAAATAAATGTGTATATATACACATTTATTATATTTATTATATATGATATTATATGTATTATATTATATATATTATATATAGACACACACACATGTTTAAGAAAGAGTGGGTAGGATGGTCATATGAGTGCACACATATTTTTACAGATAATACATAAGATTTAAAATTTAAGGTTTGAGATTAATGGTTCGTTTTGTAAATAATCTGAAACAATAATTCCTGGCTCAACCCTAACAGTATAAGTGTTATGATCGGACCATAAATAACAGAAACAAATAAGCTGTGTTTGTTATCAGTGCAATAACCCATAAACTCTAGATAAGGTACGCCTCTGATACGATCTTATTGTTAATCCACAAATGTCCTGAATTTAATATCTGGCGCTTTTATCGCTATCACTGCCACCAATTTATCGCTTGGTACAGCACGCACAAAATTTTTCCACCACGTTTCAGAAGCAGCAGGAATTGTTCCATGAAAGAGGACTGAGGTTACTCTCACATTCTATGGCAACTTGCTCATAAAGTATGGTGTCAGGTTAGGGAAGGAGCCTTCTGGTTAATTAGCGGGAATGTTACCTGTGTTCTTTGGTAATGTCAGTGTCTTAGTAATTAAAATACCACAAGCTACGTACCCTCTCTTACTCCCAGAGATTGTTCCATTATTCATTACAGCTCTTTTGTAAAATATGTTATCCCTATGTTAGGAATATTGTAGAAGCAGCAACATCATGCGGGCACATTAATGTTGCCATGAAAATGTAAGATGTAAAATTCTCTCTGCACCTCTAAGTGGATCTTCAATTAAATATCTGATGTCTTGCCTCTACTTCTGTACAGTGTCTTCCAAAAAAAAAAAAAAAAAAAAAAAAAAAAAAATCACTCAAAACTCACTCATTCACTCACTCACCCACTCACTCACTCACTGAGTTTCTTCATGATAATCGTGATAAACATTTGCAGAAATGATCTTATCGACTATCATATACAGGTGTCCTAAAAACACATTATGCGGGACGGTAAACTGATCGGTTTTCAAATAGGATCCCTGTCTAGAAATGCACGGTTTGGACACTGCAGAGCGTTGACATTTTGTCGATAAATCCAGCATCGAACTATCTATATTACAAACTGGCTTCGAACTGTGTACCTTCTACATCATTGCAGAGCCTATGAGGGCGGTGGTGAGCCTCATGCAAGGATCCAATAGGTTGTCGATTTCGGTGGAATCAGATGGCGGAGGGACCGGAGAACCCGGAGGAAACCCGCCCCAGCGCTGCTTCGTCCACCACAAATCCCATATGCGGTTGCCTGGGACCGAAACCGGGCCACTTTGGTGAGAAGCGAATGGTCTAACCATTCGGCTATGGCGCGGCCGTGGACTCGAGCCATAAGGTCCTCCGCTGGCGTTGCAGGAGTGTCATACGCCATAATCTTCATACAATTCCACAGAAAATAGTCGAGAGATGTCAGGTCTGGCGACCGTGCTGGCCATTGAACTGGTCCACCTCTACCAATCCATCGATAGGGATATGTGACGTTGAGGTGATTCCGCACATTTCCATCAATGTATGCTGGAGCTCATGTCGGTAATTTCAGCAGCTTTATACCGGTAAGTGTCTTACTGCTGTTAAAAACATCACTGTGCTAGAAACTACACAAGTAACGCAGTGGGATGAGCACCAAGGACTCGATGGAGGAATTTAGCGCATGCGCAGCAATGTTTATTATGCTCTGGTCATTCATACCTTCCATATTAAGATACCAAAACGAATGTTAACAAATTATCACAACCGTTTGTCGATCAGTTTGCCATCCCGCACAACATACTAAGCATTGTCGGTGTTTTTGGGACACCCAGTATAGAGGGGTTAATTGATCATATACGGCTCACTACCTTGTCATTCTCTAATTAGCATCATTTATCACTGGGCCACTCTTTTGTTCAGTTAGTATCGCCAACTCTATTCCCATAAATTGCTGAAAAACACATTTCAATTTGTCAATTGTGTTTTAACAATTGTTCTTTAAATAAGTAATGTATACTCCCAGAAGAAAGGCTATTTGTTAATAATAAAAATAAACAGAGATTTATTTGAGATTACTAACTGATTTTCTGTTACTGTACTGAGCAAGTCGAACTGCATTAATCGTATTGAGTATATTTTAGGTTACTGTTTTTATATGGTATTTTCGTTCATATCTTATTTATAAAATAGTCCAGAGAAATGTATTTTGACGTTCTGACCTTACTAGATAAATTCTCTCGCTCCGCTTGATACTTTTTCGGTTAGATCAGACGTTTCTGGCAGTATTTGTGATAATTTTCTTGAAGATGCAAGGGGAATACGAGAATATAGCAGGCTTTAAACGATAGTTACATCTTTTAAAGCTGGTCAAGGGTTAAAACAAATGAAGAATGACTCTCATTTGAAAAAACTACAAATATTGCAACATTCAGACAAGTAACTCCGAAATGGTTCACTCCATAGAAAAAAGATAACTGTACATAAATTGTTTTGATGACATCCACATTTTTGCGCAGTAAGATTTTGTCTATCTCTTATGGTTTACCAGTCATGCAAAAGTCACCCAGACTGCAGAAGGTTTCTGAGGTAATTCTCAGAAAATTATATATATATATATATATATATATATATATATATATATATATATATATATATATATATGGAGGCTAATAAATTATATATTTGAAGTGAGTTGCTGACTATATATAAATCACAAGTATCGAAATATGTATTTTTGTATCAGTAATTTTCCGTTTATAAAAACACTTTCCGTAGTTAAAATCTGATACGTAATTTATCGTGGGTCGCACAAATGCTAATCAGCGAAACCTCTTCGGTGACCACCAGATATATATAAAAGATGTAGTCGAAGCTCTTCCGCTCTCATATTTCCCATCATTTTCTGGGTCATTTGATTCGTCTTATTGCTGTTGGTTTATAGTTAAAGGATTCTAAGAGATCGTTCTTCTAGCATTCTTCAAGTGTCTTGTCCATTTCTGTCTGTGTTTGGCAATTAAGTCTAAGATGGACTCTATACATGCTTTTGTTTCCTAATATCCTCATTCCTTAGATGCTTTTTCTTGCACAGCTTTGATTGAGCTTAGGAATCTCGTTTCCACTGCTTGAAGTTTACTTTTATGTTTTCTTTTAGCTGTCCATGTCTCTGAATAGAAACACAGGTATCGTCATACACGTATTTGAATAAAAACGGATTGGTTTCATTAATAGCTTTATTTTTAAAAGTCAAACGAGTTATTCCACAAATTGATTACAAATAATTTAACATAGTGCTTTCGTGACAAATGAAATGTAGCTCTTAAATTCCCTGGAAACGGCCAATAGAATCCCTTCACTCTGCATGACTTCTACATAATTAATCAACCATAAGAGGTAGACAAAATCTTACTGCACAAATGATAGATCTTGTATTGGTTTGAATTTTCAATAGCTTACACTTTCCTCAAACGGGAAAGTCATTCGTTTTCCCCCCGTATGCCCATGCAAAGGATCAATACTGTGGGTAAAGGCTGCCGTATTCTCCTATTCCCATTGTAGCTACAAGCAATAAAACCATGTCTGATTCGCTCAATGTGTAATAGAGGGCTAAGTACCCGTGAGAATAGTGTGTAAATAAAATAATGTAAGTGAAACACATTTTAAAACAAATCTGATGTGTTGCACTCACATGACTTTCTCTACTCCTGTACTAACCATTCTTACAAAGTCTTCGTGTTAGTTAAGATAAACATTTGTACAAATTATCGTATTACTTATTTCTTTGTAGGTGCAAGGGAAATGATAGAATACAGTAGGCTTTGTGTGATAGTCAAATATTTTAAAGCTTTCAGATTCCGTTCTCTTTGCACGCTTAACATACAAAAGATGAACAAAGTTTTTAACAAGGAATATCTCCTAAATGGTTCACTAAACAAGAACATTTATTTCGACATAAAATATATATTTCAGCAAGATCTACATTTTTGTATAGTATGATTTGGTTTATCTCTAAAGGTTTACCAGTTATGCAAAAGTCGTCCAGAGTAAATGCGACTACAGGGGCTATAGCCAGAAAATTCAAGATATACATTTCATTTGTCATTAAAATATCTCAAACATATGACATTTTAATCAGAATCGTTAGAGCCAATTTCAAGATAAGCAACATTATCGAAAAATGTTCCACGTTTTTCTTGAAACTTAAATACCAGCTTTTGTTTTAACCGAATTTTCACACACACACACACACACACACACACACACACACACACACACACACACACACACACACACACACACACACACACTTTTTCTAAAAATGTTCCTTGTTTTTGGATTCAAGGGGCCTCAAAACATATATTTCCGGTAAAATCTCGACATCGAGCTTTTGGGTGGAATGCAATACTTTCTCTACTTTACTAAACAGTAGAGAAAGTAAAATATATGGTTTTATCCGCGCTGCTCTATGATGGCGGCAGTCGGCGACGAGCTCTGAGAACCCATAGAGACAAAACACAACGCAGCCGGTTCGGAGTCTGTTGGATCATCCTGTGTGTGTGTGTGTGTGTGTGTGTGTGTGTGTGTGTGTGTGTGTGTGTGTGTGTGTGTGTGTGTGCGCGCGCGCGTGGTGGGGGATGTGTTTATATATATATGAGTGAAAATGTATACCAGGGCTCTTCTAATATAAGCTAAACCTGTGTTTTCCTGTTACTGTCACTGTTGCTCTGAAATTCTGCTCATCTGCAGTGGCAACTCTTTGACCAAACTTTGAAGTCCTTGTGGTAACTTAATGAAAACACTGATGACTATGAAGCACGGGAAGTAAGTGCATGTTGTTACGAGGAAACTAGAGGAATAGTGGTTACAGTCCACTTAGAGCCCAATACCTGCAACTGTAGTGCACTTGAAGAAGCTCACTTGTTGCTCTAATATCGGATAATGCGACTAGGAACATACAACCAGTCTGTGTACTTGAGTTAATGGATAGAGGCACTCCTCGCCGAAGAAACTGCAACTCTGACCTTTTATTGCATCCCTTTTCGGGCTTTCAGTTAGAGGGAATCACTAATGCGAAATGCTGCAACAACCGAAGTGAAACTTGGGGAATACAATGTGCTACACTTACGTAACTTTCTCTACCCGTTCTTCATTGAAGCATTCCGAAAGCTAAATCTTCTATTTACTTAAGTTAATTGAGATAAAAATATTTTTTAATTTGTTTTATTAGATATTTTTTTACATGAACAAGTATTAAGTACCCAAATCAAACTAATACTGACTTCTAATTTGATTAGAGTATCTATAGTGGAAAATTCAAACAAATAACAAGGAAAATATCAATATACAGGTAGAAGGGAAGTAGGTTGAATTACTTCTAATAAGTAATTCAAAGAAGCATTACAAAGAAAGAATTTGACCAGCCGATTTCGGAAAAAATAAATGGTTTTTGATCCAAATTGGATGCGTAATTGCGCAAGAATGTACGAAGACACACGCTTGTTACCTGTAAGATGTGCAGAATAACTTATTTCTGACAAAGCTTCGGTAGTAGTAACTATGGAACAAAATACAGGGTTTTGAAATAATTAATCACTTAAAAGACGTGAAGGAATTTTCCGAGCAGCTCTTGCAAACATGAAGTCGACAACGTTGCCTTGAGGTTGGTCGGGGAATTGAACTGTAATGTTCGTGTAATGTTTTAGAAGGTAACGCTTGTGATTGGCCTACACTCGCACAGTAAACACGGAAAGACAAGGCAGGGTATGTGTTTATGTTCTGATGACGCACCGTTAGGCTGTTTGTTTATGCACTGAGCTAGGGAAAGTGACCACCCACAGAATCTGCAGTGTTGCCAGCTTGTTTTCGACAAAACTAAAATATTTACGTAGGAAATGGCCAGAGACAAAAATATGAGATACGAAATATATTCCAAATACCAAGATCTTCCCTTCCACCCGGTATGCAATTTCTGTGTGTAAAATTTTGTCTCTTAAGGTTTACCAGTTGTGCGTAGAAATTTCAAGATATACGCTTCGCTGTCAAGGGAACATCTTAAACATGTGGTATTTTATTCAAAATCATTAGAGATATTTGTTAGAAATCAAAATTTTAGAAAACTTTTTCTTGTTAGGAGTGATTAGGCATATGAGATATTTTATTATACTTGCCAAAGCATTTCAAATTTTAATCATTAAAGGCTTTAAAATATAGAGACTGGCTTTGAAAATAGTTTAGTAGTACTTTAGCTCAATTATTTTTCCTTAAACGTACATACGAGAAATACGTAAATATAACATGCTTTAAACGTGCAAATTATTCGTTGTTTTTAAACATATTTTCCTTTAACATTTTTCCATTCGATGAAACTTTATAGCACTCTTCCTGAAGCACTTCAGAAACCATGTTTTTATAAAAATAAATCACAAGGTGCTAGGTCAGGGCTGTATGGTGGAAGGTTAAGGTATCCAAATACTCAGTTGCGACAATGTGTTGTCAATGATGTAAAATTATTTTTCCTTTTGGACGTCTTTCACGAATGTTTTTTAAAAAATGCGGTGAACAGACACCTGTGTAGCAATCTGTCCTCCAACGCTATAGTCGCAAAATGATCATGTTTGAAATAGCCATTGATCCGACACACCTTTCTAATCAGCATCATAACAACAAACTTCAAGATTCATCACCAGTAATGATATTCCAGACCGAAGTAGAAGTACTGCCTTGGAACTTTGTCCACAGTATTTCTGCACCAATCAATGCGTTGTTTTTCATCGGGGGTACATTTATATGAGATGCATAGGCAACAAGATTTTCTCACGTCTAACTGTTGATGTAAAATGTTTTGAATTTGAATCATACTAATGCCCAATACCGCCCGAATAAATTCATAAGATGCCGGTCGATTTTGCTCAAGCAATACTTGCATCAGTAACAGCAGTTCTTTGAGTCCTGCGTGAAATTAAGCACAAAGAAAACATAATTGTTATAACTTGCTGTCTTAGATAGAGCTTCTTCACCAAAAGCATATTAGTTAAGCCCACGTTAAAAATCTGATGTGTTGCACTCACATGAGTTTCTCTACTCTTGTACTAACCTCTCTTAGAAACTCTTTTTCCTATATCTTCTTCATGGGCCCAAATGACCTAGCTGTCGACGGGCCCTTAAACCCCACTCACTCACTCACTCACTCACTATATCTTCTTCATGTTAGTTGAGACAAACATTTGCAGGAATTATCTTATTGCTTATTTCCTTTTAGGTACAAGGGGAATATGGGAACACAGTAGACTTTGAGTGATAGTCAAATCTTTTAAAACTTTAAAATCCTCTTGTCTTTGCGTGCCCAAGAGGTAATATACGTTCCATTTGAGAAGGAATGTTCCAAAACTCAGATCAATAACAAGGTATATCTCAAAGATGGTTCACCCACACAAAAAAGTAAGATTTGGCCTATCTCTTACGGTTTATCAGTTATGCAACAGTCATCAAAAGTAAATATGATTACGTAGGCCATAGACAAAAAATTCTAAATATGCATTTCATTTGCCACATTAATCACCATCGTTTAAGACATTTCTTAGAAAATCTAAATGTTCCAAAAGGGTAGTTCAAGCTGGAGCAATTTTCTTCAAACTCTTCGTGCCGCATCCTTAAAAGATATTAAACTTAAATGCCAACTTAACCAAATTTTTCGTTTTTGAGTTATTCTGTTTACACACACACACACACACACACACACACACACACACACACACACACACACACACACACGGACCTTTTACTAAAATAGTTTTTTTTCGGATCCAGGAGGTCTGAAAACATATATTTCCGGTGAAATCTCGAAATTGAGATTTTGGGTCAAATACAATACTTCCTCTACGTGTTATACCTAGTAGACAAAGAAAAAATATCGTTCTTGCCCTTGCTTCTATAAAAAAAATAGCAATACGATAATTTCTGCAAATGTTTATGTCGACTAACATGAAGAAGATATACGAATAAGACTAGTGAGTAGAGAAAGTGCTGTGAGTGCGAGTTTTTGAGAAGCAGGCTATATGTGTGGCACTTCCAGTTCTGCATTAAGATGCACCGAGCTTGCAGCTGCAACAGGTTCAGTTCGAATCTCGCCAGTCGTGCTGTGGTAGCCAATGAAGTCTGGAACAAAAAGGGCTTGGAAAGAAAGGGAGTTAGTTGTATGATTGACCTCCTCAAGGACGTATGACCTTCCTCAATCAGGTTTACCTTGTGGTAGTCCATCGTCCATATATGTACAGAGATTCTACTTCTAACTAGCCATTTAAATCCGCAATTACTGCCTTATATTGCACAAGCAGTTTATGTAGTGCCGTAAAGTTGAAACAAACTGCAATACATCTGCAGGCTGCTGCTGCTGCTTATACGGTAGATCAATTTTATGGCCGAGAAAGGAAACAGAACAATAAAGCTTAAATAAAATAGCTACTTTTTGTACATTTACTGAAAGCCACATCAACATATTAACAATAAGTGTTTTCTTGGATCTAGTCGGATTTCTATACTGTGTGGAAGGGAAGTTATTACATTAATTTAAACCAGTGGTAAATCTCGATATTTTTTTTGAATCGTTACCTATTTAAAAGGGACCCTGCTCCTCTATGTCCGCTGAGTGACAGCCTTTTGTCAGTCCGTCACTTGGTGCTAGAGTGTTCCTGTCTAGCGCATCTTCGAGACTCTCTTCAGAGGCCGAAAGAGTTTTTAGTTTTTTAGCGAACTGCGACATGAGTTTCAGGATTTGAAGCCTTATATACCCAATTTTTGACACTCTTTTGATATATTTATAGCTTTGTTTCAATTTTGGCTTTTTGCCACTGTTTTGTATATTTATGTAATTTGTTTTTTTAGTAGCAATTTAATTTTTTACTGAAGTTTATATCTAGCTATTACCATGAAGTGTTTTTAAGGACGCTGATGACCACGAAGTTAAACGCCCTTAGCCCTACACCCCCTCGGTATTTGGTCGACCTGTTTACATCCACAAACCAGTTCAATTCCCTGACCAACCTCAACGGAGGCTGTCGACTTACTTCACATCTGAAAATGCTGCTCGGAGTATTCCTTAACATCTTTTAAGTGATTAATTATTTTGTAAACCTTTGTGACTTCCCATAATTAATACCGAAGCTATGTCAGAAATAAGCTCTATGCATCTTACAAGTAACAAACCGTTAACTTTTTTGGATTTAGGTGCCTCAAAACATTCTTCCAATGAAATCCCGACTTCGAAACTTTGTGTCGAATACAATACTTCGCTACGTAGAGAGAACTATTTCTGTGATTCAATTTTAGAAGACATATAAAGTGACATTAAAAATAACTGAACTTGTCTATTGTCGCATGGTGTCAGAAGTGGGATGTCATATTGCCAACTTCACAATACTTATACAAGCATCCTTTACTGCATTGTGCTGCAAACAACGATGCTGTAATATTAGCGAGGCACTGTTAACTCTTACTAATCGATACAGCTAGAATTAAAACGTGCAACTATTTGTCACTCCTAGGAACTGACATTTGATGAAATATTCAGTAGTAACGAAGGGATTAAGCGTGTTCAACTCTACTCGAATAAAGATCACGCTATATAGCTGTAGACTTAATTATCCCTTGTCATTTAAGAGTTAGCGTTTTCATTTCCGTGAGTTCAAAAGATAGCGTGTTAAACAATAGACTAATGGAGCAAATAATACGTTTAATTACCTGGTCATGTGAACTGGGTAATGAAAAAGATAGAAGACAACAATTATCCACCTGATTAATAGGGAGCTTCGACAAAGAATATCATTCATTGCCTGTTCATCTGCTAACGCTAATCATAGATGTAAATTTGCTCTCAAAGCTTCCTTGTTCTGTATACTATGTTTCATGTTTTTGCTAACATGTCGATTCTTCTGTGAAGACTATTAAATAAATTTACTTATTCAAGGTTATATCTCTTTATGTACTGTAGCTTAACTAGCTGCAATACCACGCGGGGGAGGAAAATAAAGCAAGACAGAATTAAAATAAATCATGTGTTGCACTCACATGACTTTCTCCATCCACTCTTCTATAAATAATTTTTACAAAGGCTTCCTTCATGTCAGTCTAGATTGACATTGTTTGGTTGTGTTATACATTTCTTTATAGGTACAACAGGAATAGGAGAACACAACTAGTTTAAGTGACACTCAAATCTTATAAGAACTGGCGGCTATGTAATGGCTTTGAAATTGCATTCTATTTGCATGGCCAGGAGCAACAAATAGGATACGAATTTCCCATTTGAGAGAAGTGTATTTCTGTGAACATTGAAACAAATAAGAAGGAATATCTCGAAAATGCTTAACTCCACAAAAAAGAAGAAAGAAGGAAAAAGTGAGAGAGACAGAAAGAGAGAATGAGAGAATTAAAGAGACAAATAAAGAGAGGAAGCCAGGAAGAGAGGGAGAAAGGGATAAAGATAGAGAGAAAGAAATACAGAGAGAAAGAGAGAGAAAGAAGAAGGAAGAGAAAGAAACAGAGAAAGAAAGAGAGAGAGAGAAAGAGAGAAAGAGACAGAGAAAGAAAGGTAGAGAAAGAGAGAAAGAAAGGTAGAGAAAGAAACAAGGAAAAAAGGAAAGACAGAAAGAAAGAAATATATGTAGGTTTAAGGAGATCTATGTTTTTAGGGCACTTTGTACTTTCTGAGGTCAAAAATGGACTATTTTTCTTTTCGCTGTTGAAATCTCCATTATTTTTGCATCCGTTAATATTAAATATGAGTTATTACACCTTTTATAGTTTTAAAACTGACCTTAAAATAACATGCCCTGTTCTGTTTCTGGCATTTTCTCGAGCCTTATAATTTTCTACACGTCCCCAAAACTAAGCTGAAATTTTCTGACCTGCTAAAACATCGCATGAAGTTTGAGATCAGTGGACAATTTTTGTCTTATTATTATGCAATTTAAAACTATAATGTTACATATTAAAAACATTTAGCTAATTTTTAAAAATCATATCATTTGCGATGTTAACAATAAAATTAGAATTTTGAACGAGTAATTTACTCATTTTGTCAGAAATACTGTTTTCTAGGTTCTACAGAAGTTTTAAATTATTAGTACAGGGGGCTTTTCAAGTAAGTATACCTAAGTGAATACCACCATACCAAACATATTTCTTCTGTGTATTAATTTACATGGATGTTATATGCCTTGGTTTGGATATTTTAATAACTTGATTTTCAGATCTATTCTACCCCAAGTTCTCTGTAATGTGTAGTGAAAAAATCATGATTAGAGGCTGTACGTAGAACGTTCAAGATATGCATTTTATTTGTCATAAAATATCTTATGTATTATTCACGTGACCTGATACTATAGTTATCTTCTGGTCTGGTTTATTATTTCATATGCGGAGTCCTTTCAGCAGCATATAAATAGGTAACTGCTATTATTAAATAATTTATTGATATGAAAAGAAATATGGTTTCAAATTTATTACAGTTTTGGCTTTTAAGTTGTGCTGAAAAGGCTGGTGGGCCTTTTCTAAAAATCTGATATCCTAAAGTCACATGAAATTCTTTACTCTTGTACTAACCATTCTTACAAACCTTAATTTCTGTAACTTCTTCGTGTTAGTTGAGGTAAACATTTGCTGAAATTATCTTATTGTTTATCTTCTTCTCTTTGCACGGCTAACATATAAAAAATGAATAACGATGTTCGGTTTGACACAAGTATGTTATCCAAAACTCACTTAGGCAACAACGAATATCTCTGAAATGGTTCACTCCACACAAAAAAAAAAAAAAAAAAAAAAAAAAAAAATTATATATATATTTCGACATAAATTGTGTTTTAGCAACATCTACAATTTTTGTATAGTAAAATTTGGTCTATCGCTTAGGATTTACCAGTTATTCAAAAGTCTTCGAGAGTAAACACAACTACACAGGCTATAGCCAGAAAATTCAATATACACATTTCATTTGCCATAAAAATACCTCAAATATATATGGCATTTTAATCAAAATCGTCTGAGCCATTTTCAAGAAAATAAAAAATTTCGAAAAATGTTCCATATAAAGGAACACACACACACACACACACACACACACACACACACACACACACACACACACACACACACACACACATTCACACACACCTTTTTCTAAAACTGCCTTTTTTGATTTAGGGGGACTCATAACATATATCTGGTGAAATTTCGACATAGAATTTTTGGGTGGAATACAAAACATCCTCTACCTAACTATACGTAGTAGAGAGAGTAAAAATGGTCTTTTTGGATTGAGATTCGGGGGCTTAAAAGCTGTACTTCCAGTTATATGTGATATGTAATTTTTGGTTGAATGCTGCGTATATGGTAGTGAAAGTAAACGCTGATTTATGGCCTATAGGCCCTGCAGTAATAGGATGATGCTGCGAACTCGCACAATAATTCCTGACATGTCAAAGAGGGCAACACTATAGAAACTTTTGTGAATGATTATGCACATATTTACTGTTTGCAAATGGCTCGCCGCACCAGGCAATAAAATGTTTGTTAAGCAAAGGGCCCCATGATCCATTTCATTTGAGCCGTAGACATAAAACTCGATAACATGTCTGCCGCGTACATAAACACACGCTTGGCTCATTGGCAAAGCTGCACTTGGTCCAGCAGTAAAATTTTGTGCCGAGTGGACGGAAGTTAAAAAAGAGTTTTACAACCGCTTAGTTCTGATGTCGCCCTCTTGCACAGCCGCTGTGTCAATTAATTGCGACATCCGTAATAAAGAAGGTCAAGTACCGGGCTTGTACTAAAAAATATTACGTTTTTAAATATATGTTTACTCACAACAGCCGTCTGCAGGTCTGTACTCGGCGAGACCGTATATGGGCACGTTCAAGTGTCCCTGGAAAAAAACACTTGACGGAAAATAAACACACACTTTTAACAGGAACGCTTGGTACCGTTAGCCTGCAGTTCAGCGTAAGCAATCATCCTTTCCTAGGGAAGACTAAACGGAAAAATCTGATGTGTTGCACTATCATGACTTTCTCTACTCTTCTACTAACCATTCTTACAAACTCTTATTCCTATATCTTCTTCGTGTTAATTCAGATCGCTTTGTGCGATAGTCAAATCTTTTAAAACTTAGAGATTCCTTTCTCTTTACGTACAACATATAAAAAAATGAACAACGATTTTCAATTTTAGGAAGGCTTTAAGTTTTCCGAAGCTCACACACATAACAAGGAATATCTCCGAAATGGTTCAACCTATAAGAAAATTTATTGAGACATAAATTGTGTATTTTAGCAAGATCTACATTTTTTGTATAGTATGATTTAGTCTACCCCTAACGGTTTATCAGTTATGCAAAAGTCGCCCAGAGTAAATACGACTACAGGGGCTATAGCCAGAAAATTCAAGATATACATTTCATTTGTCATAAAAATAGCTCAAACGTATGGCAGTTTAATCAAAATCGTTAGAGCCATTTTTAAGAAAATCAAAGTTTTTTAAAAATTTTCCATCTAAATGGTAGTTTAGGGTAAGGCTATTTTATTCAAAATCTTGGTGTCGCATCCTTCAAAGGCATTAAACTTAAATAGCAATTTTGCTTTTTAACCGACTTTTCGTTTTCGAGTTATGCTGTCCACAGACTGACATACAGGCACACACACGGCCCTTTTTCTAAAAATGCCTTTTTTTTTTTTTTTTTTTTTTTTTTTTTTTTTTTTTTTGGGATTCAGGGAGTTTCAAAACGTATATTTCCGGTAAAATCTCTACATCGAATTTTTGGGTGGAATACAATACTTCCCCTACTTAGCAGTAGAGAAAGTAAAAATCTGATGTGTTGCACTCACATTACTTTCTCTACTCTTGTAGATACTAACCATGCTTACAAACTCTTATTCCTGTAATTTCTAAAAACTTTTCTGTCTCATCCTTGAGTGTTATTAAACTTAAATGGAAAATTTGGTTTTTAACCGACTTGTTTTTGATTTATGCTGCTCACAAGCTCTTAAAGGAATATTTTTCTAAAAATGCTTTTTTTGGGGTCAAGAGGGCCCAAAACATATATTTCCGGTGACATACCGACATCGAAATTTTGGGTCGAATAGAATTCCAGAAGTTTAAGATACCTTCATGGCAAATGAAACACAAATCTTGAATTTTCTCCCTATAGCCCATGCTGTCCCGTTTAGTGTTGATAACTTTTGCATAACTGTATATCTCATTAAAACACAATTTATATCCAAATGCATTTTTGTGGTGTGGATAGTTTCGGAGATATTTGTTGTTGTTTTATGTGGGTTTTGCAATAGAACAGAATTTCAGGCCTTCAAGCCTTAAAACATTTGACTATCTCGCAAAGCCCATATTCCCTTTGTAAATGCAACAAAATAAAATAATTTCTGCAAATGTATATTTCGACTAACATTAAGAAGATATAGGAATAAGAGTTTGTAAGATTGGTTAGTACAAGAGTAGAGAAAGTCATGTGAGTGCAGCACATAATATTTTTCTTATTCGTCTGTTTCTTGACTGATCAGTTTAATTGATGAAACAGTAGTTGTGTAAGGTTTATCATCCACTCACATATGCCATTAAATAAACTTAAATCATGTGAATAATAGTACACACCTTATATAGTTAAATCGACTGGGAAATTCAATATGTAAGACAGACTGCCTTTATTCCCCTGAGTTTTGGCCAGCGGCGCCGCGTTTTTCCCGGAGCTGCTATAGAGGAAGGAAAAGAGGGAAGAAAAATATTTCCTAAAATTCAAAGAATGGAGAGGAGAGAGGTTCCATCTATTCCCAAGGGCGCCGTCCTTCTCCCGCAGTTCTAGGAAAATAGGGCTGGGATCCAATAGTGACTCACGGGTAGTCCAACCAACTCCTTTAAAGGCGTACTTGTACTGATTCGTTCATTTCACTCACCGTCCTTACCTTAAATTGCAATGTAAACAAAGTGCAAAATTGTATTACTCCGCGGGCTCCAAGTAATGTGGTGCAACTTAATATGTGCGCCATGCAAATACGTATAAAACAATGGTTTCCTTGGCGATCCTTTACGTAATCCACGGCAGACGCCATTTTGAACAAACTATGTTTCGTTCCTTCACTTGCATATTAATGCATTCCATTTATTCTTACTATAAGCAAATACTATTCAATATAATACAGGACTCTCTGCGATACATCGCAGGAAATTGATTAGGTGGCCATCTAGCGGCAAGTTCTGGTGAAACCATTTTCAATATGGCTGGCGTGATGCGTGCTGTATTTACCTGCAACAAGTATGAAATCCAGAAGGATTCTAAGACTTTTTGTCAATTTACTCGTGACAAGAAATTGTAAGTTTTCGTGTTTTTATTTTCTGAATGTTGCTAAATAAATTTATTATGAATAATTTTCCTTGAAAGAAGCACATGATTTTTGAGGTTAAGTTTTAGATTGTTCTTTGTTTTAGGTGTGATGATGGGTTTTGAAATGCAAAAGGAGCGATTTACTTTAACCCAAATATATTATATTGCAGTTATTAAAATGATTTGTTACTTATTAATTATTTTCGGAAATCAGCGAATCTCCCAGGTAATTATTTAGCAGCTCCAAACCCATCTACAAGAATAATAGCTCGTAATAGAAAACAAGAAGGCTATGGCCATGTAGAGCATCTTCGTAGACAATATTGCTTTCAAAAACAAAGGACAGACTTCATCCTTGATGCAAGACATGCACAAGCAACAAGAAACAGTGAGGTGAAAATTAACCTCTTGCAAACCCTAAGGAGGGCTCAGAAAATTATATATCAGAAAGATAGTGATTTGTTTACATCCGTGTGCAAAGAATGTATCACTGCATTTACTGATAAGTTTATTAATGTATTAATCCAGTGCTTCTTGGGCCAAGAAAATCAAAACAGAACAACAGCTGTATCAACAAGAATGCCGGAGCAAACAAACACATTATGCATGTGTAATTCAAGAGTTGTAGCTAATCCATACATCCCTTTGAAGTTATTAAAAAGAAAACTTCTATTTTCATGTTATTTTGTATTCTATTTTTTAAATTCCCATTCATGTAATTATAAAGGACAGTTTTGTTATTATATTGCGTATATTTATATGTGTACTAAATTGAATAGATATAAAATCATTTGCATTTGACAATAATATGTACCATATACACAAAGTTAAATCAAAATTTAAATTTGCCACCAGGTTTTCAGGACTTGCTACAGGGGGCACTGCTGTCTTTTTTCTACTCTGAATAGCATTAAGAATGGAACAAGTGTCATGTATTATAGTGTATGGTATTGGCTACTCGTATAAGATTTTCAAACTGCTTTTGCAAAACATTCTTGTAGTTATTAATTTCTCTACTGGTAAGTAGGGGAAGTATTGTATTCCACCCAAAAATTCGATGTCGAAATTTCACCTAAAATATGTTTTGAGACCCCCTGAATCCAAAAAAGTATTTTTAAAAAAAGGTCCGTGTCTCTGTGTGTCAGTCTGTGGACAGCATAATTCAAAAACGAAAAGTCGGTTAAATACCAAAGTTGGTATTTAAGTTTAATGTCTTTCAAGGATGCGACACAAAGATTTCGAAGAAAATAGCCCCACCCTAAACTAGCCTTTACCTGGAAAATTTTTCGAAAATTTTGATTTTCTTGAAAATGGCTCTAACGATTTTGATTAAAATGTCATATGTTTGAGATATTTTTATGGCAAATGAAATGTATATCTTGAACTTTCTAGCTATTGCCCCTGTAGCCGTATTTATTCTGGACGACTTTTGCATAACTGGTAAACCGTTAGAGATAGATCAAATCATACTATACAAAAAATGTAGATGTTGCTAAAATACACAACTTATGTCTCAATGAATTTTCTTGTAGGGTAAACTATTTCATAGATATTCCTTGTTATGTGTGTGAGTTTCGGAAAACTTGCAACTTTCGTGAAATGGATCATCGTTGTTCATTTTTTTTATATGGTAAGTGTGCAAAGAGAAGAGAATCTCAAAGCTTCAAAAGATGTGACTCAAAGCTTTCTGTATTCTAAGTTTCCCCTTGCATCTACAAGGAAATAAGCAATAAGATAATTTGTACAAGTGTTTATCTCAACTAAGACGATGAAGATATAGCAATAAGAATTTGTAGAAATAGTTTGTACAAGAGTAGAGATAGTCATGTGAGTGCAGCACATCAGATTTTTTTTTAACTTAATGCTTATTACTTTTATTGTTGTCTTGCAGTCTGTGTTGATCACTATTATTGATATAATTGGTTGCAGTATATGTACTATTCTTTTAATTTTATGCTCTGGAAAGCTTTTTTCAAGCCCCCAAAGCAGAAAAATACTGGTTCACTAAATTCCCACGATTTTTCTAGTGTTTGTCTGATTATATTTATTGCATCCACTGTAGATCTAGGCACGTAACTGCCGATTAGTTATTCTTACAGCTAAGGAAATAGACATATACGGTTGTGGCTCCAGCAAACAGTCTAGTAAGGTGGAATATTAGATGTCCTGATTGTTTAAATAATTGTGGCGGTCTCCCATTCCCTTAGCGACTAACTTCAGTTTATTTCAATTTAGAGTAAAATGTAAGCTTACAATGTAGTAACCTTGAAAATATGCTCTGAACCAGGGGTCTCCAAACTTTCCAGCCTTAGGGCCGTATTGATTTATCCAGAAAGTTACGAGGGCAGAACCGTTTTAATTTTTGCTGTCATTATCTGTAATTTCTAGACTAGTCAAATTGTATATTACTGTTACGACCGTGACACTTGACGACATCTGGTTGTCAAAAGCGGAAATAGGTAATGGTAGAACCCTCTATCGCTAACAGATAGTGCTAGTAGTACTTTCGAGAACGTTCTGGTGTATTCCACTCACTTCGAGATGGCTAGCAGCCGGCATCGAGATCCCCCAGTCAGTCTGTGTGAAACTGTCCTGAAATAATGTAGTGTGTAATTCCGTTTAAAAGACATTTTTGAACCGACCAACGCCCATACTTAACGGTATTTTGATTTGACTTGTTTTTGTGTGTAATTTACTAGAATGGAAACGATGAGAAAAGTACATAGTGAATGCAGAACATTCAAAGATTAATGGAATATTCAGTATTTCGTGATTTGAGTTCTGTAATAAGGCGCTATGTTTGATTTGCAATGAAACCATAGCCGTTTTCAAAGAATATAACATTAAACGTCATTACTAGTACTAGGAAGTTCATGCATTTGCATGTTTTTTCATAGGGGTTAAAAACGTATGCTTTTACATTATGTGCACGAATTATGGAATTTTCAGTTATTTGGACATGATTTTATAGTGCATATAACTGCATATTGCCTTGATTTTTGATAAATGCCTATTATTTCAATATTATAGCCCCTATATTGCATATGTTAATTATTTTTATGGGTTTTCTTATTATTTTTTCCATCTGCATAATATTTTTTACATTGGTAATATTGCACATAATGATGCAACTCGCGAGGTGGCGAGAACTAATGTTGAGTCATGTTGTCATGCAGTGAATCCCCTGTTTCATCCTTTCATTATATGTAAGTTCGTAGAAAATAATCAGTGCGTTATCTGAGAGGTTTATAGTAGCTAAGATAAAGTGCAGGTCAACGTTTTGAGCAGCACGATTATAGCAACGCTTGCCGGCTCACCAGTATTTGTGTCGTGGTCTTCAAACATAACAGTGTTGTGAACTGGTTCCCACCAAATTAAATTAGGCGTATTTAATGTTAAAATGCTATTCAAATGTCGAAAATAAAACCAACTGTGAGTGCTAGATTAATTAATTTACAGAACGAGTTTTCGGGTGATTTAATATCTACAGATAACAGAGCACTGTTTTATGGAGCGTGTGAGAAAATGTAGGGAGTGAGAAAAGATTTCAAGTAGGTCGGCACATAAACACAGCAAAACATAAGGAGAATTTAATCAGAAAACTCGCAAACAAAGAACGTGTTCAAAAACAGCTAGTAGAGTGTTTAGGAGGTAGGATTACTGAATTTTCCTATGACTTGTGCCAAGCATTTTTAGCTGCTGATATTCCCTTGTTCAAAATGAATAATCCGACATTTAAAAACTTTCTTGCCAAGTACACTCGACAACATACGCCTGAACAAAGTATACTGCGTAAGACTTATGTAGGACATTGTTACAATAACGTATTGTCAAATATACAACATGAATTAGTGGATCAGTTTGTGTGGCTGTCTGTTGATGAAACCCCTGATTCTCAGCGCCGTTCTATTGCTAATATAATCGTGGGTGCTTTAAATAATGAACAAAAGACAACACCTTATCTTCTTAATGTGTGCGAATTATCGGCCACTAACAATGTAACTGTGACCCAGTTTGTGATGGACTCTTTGAAATTACTATGGCCATGTGGAATCAAATACGACCGGTTACTTTTATTTTATTAGTGATGCAGGTCCTTTATATGCTAAAATCAGGACAAACTCTGAAAGGTATTTTTCCTAACTTAATTCACATAACTTGTTTGGCACACGCTCTTCGTCGTATTTCTGAGACAATACGTGATTCTTTCCCGCTGGTAGATAGATTTGTGTCAAGTACAAAGACAATTTTTGTTAAATCTCCTAAAAGAGTTAAGTTGTTTAGATCACCAGCACCTAATATCCGACTTCCTCCTGCACCAGTGTTAACTCGATTGGGAACATGGTTCGATGCAATTTTATATTATACTGAGCACATAGAAATAGTCGAAGAGGTTGTTAATTCATTGGACTCGAAAGATGCTTCATCAATGGAAACTGTGCAAAATACTCTGTCAGGCACTGGGTTAAAAGAGGATCTTAGTTTCATATCTGCCTATTTTTCTTTCTTACCAACAGCCATAACGGCATTGGAAGCTGTAGGATCTCCTTTGCATGAATCACTGTCTTTGAAAAAACAATATGTGACCTAACTTCGGTTCCTGGTAACATAGGACAAAAAGTGAATTATGTAATTTCAAAAAATTCTGGTTATAACCAGATGTGCGATATTTGAGACATCCTCTAAAGAAAACCATCTGTCACACCAAGAGACTTGACTCTCTCTGTAAAGCAGTTAACATAATTTAAATATGTTCCGATGATAACATCTTGTGACGTAGAGAGAAGTTTTTCACGTTACAAAAGTGTTTTGCGAGACAACATACGATGTTTTACAGTTGAACATTTTTGCAAAGTGTTTATTGTGAACTGCAATTTAGCAGATAATAGTAGCAGTGGGACCACTTCTGCTTCAATGTCTAAGAAATACGGTAACTTTATTTATTATACTAACTCGTCTTGTCTACTGCAAAGGGTCATCAATCGTTTTAATTAATAGTGCATATTTACTGGCATATTTTCAAGTTTTTAAGAGCATATATGCATACATATTTCAGTGTTTTTTAGGGTATGAACTTCCGAGCCCTAGTCATTACGAAACGAAACATTTGCAAAATATACAGGAAGTTTACGAACTGAAAAATTTGAAACTTTGAAGCGCGGATTGAAATCGCAGCCATTCTTCTTAACGAAAGTCAACACTGAATAAGAGGCTGCACACATTTCGTGTGGCTCTTGAAATCGCAAGACATGGAAAACCATTCACTGATGGAGAAATGATCAGCAGCAGCCGAAGAAATGTGTCCCCAACAGGTAAATTTATTTAAAACTCTCGGTTTGTCAGCAAACACCGTGGCTCGGAGGGTACAAGACATCACAGAAAATATATTATCATGTCAACTGTGTGACAAAAACGGACATCTTGAGTGGATTTCTCTGGCCTTGGATGAGTCAAAGGATGTGACAGATACTACTCAGGTGTTGATTTTTATTCGAGGAGCAGTTAAAAGCTATGCAGTGTATGAAGAACTTCTTGATATTGATAGTGTTCACGGCACGACTGCTGGGGAAGATAATTTCAAGGGGGTTGAAAATGCCATTAATACTAAGAACCTTCGATAGAAAAACTTGAAATCTATTACAACTGATGTAGGCAAAAACATGTGTTGTAAAAATAAAGGAGTGATTGCACTTGTGTCAAAGGCTGTAGAAAATGATGGTTCAAAACCATTAGTCTTACATTGTATCATTAATCAGCAGTCCTTGTGCGGAAAATGTATGGATAATGTCTGAAGTTATAAAACCAGTCATATGAGTTGTTAATTTCATCAGATCCACTGGGCTGAATCACGACAATTCCGCGAGTTTATTCAAGAGATTGGAGAAAATAACTTACCATATCATACTGCCGTACGCTGACTTAGTTGCGGAAACGTCTTTCAGCGCTTTTTTGAACAACGAACAGAGATTGATTTTTTTTTTTTTTGAATGCAAAGCATTGCCCTCTTACTGAATTACAAAATAGCGAATAGCTGTGGAAGTTAGCATTCTATGTAGATTTGACAAAACATATGAACGAACGGAATTTAAGATTGCAAGGAGTAAACCAGCTTCGCCCTGATTTATACACTAATATCACATCGTTTCGGCAGAAAATAATACCGTTTCAATCACAGTTGCGGAAAAAATGTTTGACACATTTTGAAACGTGTGAAATATTCAGCCACACTGCTGAGACTAAGTTTCCTGTCCATTTTGCAATTGATGATTTGAAGATAAATGTTAATACCCGTTTCTCAAACTTTGATGACATTGCGAAAAATCCTTTTGATACTGACATTGAAACCCTAGCCCCGGAACTTCAAATGGAAATTATTGATTTACAGTGCACTGATATAATTAAGAACAAATATCAAAACTCATATTTGTTGGAATTTTATAAAAGTCTTCCACCGGTACAATTTGATAATTTGCATAAATTTGCTCGTGGGCTGTTTTCTGTTTTTGGTACGACTTACTTGTGTGAGAAAACATTCTCCAAAATGAAGTACACAAAGAATGTTTACAGATCTAAGTTAACCGATGATCGTCTTAAATATCTCTTAATAATTGGTTGAAGCAAACGTTCCTCTCCGTCGAAGTCGAAGACGTCGCCTTTAAGACCTATAAGATCTCGTGTTTGGTGTCCGGAATAGCTCTAGCAAGAGGTCCTAATCTACAGGGTGTGCGTGAGTTATGGTAGGAATGGAGCCAAACGAAGAATTAACCAACATATCACTTTATTTGTAAATTTCCAGATTTGTACAGAATTGCCGACGATATTTAAACAGAATATAACTTTGTAACGTCAACTACAACGTTATAACACTTTAACTTTGTCACCCTTTAGCAACCGCCGAATGATGTATACGTGCTAGCTTACGTGCAACTCAGAAATTGCAAGTGTGTTATCTCGGCTCGATTCAAAACGAATGTGTGTTGCGTTGCATTTGTGTTTGCGTGAACAACACGAAGGAAGCGACTTCCATTGGCTAACTTTAGAATACTTCATGGAAAGATAGGAATCAACCCGCGGAATCACTATGGCTTCGTACAAACAACAATTGTAACCTTATCACTCATTTAAATCTGCCTAGGCTTCCATTCTTGAGACTTTAATCTATTCAGCTTTATTACGTCTTCCCCTTAACTATTGACGAGAATCTCCTTTTGTTTCTTTCTATTACCAAATATATATATAGACATTATAATTTCGGGTTCATGGTACAAGTAAAATAAATAATTGGTCCACAACTGCAAAATATTGCCAGTGGTAAATCACAGTTATAGTTACATGAATCTCATTAGTATTTTTCAGAAGGGGACATCCCGCAGTTTCATTCACGTTAATTTAGCTTTCCCGTCCCTGAGGGATTTTCAGGATAAAAATAATATGTGATATTTAGGATATATATGTACTTTCCAATCTTCAGCTTACATACATATACGATACTCTTTATCCCAACATAAATACCGAGGCTGAAACTGCGGGATGTTCACTAACGTTAACGAGATTCATTTCAATTATTTGTTAGTTATAATATTTAAATTTAATTGACTAATTATTTTACTTGTCATTAAACTTTACCTAGCAAGTAAATAAAAACGACTAAATAAAACAAACATCAAGGGTCTTTTTTCAACCTAACTTATCAAAGCAACAGAATTATTGTAACCAAATATTATAAATAAATATTATTGTATTATATGTGTGTTAATATTTACGTTGATTTGTAACAATATGCAACTGACTCAAATAGTATTGTAAGAATTTATTTTGTAATTAATTGATACATTCAATTAATAAGCTAAATAAATGAATTTATGATTCATGACACAGTTAACTTAAAAAAAGAACAATAACAAACCATAAGAGTCGCGGGCCGGATTGAAGACTCTGACGGGCCGCATTTGGCCCGCGGGCCGTAGTTTGGAGACCCCGACTCTAAACAAACTATAACTACTATGGTTGTATTTTCACTCAAACGAAGGAACAATCACCATATACCATTTTTCAGATATTCTGCTTGATGTTTTCTTGTTAAAACATTCTGTATACATATTTCTCACCGAAGGACTCGACTTGGAGCATAGAAGATATAGCACAGTTGTTGATTGCCTGCATGTGTGAGAGAGACCAACATCCAGTGATTTCACTAAACCCTCGCGTTGCATAGATCTACCCATCCCATTGCACGCACGAGGTCCCTAGGCGCCGTGCTTACCCACCTGTCCTTTTAATTCAGCTGAGTGGAAGCTTTGCTGAGAGGCAAACCACGTGAATATGTCGCTATAGGACGCTACACAGTATGGTAAACTAAGGCAAGTTTTATGATGATTTGAGTATTGCAAATTTCCCCAAATATAGGCTCTGCAAACGACGATCTAGAAGTTTTGGGGCTGACCAAGTAACCTCAACATTGAAGACAAATAATCTCTCTATTGTATTGTACTTCACTCTGAATTAAAAAAAAAAAAAGCATTTTTAGAAAAAGTCTGCGCGCGCACGCGTCTCTCTGTCAGTCTGTAGACAACATAAATAGAAAACGGAGTGAGCTAAAAATCAAAGTTGGTATTTAAGTAGGTTGCGACACGAAGATTTTGAAGAAAATTGCTCCACCCTGAACTACCATTTACATGAAAAAGTTTTTGAAAACTGGTCTTTTTGAAAGTGGCTCGAACGATTTTGATTAAAACACCATATATTTAATATATTTGTATTACAAATGAAGTGTATATTTTGAATTTTCCGGCTATAGCCTATGTAGTCCTGTTTACTCTGTTATGACTTTTGAATAACTCGTAAACTGTAAGTTATAGACCAAATCTTACTATACAAACATGTAGATCTCACTAAAACACAATTTATGTCCAAGTTTTTGTAGAGTGAACCATTTCGGAGATACTCCTTGTTATTTGTAACAGTTTCGGAAAAAAACGTTCGTCAAATGCAGCATCGTTGTTCATTTTGTTATATGTTAGCCGTGCAAAGAGAACGGAATCTTAAAGCTTTAAAAGATTTGACTATCGCTCAAAGTCTACTGTGTTCTAATATTCCTCTTGTACCTACAAGGAAATAAGCAATAGGATAATTTCTGTAAAAGTTTATCTCAACTAACACGAAGATATAGGAATAAGAGTTTGTAAGAATGGTTAGTACAAGAGTAGAGAAACTCATGTGAGTGCAACACATCAGATTTGTTAAATAATTACCCTTTAAATTAATATGTTTAATCCAAAGATTTACAAAATTTAAATAGCACCAGATATATTGTCCAACTGTGCACAATGTTTCTCTCAGCTTGAACCACTGTTTCTTCAAATTTGGGAACAAAACATAAGTGGGAGCTAAGTGGAAGGAATGTGGTGAATATGCAAGCTCTTGGAGGCGAGGTGATGAAATAAAACTCCCTTTTTTGCTTTTTGCAGGCCTTTGATAACATCCTTCAGCTATCGGGCGTGGTGGCGTCGAGGTCACGTGTGTGACATTGGGGAGTTAATGGTTATGGTGCCCACGGCCGACTTTCAGGACCTATAGGTTTTTCGGGGGGTTTTCCGGATCGCTAGGGTGTTCTAATATTTTTATTTATTGTTGTCTTTTATAGTGTTTCCAAACCGTTTCCACATCTTGCAGCATTGGACCACTGTGGTCCCACCAGTTGTCTGAAGTCGTCTGTCCATTTTGTTCCATGTAAAAGGTAGTTTAGGTTGGAGAAGTTTCCTTCAAACTCTTCGTGTTGCATTCTTGAAAGACATTAAAGTTAAATAACCATGGTTTTCACCTGTCTTTTCGTTTTATGGCGAATGGCCGAGGTGTCCACAGACTGACAGACACACAGACACACACGGACCTTTTTACTTTCTCTACTGGCAAGTAGGGGAAGTATTGTATTGCACCCAAAAATTCGATGTCGAGATTTCACGGGAAATACATGTTTTGAGGCCCCCTGAATCCAAAAAAAGCATTTTTAGAAAAAGGTCCGTGTGTGTGTCTGTGTGTCAGTCTGTCAGTCTGTCAGTCTGTGGACAGCATAACTCAAAAACGAAAAGTCGGTTAGAAACCAAAGTTGGTATTTAAGTTTAATGTCTTTCAAGGATGCGACACGAAACTTTTGAAGAAAATAGCCCCACCCTAAACTACCCTTTACATGGAAAATTTTTCCAAAATTTTGATTTTCTTCAAAATGGCTCTAACGATTTTGATTAAAATGTCATATGTTTGAGATATTTTTATGAAAAATGAAATGTATATCTTGAATTTTCTGGCTATAGCCCCTGTAGTCGTATTTTCTCTGGACGACTTTTGCATAGCTGGTAAACCGTTAGAGATAGACCAAATCATAATATACAAAAAATGTAGATCTTGCTTAAATGCACAATTTATCTCAAAATAAATTTTCTTGTAGGGTGAACCATTTCGGAGATATTCCTTGTTATGTGTGTGAGTTTCGGATTAGAACTTTCGTGAAATGGGTCATCGTTGTTCACTTTTTTATATGTTACGTGTGCAAAGAGAACGGAATCTGTATTCCAATGCACCTACAAGGAATCAAGCAATAAGATAATTTGTACAAATGTTTATTTTAACTAACACGAAGAAGATATAGGAATAAGAGTTTGTAAGAATGGTTAGTACAAAAGTAGAGAAAGACATGTGAGTGCAACACATCAGATTTTTTAAAAATGCCTTTTGTAGATTCAGGGGGTTTCAAAACATATATTTCCGGTAAAATCTCGACATCGAATTTTTGGGTGGAATACAATGCTGCTTCTTCTTTACTGTACACAATAGACAAACTTTGAGAGAACCTCGTAGATGTTTCGAGAATCGTGGGGTAGTATGAATGAGCCATCATTGTTGAAGCTAGTCTGGTGTGTGAGGGGCTGGTCTATTGAGTAAAACCCAGCGTGTTTATGGACAAGGGGAGGTTTATGGACACTACCCTTCTCTCTCATTATCTCATTCTGTCACATAAAAGCTGAAGCGAAGGGCATCGTTTGATCAGCACACACACATATACATGAAAACTGAAAAGCTTTGTAGAATTTGATTTACGGCGGCTTTGCGTGAGGACATAACGTGTACATTAAAATCTTGTTCCAGCCCTTACATTTCAGACAGAGATCATCTATTTCGCTGACAGTGCCTCGTAATGCTATAATGTAAGGCTTTATAAAGGAGTTTTGCTTTCCTGCCTTGTGTATCTTAGCTACAGATATGAACAGAAGCACAAAACCTGAAGCAGAACTTTGAAACTTTTGTATATTGGTTGGAGTGCACTTGTAAAACTGGCGTAATGATTTAGCAGGTTTATATGTAGTTGAATGTTTCTAATATTTTACCTTTACTATTGCGTATTGTGCCTGCTTCGAACTCAGTCGCGTTTGCATGAAATTTTTCTACAGACGTTGGCAATGGAAAAACTACAGTTACTTTCGAAGATTTAATCCCTGTATATCTCTGACTTATTGTTCAGTGTCGCACTGTCAAGTAGTTTGAGAGATTTTTGTGGCATTATATCTGAGAACGCTGATTACGAGGTGCTGAAAATAGATATTCCTATACTCGGGCAGCAGTTTCAAAGATGTTTAAGCTAATTTTTCATCAAGCTTTGCTTTAACACCGACTTATCAGCATCTGATTTATGCTTAATATCCTATAACTGTGTTATGTTTAGTCGCGGACTAAATTATTGCCTATCTCAAATTACTTATATCAGTCACATGTATAATCTCTTCGCTGTAGTTCATTAACACCCTGTATATACAGGGTGAAAGGGAAGTCATTACATCCCTTCTAATATGTGCTTCGTGGAAGCATTTCAAACCAAAAAGTCCAATGGCATTTTGTTGATGCGTAATTCCATAAGAATGTGCAAAGATAACAGTTTACTTGTAAGATGCATAGAGTAACTTATTTCTGACGTAGCTTCGGTAGTAATTATAGGACATCACACAGGTTTCGAAATAATTAATCATTTAAAAGACGTGAAGGAATACTCCGAGCAGCTCTTTCAGACGTGAAGTAACTCGACAACGTTGCGCTAACGTTGGTCAAGGAATTAACCTGGTTTGTAGATGTAAACATGCCGGGTGCTTTCACTTTCGCGTAAAGTTTTGGCAGCTAACACTTGTGATTGGTCAACACTCGAACAGTAAACACGGAAGGGCGAGACAGTGTATGAGTTTGTTTTTAAGACGCTCCGTTACTGTGTTTGTTTATGTACTGAGCTAGGGAAAGTGATATCCAGACAATCTGCAGTGTTGCCAACTTGTTTTCGACAAAACTAAAATTTTTCCGTAGGAAATGGTTAGAGGCAAAAACGTAAGATATAAAAATCTGATGTGTTGCACTCACATGACTTTCTCTACTCTTGTACTAACCATTCTTACAAACTCTTATTCCTATATCTTCTTCGTGTTAGTTAAAATAAACATTTGTACAAATTATCTTATTGCTTATTTCCTTGTAGGTGCAAGGGGAATATTGGAATACAATAGGCTTTGTGCGATAGTCAAATCTTTTAAAGCTTTGAGATTCCGTTCTCTTTGTACACGTAACATATAAAAAGATGAACAACGATGACCCATTTCACGAAAGTTCGAAGTTTTCCGAAACTACATTTTTTGTAGAGTATAATTTGGTCTATCTCTAACGGTTTACCAGTTATGCAAAAGTCGTCCAGAGTAAATACGACTACAGGGGCTATAGCCAGAAAATTCAAGATATACATTTCATTTGTCATAAAAATATCTCAAACATATGACATTTTAATCAAAATCATTAGAGCCATTTTCAAGAAAATCAAAATTTTCGAAAAATTTTCCATGTAAAGGGTAGTTTAGGGTGGGGCTATTTTCTTCAAAATCTTCGTGTCACATCCTTGAACGACATTAAACTTAAATACCAACTTTGGTATTTAACCGACTTTTCGTTTTTGAGCTATGCTGTCCACAGACTGACAGACTGACAGAGTGACAGACTGACAGAGTGACAGACTGACAGAGTGACAGAGTGACAGACTGACAGACACAGAGACACACAGACACACAGATACACACGGACCTTTTTCTAAAAATGCTTTTTTTGGATTTAGGGGGCCTCAAAACATGTATTTCCGGTGAAATCTCGACTTCGAATTTTTGGGTGGAATACAATACTTCCCCTACTTACCAGCAGAGAAAGTAAAAATATGTTCCAAATACCAAGATCTACCACTGGTTTAAATTAATGTAATCATTTCCTTTTCAGCCTTTAGAAGCCATGGAAACAGGCACATATTAATATACGAAGTAGATAAAAGACAGCTATTATGTGTTTTACAACGTTTTGTTTATACCTAAAGCTTTAGAAATACTCTCTTAGAAGGAAGGGTAGTAATAGCATAGTCCCAAGTGTTTTGGCCGCGATTTAAATCCTTGCATGTCAGATGACCAGGAGAGAGAACAGTAATAAATTGGTCTGTTGCTGGCACAGTATTTCCCGGTTTGAAGCAGTCTAATACAAACTTGGTGTTACGCAAGTAGAAAGCAAACATGAGGCAAGGATATATCTTGCGATAGATAACATACAAATATTGAAATACTCCAGCAGCAGTGTTGCAGCGAAGTGCCTCATTAGTTTAGAGTTGTGTGCGCCTGTCAACAAATTTAGTGAGCGCACCTTTCTTTAAAAACAAAGAAAGAAAAGGCACGGCTGTCAACATATGAAATCCATTATAACCCTTTAGTTCTTCACGCCAATTATAAACAGAATATTTCATTTATGAATATCAACACTGAGCATCTCTCAATCCATACAGACTTCATCGTTTCTTCTTTTGTTGATAAAGGCAAAATGACATTTCAATGCAGTCACAACAATGCAACAGATTGGAAATACGACACGTGTCTGAATGTTGAATATATACAGGATGGAAGGGAAGTAATTACATTCCTTCTAATAAATGCTTCATAGAAGCATTATAAGCAAAAGAGTCTAATGGCATTTTGTTCTTTGATCAGCCGATTTCGAAAAAATTTCACAAGAATGTACAAAGATAACAGTTTGTTGCTTGTAAGATGCGTAGAGTAACTTATTTCTGACATAGGTTCGGTAGTAACTATGGGACGTCACACAGGGTTTCGAAATAATTAATCGCTTAAAAGACGTGACTCGACAACGTTGCGTTGAGGTTGATCAGGGAATTGACGTGGTCTGTGTAGGTTACATGCTTTCGCTGTTGTAATGTTTTGGGAGCTAAGCTTGTGATTGGCCTACACTGTCACAGTAAACACTGAAGGGCAAGACAGGGTATGAGTTTGTTTTCAAAACGCACCGTTACGGCGTTTGTTTATGTACTGACCTAGTGAAAGTGACACCCACAGAATCTGCAGTGTTGCCAGCTTGTTTTCGACAAAACTAAAATATCTCTATAGGAAATGGTCGGAGGCAAAAACGTAAGTTATAAAATGTGTTCCAAATACGGATATCTATCACTGGTTTAAATTAATGTAATGACTTGCCTTCCACCCGGTATACCGGTAGGAACCAAATATGTATTACCTACCATTGTTACTGCTACTGCTGCTGCCGCTGCCGCCGCCACCGCCACTACCACCACCACCACTACTCTATCACTCTACTATAACTATACCACTACCACTACTGCTGCTGCTGCTTCTACTGTTACCATTAAAAGAGCAAACGTTAATGAAATATTTACCATAAATGACATGTACCTATAACTTTTTCTGGGGGCCGCTTCTGAAGTCCTCTTCATTCTTAATTACTTTTGACTAACTGGTGAACCATACTACACAAACAATGTAAATCTCTTTAAATCACACAGTTAATGTAATTTTGTTTTTCAGTTAATTATTTCTGAGATATTCTTTGTTATTGATTTGAACTATTCTGAATTAAGAACCTTTTAGGTTGTTCCTCTTCCTTGCCACGCAAACAGAAGGGAATTTCAAAACCATTACATAGTGACTGGGTCTTAAAGATTTGACTATCGCTTAAGCCTACTGTATTCGTGTATTCCTGTTGTACCCATAAAAAGTAGTAAAATAATTTCTGTTGATTACAATAGTTTGTTGAAGAATGGGTAAGTAAAGTCATGTGAATGTAACACATCAGAATTTACTGTTTTTTGTTCCATTTTGTCCCACTTCTAACATCTCAGATCATATCGCGCGCTTTGATTTTGGAACAAATGCTTGTCGACAATTAAGTTCACTCGTTTAATATTACTCTATTTTTTCCTGCAAGAACAGGAAATAATCCTATGTAAAGAAACATTTTCATACTCCACCCGGGAATCGAACCCGGATTGCTAAACACAGAGACGGTCCATAGCTTTCATTGTTTCCATTTGTTGCATTGAATAATGGTGCAGATCATGAAAGGGACCCTGAGGTCGCATATAGGCCAATGTGGCCCTTTGTGCTTCGAACGCAACCAAGGGAGAGTTCCGAAGGCGACCAAGTCCGGTAGATGGCGTGTGCAAGGATGGACTGGGTCCCTAACGTTTTCAGAATGAAAGCATCCGAAGCCTTAGATACCGGTTCACAAGTCTCGAGTCCCCTATAAATCTGTTAAGTGGAGTCGAAATGCCCTATTTCTCCAATGTTAATAGCTAGAATACTATTTAAGATAATTGGCTGAATTTTTTAAAAGATATTCAGTGGTATTTTTAAAGCTGCTGATTAAAAAAAAAAAAAAAAAAAAAAAAAAAAATTCATCATAAATAAGGTTACAATTTTTTAAATACAATACTTGGATTTTTATTGAAGTATAATGGCTTTAAAATTAAAAAGAAAATTAATTAGTATGTCTGATACATAAAAACTTTTTTCATTAAAATAAAGCTTATTTAGCGGCAAAATTATGATAAACATGTCAGCACATTAAGTAAAACCTATGTGAAACTATATTTTTAATAATAATTTTAATGTATTTACAATTAACGTATCTCTATGAAACGTATACCAAAATGAGTGGAAGATCTGGGATAGGTATTCATATGAAAGTAAATCCTGCATTTTGGAAGAAAATCACAAAGTTCACCATTTTGACTCCCCTTACCGAAGACGGGTGTGCTAGTAGTGTGACCCATGCTTGCGCACCACCACCGTCCAGTCACAACACATCGAACACTGTCGCCTGGTCCTTCAATTCTAAAACAAAATAATAGTATAGTCTCGCTCAGTTTGTATGGAATAGGTTAGGATAAGGCGAAGGGTGGGGGGGACCTGTAGCATATCGACACCTACAGATCTTTTGTTTATATACCTCCGGGAGGAATCGATGAGATGAAGGAACACAGGAGACGTATGGGCTGCAGCAGCGGTCGGCTTAGACGATAAAGACGCGCAAATATTTCCAAAGCTTGAGCATTCGGCCGGAGAGCGCTCGGCAGTGAATCTCTCAAGCCAGTGCGCAGGTCAGGCAACTGTGCAGAAACGCTTCAATCTCCTTCCACTGCTGTGACGCAACGAACCATCCCCTACCTGTTCACTGGCAGACTATGTAAATCGCCTTTGCACTGTAAACGCGACAAAAGGATTGCTATTTGTTGTTATTTTGTATGAGGTGCATTTTATTTACTTCTCTGTAGTGACGATTGCAAGCATTTTGATCTCACTAACGGCTCAACGTCCGGGGATAAAGATGTTGTACACAACCCAAGTAACGCGCCTAAATGTTTGTCAGTTGATTTCAGATACATTAGTTATTAAACTCATTTTAGAAAAAGTTTGTTCACACAAGTATGTTGTGTCGGAAATTGCCATTAGCTTGGATGCGAAACAGGTATTTTGCAAAACCGTCACTTAAAAACTACCTATAATAATAAAAATTTGCATTTTTCGTATTTCGATCAGTAACTATGGTTTCTAAATGCTCTAATTCATTGTGAGACCAAACAATGATGATAATGAACAAAAACTGAAAGGGTTTCTGACAAATTTCAGTTCCCATATTTTTAGACCACAAAATTTGGGTTAAAATGTAGCAGATTATTCGTGTAGTACTTTTTCTATAGGCCACTATGGATTTATAATCCACAAGGACTGTATGCACGGGAAATTACACATCTCCGACAAATAGATGCTATCCCATTCTGTTAAATGTCCTATTAATGTTTATATTATTTAATAAAAAAATCTGCTATGTTGCACTCACATGACTTTCTCTACTCTTGTACTAACCATTCTTACAAAATCTTATTCCTATATCTTCTTCGTGTTAGTTAAGATAAACATTTGTACAAATTATCTTATTGTTTTTTCCTTGTAGGTGCAAAGGGAATATTAGAATACTGTAGGCTTTGTGCGATAGTCAAAGTTTTTGAAGATTTGAGATTCTGTTCTGTTTGGACACTTAGCATATAAAAAAATGAACAGCGATGATCCATTTCACGAAAGTTTTAAGTTTTCCGAAACTCACACACATAACAATGAATATCTCCAAAATGGTTCATCCTACAAGAACATTTATTGAGACATAAGTTAAGTAGTTCAGCAAGATCTACATTTTTTGTATAGTATGATTTGGTCTATCTCTAACGGTTTACCAGTTATGCAAAAGTCGTCCAGAGTAAATACGACTACAGGGGCTATAGCCAGAAAATTCAAGATATACATTTCATTTGTCATAAAAGTATTCTCAAACATATGACATTTCAATCAAAATCGTTAGAGCCATTTTCAAAAAAATCAAAATTTTTGAAAATTTTCCACGTAAAGGGTAGTTTAGGGTGAGGCTATTTTCTTCAAATTCTTCGTGTCGCATCCTTGAAAGACATTAAACTTAAATACCAACTTTGGTTTCAGGGGGTCTCAAAACATATTTCCGGTGAAATCTCGACATCGAATTTTTAGGTGGAATACAATACTTTCCCTACTTACCAGTAGAGAAAGTAAAAATAACAATTTTCCCAGTTAGCATGGATACGTTGTCGCATTGTTGGCATCCTGTTCCCTGTTGTCTGCTGTCGGTGGTCAGTGTTGCTCAATTAGACGTCATACTGATGTAGTGGACCACTGCAATAGGAGAGATTACATCACTGAGTCGACATAAAGAGCCACACTTGCGCACCGTGCTTTGGTGGCTGGCTCATAGGCTTCCCTCTGGCGGGGACTGGGACTTCCCGAATGCCAGGCTCGCGCATTACTGCAAAGCCATATAGCTTGGAGTAATAATATTGCTTGGAAACGTCGAGTAATAACTCAAGCTTGAAACGCCATTAAGAATGAGGTAGGTATAAGCGATTTCCATTTACTTGCTGCACTAAATGAGCTCTTATTGTGATTTTTCACTTTCCGTGTGGGAGAGACGGGCTTTAATATAATTGATAACAAAAGCGGTGAAGGGGAGAGCATTCTAAGTGCAAGTGTTCGTGCCGAGGGGAGTGATTGATCGAGTTCTTGATTTCTGGCGGACGATACCTCCTCATGACTCGGCGGCTCTCTTCTGACAGTGACGATGATGGATTCTGACGCACACACGGAAACGGTAAGGAATCTGCTCTGACATTAAAATATTGTGAAGTATTTCAACAATTTGGTAAACTGAGTGTGCAAGAAAGGAAAAGAGAGAAGAAAAATCTGTTACGTTGCACTCACACGACTTTCTGTACCCTTGTACTAACTACTCTAACAAACTCTTATTCCGTTCTCTTAGCAGATATAAAAAAATGAATCACGATCTTTCAGGGCCCTAATGACCAAGTTGTCGACGGGCCCATAAAACCCAACACACTCACTCACTCACTCACGATCTTTCATTTGACGAAAGTTTGTTTTCCAGAACTCACACAAATAACCAGGAATATCTCCGAAATGGTACACTATATGTAAACTAAACTAAACTACAATACAACAGCCCATAGGGGTCCACGTCATTGGTGGGGTGCAGTACTGGAGGGTGGGACGTGGTCAGCGCCCTTTCGGCCGCTTATGTGGCCTTCGTGACCAACTGCCGCTACTTCTCCATCAAGTACCTCCTCTATTGATCCCTCCGTGACCTAACGAGGCTGAGTGTACCCCGTGCCAGACCTCCCAGCGGGGGAAAGTTCCCATACTTGCACGGGGGATCGCACCCGGGTCCTCCGCGCTAGAGGCAAGTGCGCTATCAACTGTGCTACGGAGGTGGTCTCAATATATATATATATTTGAACATAAATTGTGTTTTAGCGAGATATAGAAAATTCAAAATAAACATTTCGTTTGTCGTAAAAATATATTTTAATCAAAATTGTTAGAGCCATTTTCGAGAAAATCAAAATTTTTGACAAATTTTCCATATAAAAGATAGTTTAGGGTGGAGAACATTTCTTCAAAATCTTCGTGTCGCATTCTTAAAAGACATTAAACTTAAATACCAATATTGGTTTCTAACCGACTTTTCGTTTTTGAGTTATGCTGACTTCAGACTGACCGGCACACACATACACCTTTTTTCTAAAAATGCTTTTTTTTTTTTTACAGGGGGGCCTCAAAACATACATTTCCGGTGAAATCTCGACATCGAATTTTTGGGTGCAATACAATACTTCCTCTACTTTATTATACGTAGTAGAGAAAGTAAAAATATTTCTTCTCTAGTAACTTTTTAATATCAAATGTATGGATTAGGTATTTATCTTTAGTTACGGAATATTTACAAATGTTCCCGAAGTGAAATGGTGCCTGGAAAAGAGTATAGCATTTCTCATAGCCCTTTGAAATTGCACATAATTTGGCAGAGGCGCTTTTCACTGTTCTTTGGCATTTGTTTTTTTTCTGTCTTCCTCGTGCACACGTTTGGGGGTGTTAGTGCAATCCAGTTACTTAGTACGGCCCAATGCCCTGCCTGCTCAGGGTGTGTTGCTCTTGAACCTTGCGAGAAGGTTGACCTCGAATTGCGTGGTGAGTTTAATTTGCGATGTCTGCTACCTTTCTTTGTGTGTTCTGAACTACTTTTGCTGATGGTGTTTACTGTGCCTTGGATTATTTACGGGTATGTTACAATAATTATTTTTATCCAGCCATTGCAGCAGGTTTATTTATTATGGTAGAGTTAAAGGTTTGAATGTGCCAGCTTTAATTACGTAATGGACATTTTAATCATTAATTATATACTAAATTTGATATTTGGAAGCTCATTTATTGCAAACAATGGCTTATCCTGTACCATTTTATTGAAGTGTTGCATTCCACCAACACATTTTATGTCGAGATTTCACCAGAAATATGTTTTGAGGACTCCTGAGTCAAAAAAAAAGCATTTTTAGAAAAAGTGTGTGTGCGTGTGCGTGTGCGTGTGCGTCAGTCTGTGGGCAGCATAACTAAAAAATTGAAAGTAGGTTAAAAACCAAAGCTGGCATTTAAGTTTAATGTCTTTCAAGGATGCGACACGAATATTTTGCAGAAAATAACCCCACATTAAACTATCGTTTACATGGACAATTTTTCGAAAATTTTCATTTTCAGTTTCATTTTCTAACGACTGATTAAAATCACATACAACGTAGATCTTGCTAAAATACACAATTTATGTCCGAATAAATTTTATTGTAGGGTGGACCATTTCGGAAATATTACTTGCTATGTGTGAGAGTTTTGGAAAATTTAACTTTCGTAAAATATAACACCGTTGTTCATTTTTTTTATGTTACGTGTGCAAAGAGAACGGAATCTCAAAGCTTTAAAAGTTTTGACTATCGCTCAAAGCCTACTGTATTCTAACATTCCCCTTGCACCTATAAGGAAGAAAACAATAATATAATTTGTACAAATGTTTATCTCAACTAACACGCAGAAGATATAGGAATAAGAGTTTCTAAGAATGGTTACTGTAAGCGCAGAGAAAGTCATGTGGGTGCAACACATCAGATTTTTCTAATTTGTGTTGTGTTTACGAAGTCGCTCAGGAACATTTGTTCAAGTAATTTGATCCTTATTACAAAACATTTTCAGTATTTATAATTTGGGTTTTCTTTGCTAAGTATATTACCATTTAATTCAATTTTAGAGTAACGTATTTGTACTTTATAGTTTTAGGAATTAATGTACGGTTATTACACATGGGATTTAAAGGACTTAAAAGAGGATAAAATAATTTATTACTTTTAGTGATTCTGCAGGTATATAATTTCCAGAATCTTATCGATAGCTCACGTTACACAAGCCTTATTTTGTCTAGATAATATTAACTTACCAACATCTTTTTCAGCAATTTTAAGAATACTTTATGAAACACAATAAATTCTCAATTTGGACCAAACAAGGTTAAAGAATTGCGTTTATCTTAACAGCATCGTAAGCTGTTTCCTTTCCTTTGCGACCCATTTTGACTTTCTACGGCTTGCCAGTCACTCATACAACACGAGCAGCAGGCAGCACTGCAGCTATCGGCAACAGACAGGTTGTGTGTTATCACATATCCACTTGTTCTATGTTTACCTTCGCTGTATTAATAGCAATCCTTGCGAGAAAAAGAGGTTCTGTGAAGCACTGCAAATGTAATGCCAATATATGGTAAATGTTTAAAAAATCGGCCGCTCGAGAAAACGAATGAAACATAGTGCAATGGATGCAGTTTTTAATGCTGATTACCATTTTCAAGGTTTTATTTTGCGCTCAAGCTTCGTTTTTGATTTAGGAGCAAATTTTGCACGTGCAATGCAGTGGTTTTATTTCGCTCATGCGGCGGATATTTAGCAAATAAATGTGTAAAAATGAGTATAATATATGCTAGAACTATTTGTTAATGCATTTACGTTACGATTATTGCATAAACACTACCCAAATTGTAAATATTTCGATAACACAGGACCCTGTCACGCCACTCGTATACATACACTAAACCTAACCTAACCTAACACAGGCAAAATTTCGATAACACAGGACCCTGTTACCCCAATCATATACACACACTAAACCTAACCTAATCTAACACAGGCAAAATTTCGGTAACACAGGACCCTGTTATCACACTCATATACATACACTAAACCTAACCTAACACAGGCAAAATTTCGGCAACACAGGACCCTGTTACCGCACTCATATACACACACTAAACCTAACCTAACCTAACCCAGGCAAAATTTCTGTAACACAGGACCCTGTTACCACACTCATATACACACACTAAACCTAACCTAACCTAACACAGGCAAAATTTCTGTAACACAGGACCCTGCTACCACACTCATATACATACACTAACCTAACATAGGCAAAATTTCTGTAACACAGGACCCTGTTACCACATTCATATACACACGCTAAACCTAACCTAACCTAACACGGGCAAAATTTCGATAACACAGGACCCTGTTACCCCATTCATATACACACGCTAAACCTAACCTAACCTAACACGGGCAAAATTTCGATAACACAGGACCCTGTTACCCCACTCATATATACACACACTAAACCTAACCTAACACGGGCAAAATTTCGATAACACAGGACCCTGTTACCACACTCATATACACACGCTAAACCTAACCTAACACGGGCAAAATTTCGATAACACAGGACCCTGTTACCACACTCATATACACACGCTAAACCTAACCTAACACGGGCAAAATTTCGATAACACAGGACCCTGTTACCACACTCATATACACACGCTAAACCTAACCTAACACGGGCAAAATTTCGATAACCCAGGACCCTGTTACCACACTCATATACACACGCTAAACCTAACCTAACACGGGCAAAATTTCGATAACACAGGACCCTGTTACCACACTCATATACACACGCTAAACCTAACCTAACACGGGCAAAATTTCGATAACACAGGACCCTGTTACCACACTCATATACACACGCTAAACCTAACCTAACACGGGCAAAATTTCGATAACACAGGACCCTGTTACCACACTTATATACATACACTAAACCTAACCTAACACGGGCAAAACGAAAACGAAGCTTGACCGCCAAATAAAACTTTCAAAACCGTAATCAGCAATAACAATTTCAACGTAAATACTTTAATCAATCATTCTAGCATATATTATACTAGTTTATTTGCTAAATATCCGCCACATACCTGAAATAAAACCATTGCATAGCAGGTACGAAATTTGCTCACAAATAAAAAACGAAGTTACAGCACACAATACGACTTTCAAAATCGTAATCAGCAATAAAAACTGCATCTATTACACTGTTTCATTCCTGTTCTCGAGCGACCGATTTTGTAAACAATTAACCAACTAACAATTAACAATTAACCAATTAACATACGTTAATAGATTGAAGTTCCTATGTGTCACCATTGTCTACATTTTTACTTTCTCTACTACGTATAGTAAGTAGAGGAAGCATTGTATTCCACCAAAAAGTTCGACATCGAAATTTCAGCGGAAATGTATGTGTTGAAGTCCGTGAACCCAAAAAGACACTCTTGGACAGCATAATTCAAAAATGAAAAGTCGGATAAATCCAAAGTTATTTAAGTTTGTTTTTCAAGAATACGACACGAAGATTTTGAAGAACATTCCTCCACTCTAAAGTACTCTTTACATGGAAAATTTTTAGAAAATTGTTATTTTTTTGAAAATGGCTATAACGATTTTGCTTAAAATGTCATATGTTTGACATATTTTGATGACAAATGAAATGTATATTTTGAATTTTCTGGCTATAGCCCCTGTAGTCGTATTTACTCTGGACGACTTTTGCATAACTGGTAAACCGTTAGAGATAGACCAAATCGTAATATACAAAAAATGTACAACTTGCTAAAATACACAATTTATGTCTGAATAAATTTTCTTGTGCGGTGAACCATTTCGGAGATATTCCTTGTTATGTGTGTGAGTTTCGGAAAACTTAAAACTTTCGTGAAATGGAACATCGTTGTTCATTTTTTATACGTTAAGTGTGCAAAGAGAAAGTCTCAAAGCTTTAAAAGATTTGACTATCGCACAAAGACTGTTGTGTTCTAACGTTCCCTTTGCACCTACAAGGAAATAAGCAATAAGATAATTTGCACAAATGTTTATCCTAACAAGAAGATGATACAGGAATAAGAGTTTAAGAATGGTTAGTACAAGAGTAGAGAAAGTCATGTGAGTGCAACACATCAGATTTTTTCTCTAGTAACTTTTTAATATCAGATGTATGGATTAGGTATTTATCTTTAGTTACGGAATATTTACAAATGTTCCCGAAGTGAAATGGTGTCTAGGGAAGAGTATAGCATTTTTCATAGCCCTTTGAAATTGCACATAATTTGGCAGAGGCGCTTTTCACTGTTATTGGGCATTTGTTTTTTTCTGTCTTCCTCGTGCACACGTTTGGGGGTGTTAGTGTAGTCCAGTTACTTAGTACGGCCCAATGCCCTGCCTGCTAAGGGTGTGTTGCTCTTGAACCTTGCGAGAAGGATGACCTCGAATTGCGTGATGAGTTTAATTTGCGATGTCTGCTACCTTTTTTTGTGTGTTATGAACTACTTTTGCTGACGGTGTTTACTGTGCCTTGGATTATTTATGGGTATGTTACAATAATTATTTTTATCGAGCCCTTGTAGCAGGTTTATTTGCTATGGTAGAGTTAAAGGTTTGAATGTGCCAGCTTTAGTTACGTAATGGACATCTTAACCATTAATTATATACTAAATTTGATATTTGGAAGCTCATTTATTGCAAGCAATGGCTTATTCTATACCATTTTATTGAAGTTTTTTCCTTTTTTACTTTCTCTACTCGTAAGTAGGGAAGGTATTGTATTCCACCAAAAAATTCGATGTCGAGATTTCACCGGAAATATGTTTTTAGGACTGCTGAGTCCAAAAAAGTGTGTGTGTGTGTGTGTGTGTGTGTGTGTGTGTGTGTGTGTGTGTGTGTGTGTGTGTGTGTGTGTGTCAGTATAACTCAAAAACGGTAAGTCGGATAAAAACCAAAGTTGGTATTCATGTTTAATGTCTTTCAAGGATGCGACACGAGGATTTTAAACAAAACACTACCCTTTACATGGAAAATTTTGATTTTCTTGATAATGGCTCTAACGATTTTGATTAAAATTACATATGTTTAGATATTTGGATGACAGGTGAAATGTATATATTGAATTTTCTGGCTATAGCTTATGTAGTCCTGTTTACTATGGATGATTTTTGAATAACTCGTAAGCCGTAAGAGATAGACAAAATGTTACTACACAAACAACGTAGATCTTGCTAAAATCCACAATTTATGTCCAAATGTGTAGTTTTTGGACAACATTCTTGTGTCAAATGCAACATCGCTATTCATCTGTTTATATGTTAACAATGCAAAGAGAAGGGAATTTGTAAGCTTTAGAATATTTGATTATCACTGTAAATTGCTGTATTCCCATATTCCCCTTGCAAGGAAATAAGCAATAGGATAATTTTTGGAAGTGTTTAACTCAACTAACGTAGAAGATACAGGCATCTGAGATTGTAAGAATGGTTGGTACAAGAGTAGAGAAAGTCATGTGAGTGCAACACTTACCATTTTTTCTAAACCTAACGGCAAAGCTAGCGTACTTGCAACATCCAGTGAAGGTGCTTAAAGAATTGAAATAGGATATTATTAGTGAAGGCAGGAGTATACACTGTCACTTTAAAAGCCTATAAACCATCCCATTGCGTATACTAACTTGTCTATTACAAACAGTCTTGCAGTAATATGCGACTTTCAAGTTTTTCAAGAACACGTGTTTTTAAAGTAACTTGCCGGGTTATTACAAGCTATATTGCAAGAATATGTGACCTTTGTTAAGCTATTCAGGAATACGTCATTTCAAAAGTAACTCGCTAGGCTATTGCAAACTATATTGCAGTAAATAGTTATTGAAGATGACGTGTTTCTAAAGTAACTACAAATTATCAAAAATTGTTGCAGTAATGTGTGCTTTTTCCTAACCTATTCAAGAAGAGCTCAATTCTGGGCGACATAGTCGTAGATAAGGCACCGCAGTTGGTCGCCAATATTGGGTTTGCTAAGCAAGTTTATCTTCGATTTTATCTATAGAAACTTATGTCTTGTAGAGCGTGGAATTCCTTTGTTTTAGCTTTATAACCTAGTAACACTGGTGTTTTTAGTCTTTTTAATCTTTTAAATGTTTTAACTTTCACTTTTGAGTTTTCAACTGTGAGCTTTTTCCCCATTTAGACGCTTTAACTTTTATTTTATTTCGGTTTATCTGTGAAACTTAGTTTCCTAGCTGCTTAGGTTTCCCATTTTACCTATTAACTTCGGGCCCAAATGCCCTCGGTGTTGACAGGCCCGTAAGTCCCATTCGCCCACTCTCTATTCGAGAACACGTATTTAAAGTAACTTGCTTGAGTATTACAAGCCATATTGCAGTAATTTATAGTTTCTCCTAATATATTCAAATATCAATTCGCAATGTCACTTGCCTGGCTGTTAAACTGCTGTTTTACTTTCTCTACTGGTAAGTAGGGGAAGTATTGTATTCCACCCAAAAATTCGATGTCGAGATTTCACCGAAAATATGTTTCGAGACTCCCTGAATAGAAAAAAAGCATTTTATAAAAAGGTGTGGGTGTGTGGTATTTAAGTTTGTCTTTCAAGGATGCGACACGAAGATTCTGAGGAAAAATTTGATTTTCTCGAAAATGGCTCCAACGATTTTGTTTAAAATGTCATAAGTTTGAGATTTTTCTGACAAATGAAATATATATTTTGAATTTTCTGGCTATAGCCCCTGTATCGTATTTGCTACGGACGACTTTTGCATAAGTGGTAAACCGTTAGAGATAGTCATGCTGCACAAAACTGTAGATCTTGCTAAAATACACAATTTACGTCTTTATAAATTTTCTTGTAGGGTGAAGCATTTCGAAGATATTCCTTGTTATGTGTGCGAGTTTCGTAAAACGTTCAACTTTCGTGAAATAGAACATCGTTCATTTTTTATGTTAAGTGTGCAAAGAGAACGGAATCTCAAAGCTTTAAAAGATTTGACTATCGCACAAAGCCTACTGTATTCTAATATTCCCCTTGTACCTACAAGGAAATAAGCAGTAAGATAATTTGTACAAACGTTTATCTTAACACGAAGAATGTATGGGAATGAGTTTGTAAGAATGGTTAGTGCAAGAGTAGAGAAAGTCATGTGAGTGCAACACATCAAATTTTTCTAATTTGTGTTGTGTTTACAAGGTCACTCGACAACATTGATTCAAGTAATTTGATCCCTATTGCAAACAGTTATCTGTACTTATAATTTGGGTTTTCTTTGCTAAGCATTTTACCGTTTAAGTCAAGTTTAAAGTTATTGCATATAGGTTTAAAGGAGTTAAAAGTGGATAAAAAAATGTATTCCTGTTAGTTATTCTATCAGTAATTTTCAAAACCTAATTGATAGCTCACGATGCGCAAAGACCTTATTTTGTCTAGATAATATTAGCCTACGAACATCTTTTTCAGCAATTTTAGGAATATTTTATAAAACCACGATCAATTCTCAATTTGGACAAAACAAGGTTAAAGAATTGCTTTTATCTCAACAGCTTCTCGTGTTATATTGTTTTAAACAGTCCTTTTTAACAGTATAGTTTAAGAACTATATGGTGTCTGTGGCTGTCCTGTACACAGCGATTTTAAAGATTTTAGAGGAGTAGTTGTAATATTTGAGAATACCAGTTTTTTCTGTTTATGTAATGAAACAATCATCTCCCTTAGGTCTAAGGATGTTACCTTTCCTTTGCGACCCAGTTTGACCTTCTGCACTCGCCAGTCACTCCATACAACACCACCAGCATGCCGCAATGGGCGACAGACACGTTGTGTGTTATCAGATATTCATTTGTTCTTCGTTTACTATCGCTGTATGAATACTTATGGTCCGCGTAAAATGTAATTCTTGAGGAAATTTTTTTGTTTTTGTAAAACGCTAATTGTAATGCCAATACATAAGTACACTAATAGTGTCTAAAATTCACATATCAAAATGTTTGCATTTTTTACTTTTTCTACCATGTATAGTAAAGTAGAGGAAATATTGTATTCCACCCAAAAATTGAAAGTCGAGATTTCAGTGGAAATATTTTGAGACCCCCTGAATCCAAAAAAGCATTTTTAGAAAAACGTACGAAAAGTCGGTTGAAAACAAATTTGGTATTTAAGTTCGTCTTTCGAGGATGCGACACGAAGATTTTGAGGAAAATAGCCCCACCCTAAACTACGTTTCACATGGAGAAGTTTTCGAAAATTTTGATTTTCTTGAAAATGGCTAACGATTTTGATTAAAATGTCATGTGTTTGAGATATTTTTGACAAATGAAATGTATAACTTGAATTTTGTGGCTATAGCCCCTGTAGTCGTATTTACTCTGGACGACTTGCATAACTGGTAAACCGTAAGACATAGACCAAATCTTACTATACAAAAATGTAAATCTTGCTAAAACACACAATTTATGTCTAAGAAAGTGAACCATTTTCGTTATTTGGCATCGTTATTCATTTTATGTGTTGACCGCAAAGGGAACGGAATTATCTATCTCTCGAAACGTACTGTATTCCCATATTCTCGTTGCACGTGCAAGAAAACGAGCAATAAGATAATTTCTGCAAACGTTTATCTCAACTAACACGTAGAAGATAGAAGAATAAGAGTCTGTAAGAGTTGTTAGTAGAAGAGTGGAGAAAGTCATGAGTGCAACATATCAGATTTATAAGCATAGAAATGTTCAGTTTTCCTTTTTATTGTTAGCTGTACAAATACTTATGTCCATGTGTGTATGTATTCAGAGGTCTTACACTGAAATTGAATAGTGCTACAATGCTTTGATTCACACAATTACTTAAAGCCATATTTTGGGAGCTATTTGCCATTAGTGTTCTTAGTAACTTATATAAGATGTTCATTAAATTTATACACTATTACTGGTTTTAAATTATTTTTAAGATATTTACACAAATTTCATTGGGTAATACAAGGCTTTCACATTTACCTTATCATTCTGAGAGTACTACCAGATAGTTATGTGGTTGGGAGAAAACGTTGATTGTAGCTGCTGAAATATTTCAAGATTTAAAATCTAAAAGTTAATTAAAAGCAGAATGTCCATATTTAGGAACGAGAAATAGATAATGCCCATGTGGTGTAGTTAGTAATAATGTTAACAGAAGTCGGTCGGGGTGACTCAGGTGCTGGTCCACTTAGCCGAAGATCAAGAACTCCTGTGGGACGAAATTCCTTGTTGCATTAACAAACAATATATTTCTTTTTAAGAGCTCATCACAATGAATGATGATAATGATAATTAGAAATAATACCTACACAGCTGTTAACATTGTTTTCATCCAACCAAAAAATGACGAAAAATTAATGCTTGAAACCTGTGTTATTCCTAGATTGTAAATGTTTATGTATATGTTCATTATTTTAGAACAATTATAGTCTTTGCATCTTCTACAGTGGTATTAAAGTACTTTAATTCAGTTTCTCTCGGAATAAACATTAACGCAGAATCCTTGTTTCCCCCCCCCCCCCCCCCCCCAACACCCTTCATATAGTCATTTTAGCCCATAGTGTATATTTATTGCACAACTAATTTCAACCGTATGTTTTCAGCTGGTTCGACAGGGCGAAGCGCACCTATATGCCGGCCAACCTGTTCCCCACATCTGACACCACTAGCCTTCTATCAGCATTCAAGCATCGTGTATAGGTAGAAGATTTTACTATAATGTTACGTAATGTGGAACTGGCTTTCTGTGACCAACTGCGAGGCTTGCAGTGTGGCTAGTATAACCTGAGGTAAGCAATAGTCTGCTCAGTACATATTGTCAAATGGAGGGAATAGAACGTTGTTTCAAACGATTAATATTTCTTTAGCTATGTGTAATAGCAACCTACAAACTATTGCATTGCTGCTCTGCTATTATTTTGATTTCCAAAGTGCTAATGAACATATTCTCTTTAAAAATGGAGTTAAGCACCTATAATTCTGTAAGTAAAGTATCTGATACAAAATTTTAAGTTCCAAATTGATGGAGAACTCAGTTGAAGAAAACATAATGCAATCAAAGCTTAGCTCTCCTTGTTTCTTATTAAGACATTTAAATGCTTTAAGGATAGCATTTTCCATACTTTCACACCCTGTTGAGATATGGAATTAGCTTTGGGGCAATGTAGCAGTAAGTAATTATGTTACAGAAAAGGATCATACGCATGGACGTCGCGAGGGGGATGTAAGGGGGGGCCCTTGGAAATTAATGTAATGTGCAATCAATTACTATTAGGTTTTATTTAACATAAATTAATATGCTTATTCGCAACAAATATTATAACTCATCTTTTACAGTTTTTGGCAACAGCATAATGAATTAATAATGTTGATTTGCGAACTTCCAACATGCGACGCTCATGAACATACGTGTTTGCGGCGTTGGGCCCCGTTATTCCTGTGGACCATTATTTAAAACCTAAAATTCTTACTCTTGCTGGTGAATACATTCTCTATTGAGCTGTCTTAGATAACGAAGTTCACAGCAAACGTTGCTGTGAATGACCAGGCATACAGATGTTTAGCATAGACCAGCAACTGTTCCAAAAAGTGTATTTCTATCCTGGAATAAAATATATAACCTTCCTTGCTACCTAAAACTATTATGTAATCCTAGTATTTGTCTTAGAGAAAAATCTGATGTGCTGCACTCACATGACTTTCTCTACTCTTGTACAAACTATGTACACATTCTTATTCCTATATCTTCTTCGTGTTAGTTAAGATAAATATTTGTACAACTTCTCTTATTGCTTATTTCCTTGTAGATGCAAGAAGAATATTAGAATACAGTAGGCTTTTAGTGATAGTCAAATCTTTTAAAGCTCTGAGATTCTCTTCTCTTTGCACGCTTACGATATAAAAAAAATGAACAACGATCCATTTCACGAAAGTTTTAAGTTTTCCGAAACTCACACACATGACAAGGAATATCTCCGAAATGGTTCACCCTACAAGAAAATTCATTGAGACATAAATTGTGTATTTTAGCAAGATATACATTTTTTGTATAGTATGATTTGGTCTATCTCTAATGGTTTACCAGTTATGCAAAAGTCGTCCAGAGTAAATACAACTACAGGGGCTATAGCCAGAAAATTGAAGATATACATTTCATTTGCCATAAAAATATCTCAAACATATGACGATTTTAATCAAAATCGTTAAAGCCATTTTCAAGAAAATAAAAAATTTCGAAAAATGTTTTGTAAAGGGTAAATTAGGGTGGGGCTGTTGTCCTCAAAATCTTCGTGTCGCATCCTTGAAAGACATTAAACTTAAATAGCAACTTTGGTTTTTAACCGACTATTACACGGACCTTTTTGTAAAAATGCTTTTTTTTTTTTTTTGGATTCAAGGGGCCTCAAAACATATATTTCCGGTGAAATCTCGACATCGAATTTTTTGGTGGAGTACAATACTTCCCCTTCTTACCAGTAGAGAAAGTGAAAATCACTTGCAGCGTAGTCTTCAGGCAAATGAAAATAATTCGTCACTGCAAGTGTATCAGTCCCTTCGCCTTTCAAATAAGGGGCATTGACTAATGATAGTATAATATCATTTCATATGAACTTAAATGGCTAGGCAGACAAGGTATTCCCACGCTGTTTACTGGAGCGAAGGATCGGTCGTGCTAATGTAGTATTGTTTGTCACCACCATGGCTGAGTGGGTAACAGGTCAAAGCTGTTTAATGATGCATAGAAGCGGCAAACTCCTTAAAAGCGGTGAGCAAACGACAGTTTTAAATGTGTTTAACTTTTTGCTTCTTATACCAACTATTAAAGTATGTCGTTTAATTAAGATCGGAAACAACTAATGTGTCTGAGTGTTTCGCGACTATTTGTAGACCATTTATAATCCTGAAAGACGATCCAAGGTATGGCAAGGTTAGAAGAGGGGACTTTGAACCTCGACCTATGAAATACTTCGTGCCTATGGCCCTGACTGGGAGGAGGGGTGAAATGAGAGGAAGTATAGGCATGTTAAAAGGAAAAGGGCGCCGATAGGCCCATTGGAATTAAAGGCGGGGTATAAACACCTCCCAAAAAGCACTCCTAATATAATTATTGGAGAGGTGAAAGGGGTGACACAAGTAACCTAGAACTATAGGCATTACAGTCAGTAACGTAAAAACAAAGCTAATTTTAAAAGAATGAGTTGCACTCACATGACTTTCTCTACTCTTGTCCTAACCATTCTTACAAACTCTTATTCCTATATCTCCTTCGTGTTAGTTAAAATAAACATTTGTACAAATTATCTTATTGCTTATTTCCTTGTAGGTACAAGGGGAATATTAGAATACAGTAGCCTTTGTGCGATAGTCAAATCTTTTAAAGCTTTGAGATCTCGTTCTCTTTGCACGCTTAACATATAAAAAAATGAACGATGTTCCATTTCACGAAAGTTCTAAGTTTTCCGAAACTGAAACACAAAACAAGGAATATCTCCGAAATGGTTCACTCTACAAAAAAATTTATAGGGACATAAATTGTGTATTTTAGCAAGATCTACATTTCTTCCACAGTAAGATTTTGTCTATTTCTTACGGTTTACGAGTTATTCAAAACTCATCCAGACTAAACAGGACTACATGGGCTATAGCCAGAAAATTCAATATATACATTTCACTTGTCATAAAAATGTCTCAAACATTTGGCATTTTAATCAAAATCGTTGGAGCCATTTTCAAGAAAATCAAAATTTTCGAAAAATTTTCCATGTAAAGGGTAGTTTAGGCTGGGGCTATTTTCTTCAAAATCTCCGTGTCGCATCCTTAAAAGACATTAAACTTAAATACCGACTTTGGTTTTTAACCGAGTTTTCGTTTTTTAGTTACGCTTTCTACAGACTGACACACAGACTGACCTTTTTCCAGAAACGCTTTTTTTTTTTTTGGATTCAGGGGGACTCAAAACATATATTTCCGGTGAAATCTCGACATCGAATTTTTAGGTAGAATACAATACTTCCCCTACTTACCAGTAAAGAAAGTAAAAATCTGATGTGTTGCACTCACATGACTTTCTCTACTCTTGCACTAACCATTCTTACAAAATCTCATTCCTGTATCTTCTTCGCGTTAGTTGAGATAAACATTTGCAGAAATTATCTTATTGCATATTTCCTTATAGGTACAAGGGGAATATGGGAATACAGTTGGCTTTGACCGACAGTCAAATCTTTCAAAGCTTTGAGATTTCGTTCTGTTTCAACACTTAAATTAAGCCCAAATGCTTTTTTTGTGAAGTGAACCATTTCGGAGATATTCCTTTTTATTTGTGCGGGTTTTGCAATACGTAAACTTTTCTCAAATGAACGTCGTTATTCACCTTCTCTTGTCCGTACAAAGAGAACGGAGAATCACAGGAGGCCGTGACAGCAAAGAAATCAACTTTTAAACGTTCTCCGATACACATCAATAATCTGAATCCAAAAGACGCTCACCGTACATAACGGATAAGTAGAACGAGTCTACTAAATATGCTTTCTCGTATGTTAACAATTAAACGAGTATAACAAGCGGGTTAGTAAGACATTATTAAAAATCCTCACACAGCAAACTAGTGTACACCATCAGAAGCAATGGCAGCTGCTGAGTACAGCAGTCTACCGTCTCACAACGTCGACACAACCACCATGAACAACAGTGCTACAAGAAACTCCAGCTATGCTACAGTTACTCAGACTTCTCCTAAGAAAGAAGAAGCTATCATCATTGACTCCCATGACGGACTTACCATCAGAGACTACGCTCTCGCAGTAAGTAAATTAACTGAACCAAGTAACATAAAGTTTATCTCACGGATCTCGAACTCCAGAATATGCATATACCTAACGTCATCTAAAGTAGCAGAATCACTGGTTACCAAACATCCTAAAATAAATATAAACAATGTTACTCTTCAGGTCCGTCCTCTAATTACTCCAAACAAAAGAATCGTTCTTTCAAATGTGTGTCCAGTTATACCAAACTCACTCATAGAAACTCAGCTAAATGCATATGGAATTAAACTAATGTCAAACATTACCTACTTAAGAGCTGGCATTTCAGAGCCAGGACTTTCCCATATCCTTAGTTTCAGACGTCAGTTTTATATTCCACCCAATGATGTGGAGAAATTACCTCCAAGCATACAGATCCTATATGAAGGCACTAAATATTGGATATACCTAACAGCGGATACCCCTACCTGCTTCATCTGCAAGCAGGAAGGCCACTTTGCAAAACATTGCCGTGAAGCTGACGGTATACAAGAAACTACTCCTCAGGTCTTAAACAAAGACAAGTTTCCTGAATTGCCTACCGCTACCAAAAACCTCCAGGACCGTCCCCCTTCCCCTCCTAAAGGAAAAGATACTGAACAGCAGCAATCACCTAACCTCACTTCTACCCCTGAGCCCATCCTGCCATTTCAAGACGAACGCAACAATTCCCCAGAACCTATGCTAATGGAAACACAAACAAGACCTAAACGACCAATATCAAACAGCACAACTGATTCAGAGGATAATGCTTATGGAAAAGAAGCGCGGCACCTCCTCGCTTCACAGCAGGCTAAGAAGATTAAGAAAGCAAACCTTATTTCGTCAATAACTGAATCTCTCAGACCAATTAAACATATTATCGACGCCGACACCCACAATTATGCACTAAACTTCAGCCAGTTCCAAAGCTTTATGGAAAACAGTGTTGGAGTAACAAACATTGTTCCCATAGCTTTGGAATACACTTCAGATCTAGAATCTCTAGTGAACACAATGCAAAAAGTCTATCCCTATTATACAGAGCGTAGTATAAAGACCAGAAGTAGTAAAATTCAAAAAAAGCTGCTGGAATACATTAATCAGGTCAACAATGCCTCTGAGCGAACAAAACCGATGTGTCCCGAAAACTAATCGCCATAGATATAACACCTTATCCCATAAACAAAATTAACATATGAATAACTTACTTCAATTAAATATTAATGGTTTCCATGGCAATTTCGAGTTTCTTAAACTCTTGATCAATAAACATAACCCTGCAATTATGTGCATTCAAGAAACTAACTTCAAAGGAAACTATGTTGCATCATTACGAGGTTATACTCAATATCACAAAAACCGCAAGGACTGCCTCCATGCTAGTGGCGGCGTAGTAACCTACGTTAAAGACAGCATCAAACATCAGGCAATACCGCTTACAACTGAACTTGAAGCAATTGCCACTAGAGTAAACCTTCCTACACCTATTTCCATTTGCAACATATATCTACCAAATAAAAGCCCACTTGATTTACATGCACTGCAGGAGTTAACACAACAACTTCCTAAACCATTTATTATACTGGGCGATTTTAATAGCCATAGTACTATATGGGGTTGTAAGCATACCAACGCAAGAGGTAAAATAGTGGAGCAGCTCTTGCACAACGAAAATCTCAATATGCTTAACGATACCTCACAAACTCACTTCAGTACAGCCAACGGTACTTCCAGTGCAATCGACTTAACATTAATCACTCCTGATATCCAAGATAAATTTGAATGGACAGTCGCCAAGCAATTACATGGCAGTGACCATTTCCCAATTTTATTAACTAATGCAAATAACATTCCTTTAAGTTTTAACTGTCAGCCACGATGGAATTTAAAATGCGCAAACTGGAACAAGTTCAGAGCACACGTCTCTGACAATTTATCCTATCTAACATCCCCCATGAATTTCAGTCAGTCAGATACTGACAAACTAGTAAACTCGTTTGCAGAAGTGATTTTCAATTCCGCCGAGGTCACTATTCCTAGGATGACGGAGTCTCTTCCGGCTGGTATCTCCCGTCACCAGTATGAAGGGAATCTTCTGCTCGTCGTCACTTTGAAGGGTCGGTATGATGAATTCTTTTCTCGTATAAAAGATCCGGCTAACTCTTTCGATGAACTGCGATGACTCTTTCTTTCCTATCTCGGTCGTGGTACGGGTATGAAGTATGTTCACAATTTACAGCTAATAATTTTCCTTGAGACGCGACCCCCGTGAAAATTATATGTTACGTCGATGTATTGACTTTTAGTCTTTCTAATGAGATAGTCTTCTTTGCTCTGGAGGCCACAATTGAAATACTATTAGTGTATTTATTATCACAATTTTATTCGTTAATATATATAACATTTTCAATGAAGACAAAAGATAATCGCACTAGGCCAACTGCAAACGATATAATGCAAACAATCAAACAATGGGAAACAAAACACTCCAACACAACACCTACCATAACTAAAAATACTGCATCAAATGCCCCTCATCACAGTATATGCAACTAATTCTATTTTGGGAAAATTGTTTTCAGCCATACAATGTTGCATGTACTGTGATGATCTCCCCACAACAATGTAATCGTACAACAATATAACAACTGTGTTGAAAAACATGTCATCGTTGAATACAAAAATATTTTCTCTTGACAATGTTTCGATTTTTTTTTTTTTTTTTTTTTTTTTTTTGGCAATTTTCAGGGGTTCTATGCCCCTCCCCACTAAAATTTGTTTTATGATTTTTCTTATGTGCGGTGGATAATGGCGAATAAGTGCTTCAATAACCTCCTGTTCACTCAACTGAGGTTGGAGTGGTTTCGATTTGTTCGCCAGTTTCAAAAAATACTCCATCATTGAAATACCACGTTTAGTGTTATAATGTCCGGTAGCCAGTTCGACTTTAATCTGGTTTTGACGTCCCGGTCCCCAAAATCTATTTATAAAAAGGTTTCGAAACATACTATATGTTTCGTGAGACGCCAAAGTTAGTCTTAACCATTCCAATGCGTTTTTCTTAAGACAGCGTTTAACCACCATCATTCGTATCTCGTTCGGAATTCGTTTGATCCTAAAATAATCCTCCAGTTCTTTTATGAAAATTTTTGGATTATCACCGGCTTCTTCGTCAAATGACGGAGGGGTTAGGTCATGGAACAAGTGACTAGCGTGACAATTATGGTTTTGACTAGGGGAGTGCATTGGCATAGCTAAATCATTCTCCTGAAAGTCCGCCATATTACTGTTATTGTCAAGTGCATCAGTATTGGTCATATTTTTGCATTCACTCACAAATTGATCATGATTGTCATTAACTCTATCAGCCTGTAGAGCAATCACAACTTGGGAAAGCCTTCCTGTAAATTCTTTTTCCTTTGTAACCGTTTCATTTATTCTATTTACACTTACATTGGCTTCCTCCTTTACTTTATTCAATTCTTCTCGCTGTGACTGCATCTCAGCGCTTATACCCTTTACAATATTTTCTAAACTATCAATTTTTACATCAATGTCAGTTTGTTTTGACCTAATTCCATCTTGATACATTTTACAACTCTGTTCTACCACGACTATCTCTGTTCTCAATTCATCTCCTACCTTTGCAATTTTTGCATTCTGTTCTGCTAGTTTTTCATCAAATTCTTTACTTAATTCAGCTTTCATTTCTACCACTGTCTTCTCCTGTCCTAACTTAACTTCATTTATCAATTCTCCTAGCCTAGCTATTTCTACTGTGTTTGATTCCTGTCCTAATTTTATCACGCTTACTAACTCACCTAATTTAGCTATATCATTGTTACTTGATTCAATTCTTTCTGTACATTCCTTCTTACATAATTCAATTTCTTGTGACAATTTATTTATATTTCTGGCATTATCCTCCTTCAAATCTGCTACATCTGCTTTTAGTTCTGTTACATTTCTAACACTATCCTCTCTTAGTTTTGCTACATCTGCTTTTAGTTCTGTTACATTTCTAACAAAATCTGCTTTTAAATCTGCTTTTATATCTGCTGTATTTTTGTTCATCGCTTCCAATATTTCTTTCAATCCTATTTCTGATTCCTTACATACTACATTCTTTCTACCTTCTACTGATAACTTATCACTCACTTCCCTCTCTACACTATCATTAACTTTCTCAACTTTTTCCATCTTCTGTACAATTTTCTTATTGCGTAGTATCATAAATTAGTACTAGTCTTACTTGAATTCTGGAGCACAAGAAAAAGGATACTCCGTCAAAATGTCTTCTTTTCACTCTTTGTCCAGGTACATATTTTTACTCCATACGCCTGTATTCGAGCCGTCGCACGTCTGGGCGCCAGTATGACGGAGTCTCTTCCGGCTGGTATCTCCCGTCACCAGTATGAAGGGAATCTTCTGCTCGTCGTCACTTTGAAGGGTCGGTATGATGAATTCTTTTCTCGTATAAAAGATCCGGCTAACTCTTTCGATGAACTGCGATGACTCTTTCTTTCCTATCTCGGTCGTGGTACGGGTATGAAGTATGTTCACAATTTACAGCTAATAATTTTCCTTGAGACGCGACCCCCGTGAAAATTATATGTTACGTCGATGTATTGACTTTTAGTCTTTCTAATGAGATAGTCTTCTTTGCTCTGGAGGCCACAATTGAAATACTATTAGTGTATTTATTATCACAATTTTATTCGTTAATATATATAACATTTTCAATGAAGACAAAAGATAATCGCACTAGGCCAACTGCAAACGATATAATGCAAACAATCAAACAATGGGAAACAAAACACTCCAACACAACACCTACCATAACTAAAAATACTGCATCAAGGATATACCCTGTTTCTAGGAAGACTGTATGTTGGTGGAACGAAGAATGTAAAACAGCGATAGCATTAAAAAATAAAGCCTATTATAAATACAAAAGGCAACCTACCCCCACACACAAAATCGAGTTTCAAAAAGCCAGAGCTAAAGCACGTCAAGTAGTAAAGCACAGCAAGAAAGAGTCCTGGCTAACATTCGTGTCCACTGTAAACAGAAAAACCCCGTCACGAGTGGTATGGCAAAAAATTCGCAAAATACGGGGATCTTACGATGGAACACATAATATAGTTTTCCACAATTATACAACAAACACTACAAGTACTGACCCCCAAACCATAGCAAACATACTGGCGCATACTTTTGCAGAGGCCTCAAGAGAAGAAGCTTGCGAAAGCAAGGTGACCCACTGCTACCAACCTGACGAAAATAACCAAGAAAACTACAATGATAACATTACTTTCACAGAATTCATGGAGGCACTTGAAAAGAGTAAATGCTCCAGCCCTGGGCCGGATAACATTCCTTACATAATGTTAAAATCCTTACCGCAAGATGGACTGGTTTACTTTCACGAAATCCTTAATTATATATGGAACTCAAGAACTTTTCCTAAACAGTGGCGCACAGCAACTATAGTACCCATCCCCAAACCAAACAAAGATCTTACTTCACCTGAAAGTTTCAGACCTATAGCCCTCACCTGCTCTATGTGTAAAATACTTGAAAAAATTATAAATAACCGATTGCGTTGGAAACTAGAGAAAATGCAGTTCTTCACCGAACTTCAAAATGGTTTCCGCCAGTTTCGATCCACCACTGACCATCTTTTAATACTTGATTCTGAAATAAAAGCTGCATTTACACAGAAACAACATCTCATGGCAATAAGCCTAGATATAGAAAAAGCGTATGATAAAATTTCACGAGCTTACATACTCAAAACAATACGTAACATCGGTATCCGTGGTAATTTGTATCACTTTATTGACAACTTCCTTCAGGAATGGAAAATTAAAGTTCGCTACAAAGGAACCATGTCAAAAGAAGAATCCATTAATAGAGGTGTTCCACAGGGATCAGTAATCAGTGTCACACTATTTCTCATAGCTATCAACAGTATAGTAAGCAGTATTACACCACCTGTAAAAGGTATACTATTTGCAGATGACCTAACTATCTTTTGTAAGGGGAAAAACCCCTCTACTACTGCAACACTTCTTCAAGAAACACTGGAAAATCTGCACACTTGGACTAATCATGCTGGTCTTAACTTGTCACATCATAAATCGAAATGCATATGCTTCTCCAAATCACCATGTAAAGTCCCAAACCCCACAATCTGCGTGGATAACAAGCTAATCGACTCAGTGAAGGCTATCAAAATTTTAGGTTTAACGTTTGATGCAACTCTAAGCTGGAAACATCACATTGATGATATGAGAAATGAATGCCTCAGAAGATTAAATGTACTAAAAACCCTAAGCTGCAAAAACTGGGGTTTTGATCTCAGTACCCTCAAACGAACGTATCAAGCTCTCATTAGAAGTAAACTCGACTATGGAGCCCAGATCTACAATACAGCTAAATCTTCAGTTTTAAAGAAACTAGATACAATTCAAACAGCAGCTCTAAGAATATGCTTGGGAGCTTACAGAACCAGCCCTGTTTCTGCCTTAACAATGGAAACCGACGAACCACCATTGAACGTCCGCAGAACAGATGTGAGCCTAAAATTCGCCCTTAAAACTTTAGCAAGACCCGAATCAATGATCTACCAGTACGTCCTCCCAGAAACGTCCAACCAACGTTTACAGGCTAATTCACAAAAAGAAATGTCATTTAAATCTAAAATAAGCAAATGCATTGAAGAATATAACATAGAAGTTCCTGCCATAATGTCCAGAAAGTTTCATTGTCTACCACCTTGGAGAATACTAACTGCTCAACTAAATTTGAATATTACAGCTTACCATAAATCCCATACAGATGCATCTTGCTATAAACAGCTGTTTCAAGAAATAACAAATGCCTACCCTAACCATACATTTATCTACACTGATGGTTCCAAAACGGACAGCGACAATGGATGTGCCATAATTACCCCAGATAAGAAACTTCAGCTGAAACACCCTAAATATTATTCCATATTCTCCTGCGAACTTTGTGCACTTAAGCAAGCTTTAACATACATCATCCAATCTAGTGAGAGTAAATTTCTGATAATTTCTGATTCATTAAGCTCTCTCCAAAGTCTCAGATCGTTCAACTGACCTCCAACTGCTTCAAGATATCCACAGTCTTTATTCCATTGCTCTAAATAAAAAGAAAATAGTTACTTTCATTTGGGTCCCTTCACACTGCGGCATTAAGGGCAATGAAGAAGCGGACAAAGCTGCTAAAGAAGCAAGTCGGCTAACATACACACATGAACACCAAGCAGTACCTTATCGTGATATTACAAAGTACTTCTCCAAACTAATAAAAACAAGATGGAAACAGGCCTGGAATCAATCGCCTCCAGAAAAACTACACATGGTAAGGAAAGGAGACACCAATTCTTCCCCTGTCTATTCTCTTAGCAGGAAAGAGCAGGTGATTATCTCACGTCTCCGCATTGGTCATACAAGGTTAACCCACTCATACCTCCTCAGCAAAGGCCAGCCACCACAATGTGAAGTCTGCAACACCCGCCTCACAGTAAAACATCTCCTCACAGAATGTAAGCAATACGCTACACAACGACAGCTTCATCACATCACTGGAGACTTATCCACCACTCTGAACACGCCATCCAACTGCAGAAGGGTGTTATCATTTCTCAAAGGTACGGGCTTGCATGCGAAAATATAATATGAAACATACTTGTTGTACTGATTTGATTGTATTCTCATGTTTTTGGTAAAATAATTGTACTAAATTTATTGTATACCGCTGTATTCCATAGAATAGTCGCGATATGACTTAATTGTTAAAGCGACTCTAAATAAATTAAAAAAAAAAAAAAAAAAAAAAAAGAGAACGGAATTTTAAAGCTTTCATACAGCGACAGCTTTGAAACATTTGACTATCGCTCAAAGGCTACTGTATTGTAATATCCCCCTTGCACCTACGAGATTAGGGATAAGATAATTTGTACAAATGTTTATATTAACTAACATGAATATATAGGAATAAGAGTTTCTAAGAATAGTCCAAGAGTATAGAAAGTCATGTGAGTGCAACACATCAGATGTTTACAAATACTTATTTTTCTATATAAAAGATAAATGTTCATTGCATATTTTTTTATGGATGTATTAGGCTAAAGCTACAGATGATTGAAATTCTTTAGTTGCCGGAAAAAAAATTTGATTACATAATTTTCTCTACTCACTCTTTGTATAAATTATAAGAGTATAAACTATTATTACAAATGCTTATTTTTCTATGTATTTAATGTTAATCGAAACAAAATTTGTAGGAATGCGTTTATTACACACTTCATTGTAGGTAGTGAAATATTTTAAGACCTAATTGCTATGTGAGGACTTTGAAATTCCTTTCTCTTTGCATTACCAGGGAAAAAAAAGAATGAAAAAGCTGAATAAAAACTTCACATTTCCTATGAGTATAGGAAAATTCAAACCAATAACAAGGAATACTTCGGAAATAGATAATGAAAATAAACTGACATAAGTTGTGTGCTTTAAACGAGCTATACCTAGATCTTTTGTGTAGTAAAATTTTGTCTTTGTCTTACAGTTTACCATTTATACAAAAGTAACTCAAAATGAAGAGGACTTCGGAAACTATTCCCAAGAAATTAAAGATATACGTTTTATTTAGCTAGCGCTGTTGCTTACCAAGCGGGAGACCTGTTCCGAGGTGCACTCAGCCTCGTTAGGCAGCTAAGGAGCTACTTGATTGTTAAGCAGCGGCCCCTGGTTGCGAAGACCTTATATAGCGATTGGGAGGTATCTGAGCGTTGGCCACGTCCCACTCTATAGCACTGCACCCCACTTCCTCCGGTTGCCCTTCACAACATGCGTTGGCATGTCATCCTGCTCCCATCGTGAAAACGATCCACAAGGAGTACCCTCTGTCATCTTGCTCCTGGCGGGTCCAACCGCAATCTCCCTCAGGATCATCCCGCCGATCATGTGATACGCGCTGGGGCTCCGGGGCATTAACTCGTCTTGTCCGACTTGCAGGTCCCTCCTTGTGGCTCCTGAGGGTATGCAGTCCCAGTATCACTTCCTCGCGACGAACATTTACAGACCCATAAAGCTCTCCCCCAAGGTCAACTCCAGCCAGGCCTCCTCCTCCTCCACAGGTAAGATGTCACCCGATGCCGTCACTACCTCGTAGGGTCGATCTAGTTCTTCTTAGGCATGTCCTCCGCCACATACGATCCAATCACGGTCACGGCTTCCCCTGTATCTTGCCGTGCACGATGTCCACCAGTCTTCTATTCACGGCACTCAGCGTCACCTGCTTGGACGGCTCCGTCGGTACCTCCATGGTCCAGGCCAAGTTGGTACTTACTTGTTCCTCGCTAGCTCGCAGACTTCCTGCTGACAGTACTTCGCTCAAGGGTTGTCTATACCTGGGAGCAGTCGGCACCAACCATCCTGATTCATGCTTCTCCATATAGAAGTGAATGCCAATCATGAATATGAATGAATGGAAACGACTGCGTGCAACTGATGTTGTGTATCATACTATGTGGAGGCTCTGTGATGTTTAACAATAAATCACTGTTTCTGCATTGTTGACAAGGAAAGAGAAAAGCCGAATAGTCAAACATTTCCCTAAAAACATTTTTAAAATTACTCGTAAATTTAAGGGAACTTAGCGCTTTTGCATTTACTTGTTTCACGGGCGCTCTTCTCACTCTAATTTTCTTATAAGTTTATTCTTGTACTTCATGTTAATGATAAAAGCTTGGAGAAACTATCTTTTGCATATTTCCTGTAGGTACAATGGAATAGGGGAATACAGCGCAATTAAATGGCCCACTCCTCACGACTGTGACGTCACATAAGTGGTGTAACAGCGGCGGAGAGGAGAATGTGTTATTGCATTATTTGAATGTAGTTTATGCATTTAAAGGCCAGTGTTTTCACAGTGATAAACATATTTAACCGGAATTGTCATCACTATGTTGTACATAGTCACACATGTTATGGAATAAACATACAGTAATCGAAAACAACCTGATAAAACACTAGCAAACATTATATTCGCCTATACAAAAGGTTACATATCTTTGCTTCGGAACGTGTCCTTAGTTTGAAGGTTTTAGAGGAGAAATGTAACTTCACGAACCAAAGTTTTGAGAAGAGGAGCTTAGCCAGTCTATTTTTGTAACGTCCCCAATTTTCTCTTTTGGCTTCTTTTATGAGATAGGAAGTCATTTCTACATTGCACTTGGCTTTTGTAATTCCATAGATGACTAGAAAAAACATTCGAATTTTCTCTACTGGTCACATGGTAGGTTATTTGCTAAAACCCACTTATATGTAGATATGGGAACCTCCTTAATTTTATGCCAAGTAAGATCAGAGCAAACAGAACACGAAACAAAAATCTGAGGCATAATATGTTTTCAATTTTTGAAAATGCAATTGCATTTGTGTTCTCAAACACAGTGAACCCTTCTATTATCTTACTTAAAACTTTCACTAACTTAATGCCTCAATTCTACGGTTTTCGGTTTTCTTGTAGGAAGCAGTACTGATGTTATATAGGAGGGCTGATTTTGAAAAATTATGAATGTTCACTCAATTTAGCTACCATTTCTCTAGGAACAGTAAATATATTACCATCATCCCTAGTGGCAATATCTTCTCGAACTGTGAAACGTTCAACATGTTTAATGCACACAACTGCATTTGTGGACACTGCTAATGTTCCTAATTCACAACTGTCTCCTAATTTGGTCTTTAGGTAACATGAAAGCTGTGAGTTCTTCATATGTGTGTATATATTGTTGCAATAGCAACAATAATTATTTACCATTATTGAACATAATTTGAATATTTGATATTGAAGAGAAATTATAAAGAGAGCTTTCTTCCCAAAATTCAAGACATCAAGAGTAATGTACACCTGCCCAATTCAAAGGAAAAATTCATATATAAAGTCAATCCGACACAAACACTAAATGTCACATATTTACACCTGACTGAAGAAGTTAAGTGATACTCCAACTAGTCTTCTAACATTGGCATCGTAACTCGATTGATTTACAGTCATTAGGAACTGAAGTACACACTACTAGTATGACGTCATGGCAGTGCACCTTATCGCAGAATCAGGCCATTTATCGACTACAGTAGCCTTTGACTTCAGCGATGTTCACACGTTTGCACGGATGTTACTGAAATAATGAACGATTTATATCTATTTGTCAAGAAGCTAGATGGTTCCAGATATTTTATACAATATTTTTACTTTCTCTACTGGTAGAGAGATTTCACCGGGAATATGCATTTTTAGAAAAAGGGGTGTGTGTGTGTGTGTGTGTGTATCATAAATAAAAAACGAAAACTCAAAATCCAAATTTGGTATGTAAGTTTAATGTTTTTCAAGGAAGGGACACGAAAATTTTGAAGAAATTTGCTGCACCGTAAACTACCCTTTACATGGAAAATGTTTAAAAAAAATTTAATTTTCTTGAAAATGGCTCTAACGATTTTGATTAAAATGTCATATGTTTGAGATATTTTGATGGCAAATGAAATATATATCTTGAATTTTCTGACTATAGCCCCTGTAGTCGTATTTATTCTGGATGTCTTTTGAATAACTCTTAAACCGTAAGAGATAGACAAAATCTTACTATACAGAAAATGTAGATCTCACTAAAACATATAATTTGTATTCAATTTTTTTGTAGACTGAACCATTTCGGAGATATTCCTTGTTATTTGTGTCAGTTTTGGAAAACTTGAAACTTTCGTCAAATAGAACATCGTTAATTTTTTGATATGTTGAGTGTGCAAAGAGAACGGGATGTCAAAGCTTTAAAACATTTGACTATCGCTCAAAGCCTACTGTATTGTAATATTCACTTAATGTAAATGTTTATCTCAAGTAACACGAAGAAGATGTAGGAATAAGATTCTAAGAATGGTTAGTGCAAGACTAGAGTTTTTTTTCAGCGAAACGGTTCTTTATTGCAAACTATGACATATTTGTTACAGTCATGTATGATCCCTGGCTAAGGTGTGTATATGAAGTCCTGTGTGAAAAGCTATATTTGAGTGGTATGTAAGAAAGAGTATATGCGACGACATGGTGTAGGAGTAAAGAACGAGGCACGAGGTCAGGTTCACGGGCAATGCCCGAAGTCTGACTCATGTATGTACCCTGAACGCACATGCTGATTTTACTAAACCAGCCCCCAGCTATTGCTTGTTTATTCATCAGCAGTATCGACTCTGGACACGCCTACGTGCAGCGTTTCCAAACTCCCATTCAATACAAATATGTATTCCATTAATGAAAAATCTGATGTGTTGCACTCACATGACTTTCTCTACCCTTGTACCTACCATTCTGACACTCTTATTCCTATATCTTCTTCGTGTTAGTTAAGATAAACATTGGTACAAATTATCTTATTGTTTATTTCCTTGTAGGTGCAAGGGGAATATTAGAATACAGTAGGCTTTGTGCGATAGTCAAATCTTTTAAAACTTTCAGATTCTCTTTGCACGCTTAACGTATAAAAAATGAACAACGATGTTCCATTTCAAGCAGGTTTCAGTTTTCCGAAACTGACAAACAACAAAAATATTTATTTAGACATAAATTGTCTTTTAATGAGATGTACACTTTATGTATATTAAGAACTTGTCTATCTCTTACGGTTTACGAGTTAAAGTCGTGCAGAGTAAACAAGACTATATAGGCTATAGCCAGAAAATTCAAGATATACATTTCATATGTCCTCAAACATATGACGATTTTAATCTAACTTGTTAGAGCCATTTTCAAGAAAATAAAAATGTTCGAAATATTTTCCATGTAAAGGGTAGTTTAGGGTGGGGTTATTTTCTTCAAAATCTTTGCGTCGGATCCTTGAAAGACATTAAACTTAAACACCAACTTTGGTTTTTAACCGAGGTTTCGTTTTTGAGTTATGCTGCCCACAGACTGACACACAGACACATGGATAATTTTCTAAAAATACTTTTTTTGGATTCAGGGTGTCTCAAAACATATTTCCGGTGAAATCTTGACATCAAATTTTTGGGTGGAATACAATACTTCCCCTACTTAGCAGTAGAGAAACTAAAAATTAGCGATGTTCCATTTCGCGAAAGTTCTAAGTTTTCCGAAACTCACACAAATAACAAGGAATATTTCCGGATTGGTTCACTCTATAAGAAAATTTATTTGGACGTAAATTGTGTATTTTAGCGACATCTACATATCTTGTATAGTAAAACTTCGCCTATCTCTTGCGGTTTGCGAGGTATTCAAAAGTCATCTAGAGTAAACAAGGCTATATAGGCTATAGCCAGAAAATTTTTATGACACTTCATAAACATGACATTTTAATCAAAATTGTTAGAGGCATTTTCAACAAAATCAATTATCGAGAACTTTTCCATGTAAAGGTAGTTTAGGGTGGGGATATTTTCTTGAAAATCTTCATGTCGTTTCCTTGAAAGACATTAAACTTAAATACCAATTTTGGTTTTTAACGGACACATACATACACTTACCTAATTTTTTTTTCTTTTTTTTTGATTCAGGGGGCCTCAAAACATATTTCCAGTGAAATCTTGGCGTCGAATTTTTGAATGGAATATAATACTTCGTCTACTTTACTGTACGTATTAGAGAAAGTAAAAAATAAAAAAAAAATGTGTCATTTTAATTGACATTTGTAGTAATCCATGGTTGGTTTTCTAGAAGTGTTCAGTGTGGCCACATTTTGGAATAGCGCAATAAAATAATCACAAAGTGTTCACTGAATTTCGTTGACCTTATACCTGTTGCCACAGTCGATCTGAAGGCAGACTGGGTCCCCAAGTTTGTTATATGCAATACATTTTGGAGTTTCCTCGTATTATCACGAAGTGCATTAATCATTTATAGAGGACAGATAAAATTAAAGTTTGGTCCATTCCCAGGTAGTTATGTGCTTCACTGAACTGGCAGTTGTCATTAGGTTTTACCTACCACTCAACATTAGGAACAATTCCCTAAGAGATTAAAGTGAAAACAATGGCCGAACGTGGTAATGAACTCCATAAAAACCAGCTGTTCAAGTGACGCTTCTTTTCACACTAACATCTTTTTCTGTCTCGTGTAGAACACGGGGAAAGTAATGAGAGAGGGACCTTAAAATGCTCATAAAATCAGAGGAATAATGCATGGTCGGGAAGGAGAGAAAATAAAAAGAATGAGGACATGAGAATAATGGACCTTTAGAACGGCACTCGTTATTTTCCAGATGCTAAACAAAACGAAAAGGGAAATTCATTTCCCTCGGTGGGAAATAAATTCTCTCGGAGTAGTCAGGTTGAATCTGATCCTCTCCAGCGGCAGCTCGCGAGGGAAACTAATAAATCATAGATAAAGTGTAAAGTTTAGAACCTGGTTATTACTGGAAAACGTGAGAGAGTGTGCAATGAAGTCATCTCTAATTCAGTCGATTGCAAGGGACGCGTAACTTGGGTACTCCTGCTGACAGTCAAGTAGGCATTTCTTTCACAGCAGTGTGAACTCAGCTTCAAACAAAATAATATCACGTGCACACCCAAAGGACTTTCTATATTCACTACTGCACAAGCCTTTTGTGTATTAAAGCTCTACCCACTTCATATTAATCCATTTAGCATTTTATAAATTGATTTTGCTGTAGGTACAATGGGAATAGGAAAATACTAGGCTCAAGGGGAGATCATCCTGAGTTTTTACTTTTTCTACTGGTAAGTAGGGGAAGTATTGTATTCCACCCAAAAATTCGATGTCAAGATTTCAACGGAAATATGTTTTGAGACCCCCTGAATCCAAAAGAAAAGTTGGCTAAAAACCAAAGTTGGTATTTAAGTTTAATGTCTTTCAAGGTTACGACAAGAAGATTTTGAAGAAAATAGCCCTTCTCTAAACTACCCTTTACATGAAACATTTATCGAAACTTATGATTTTAGTGAAAATGGCTCTAACGATTTTAATTAATGTCATATGTTTGAGATATTTTGATGGCAAATGAAATGAATATCCTGAATTTTCTGACTATAGCCCCTGCAGTCGTATTTACTCTGGACTGCTTTTGCATAACGGGTAAACCGTTGGAGATAGACAAAATCTTACCGTACAAAAAATGTGGATCTTGCTAAAATACACAATTTGTCACAATAAATTTGCTTGTAGGGTGAACCATTTCGGAGATATTCTTTGTTATGTATGAGAGTTTCGGAAAACTTAAAACTTTCGTGAAATGGAACATCGTTCATTTCTTTATATGTTAACTGTGCAAAGAGAACAGAAGCTCAAAGTTTTAAAAGATTTGACTATACCTCTAAGCTTATTGTATTCTATTCTAATATTCCCCTTGCACCCACAAGGAAATAAGCAATAGGATAATTTGTACAAATGTTTGTTAACACGAAGAAGATATAGGAATAAGAGTTTGTAGGAATGGTTAGTACAAGAGTAGAGAAAGTCATGTGAGTGCAACACGTCAGATTTTTAAAATTACTTCTACGTTGTCTACTAGTACAGTAAGTAGGTGAAATGTTGTACTCGACCCAAAAATTCGATGTTGAAATTTCACCGAAAATATACGTTTCGAAGCCCTCTGAACAAAAAAAACATTTTGATGAAAAGGTCTGTGTGTATGTCTGTCAACAGCATAACTCAAAAAGTCGGTTAGAAACCAAAGTTGGTATTTGAGTTCAATATTTTTCAAGGAGGCGACACGAAGATTTTCAAGAAAGTTCCTCCAGCATAAACTATATACCTACTACAAAATTTTTATATTCACTATTGTATAAACAATTTTTAATCCTATTCATTTTATATTAATCACAAGGAATATAAGATGTCTGAACCAATCAGCGGAGATCTGTGACCAGAAAATGTTAAATAATAAAAAAGTAACCTGAAATATATGAATTACGATTAGTGCAGTTAGACTTAGTGAACAAAACCAAATTTAAGAATTATATGCATTTTGACTTTCTCTTGCTATAACAGAAAACCAGTTGATAATCTAATAGATTTCACTATTTTACTTTTTTGACAGCTGTATCTATATTTAAAATGTTTTTTTTTTTTTTTTTTCGTAAAAAAGTAGTGGATTTTGTGAACAGATTTGGTTAAATCAAATTTAATTTCATTTTACGAACGTCCATTTTCATCAATCATTCTGTTAAGCAAAATTGCCTTTGGAGGCTTAAAAATAAACCACAAAATCATTCAATTTTGATTTAGCAAGACTTCAGTAATTATGGTAGCCTTAGACATGACCACACAATGGTTTAGCGAAACTCTAGGAATTTATCTTTCATGTCAACAAGACATTAAATTAATTTAAATTGCAGGCGAGTTTCATTTAATAACGAAACGCTCAAAACCCTTGCAATTCGTCTAATATCTGCCTCAATGAACTGGAGTTGGAAGGTTGATTAGGATTAATAATTACTTATGAAGAGGTGGAATAAAATCAGTTTTGGGTGGTACGAAATGGAATGCTATTTCCTGCAGAAAGAATGGGCATCCAGTTTAAAGTTGTAAATATGAAAGTTCAATTTTTCACTTTATTTAGCAGTGGATTGCCAATATTTTGGAACTTTCAGTATTATAATGGGATATTTGATCACAATTACTAAAGTGTCGCTTCTATAGGCAATTACGTTACAAATTGTTATATGCACACACAAATTGCCTGAATGACGATACTTAATTATTCTTGGACATTAACACATAACTTGGCCTCGAATGAAACTTACATTGGTTCCTTCGTCATCACTTCCAGGAATGGGAGAAATGTACTTCTTTCATTGCATGTACCTTTCCATGTAATTTTATTGCCAACTTAATTAATGGCTGTTAAAAAACTGCGGATTTGCTGGGCGTAAGAAATATACATACATGGTGTGTCCGAAATGTTAGGATTTTCAAAACGTATTCAGGTATATTTCAGTCAGTTAAAACGCTAGAATAAAATTAATGTTTAAAATTTACATAAGTGCATTTTAAAAGCATAACTGGCATATAAACGCTTAATGTTCTTGGCAATTTAGTTTTAGGTAAAAAGGATATGTAAAAATATACATTTATAATGCTAGTTTTTAACATTTGTTTTTTTTTTAACTAAAGCAACCAATGTAGATATTTATTTTGTACGATAGGAGTATTTACGTATGGTTATTTATGTGTTCAACAATAAAATTTTAAGTAGCAACGTCATGGAAACTAAGATAAGAAAACGAAATTTAAGTTCAACATATTCCAAGGATAAACGTGAAAGTTTTCAGGAAAATCACCTCCCCCCCCCAGTACAAGCTAACATTTATTTTGAAATTTTCTTTCCCAAAAACGGCTAACGATTTTGATTAAAAAATGTTTAAGATATTTTCATGATAAATGAATTTTATATATTTTATAATATAATATTTGATAATATAATTTTATAAATGAATTATATATATCGTTAAAGTACATGTCTGTTGTGGAGCTCACTATTTCCTAGATATTTCTTGTTATTGACTTGAGCCTTCAAAAACGTATACTTTTCCCAAACAGGAAATCGCTTTAAGAGGTGGTATCGGGACTGAAAAATTCCATACCATAGCCGGGATTTGAACCACGGATCTACCAGTTCGGGCAGCTGCTCTAACCACTAAGCTACCATGGCCAACTTGCCAGTATGATATTAAATTCCCCAACCGATTCGTACTTTCCCGGTTAGACCACAAGGAAATCTCAGAACAGAGATAAATACCCCAAGGGCGACTTACAATTTGTAAGTACTTTGTCCCGGATTTAAGTAACCTTTAGTTCGTAATTAATATTTATTTATGTCAACAAACTTAATGCTGGTGTTATTTGTTTTTGTATGTCCTGGTGATGCAATGAGAACGGAACTTCAAAGCTGTGACATAACGACCACCTCTTAAGTTTTGACTGTACCATAAGCCTGTTTTATATTATTGTAAATTCTTCTACGAAGTAAATCTTAACGTGATGTAGATGAAAAAATTATACTTTATCCAAGAGTGAGTAAAGAAGTCCTCCAGTTTTAAGGTATAAACTATCACATGAAAAATCAAGAATTTTAGAGAACACAAAGTATTTTATAATATAAAATATTATAATTAATATAAAAACTTGAGCATCATACGCCTTTTTGTAAATTCGTTCACAACCAAATCCTAATTTTTATGTAAATATATGTAAAAATACATCGTGTAGAGCATTTTTGCAAGACATAGAATTCAGAATAAAAATTAATCTTATAAGTCATAATTTTGTAATATAGCAAAAACTAGTTTTGTGTAATAAATTTCAATGTGAACTTTTCAAATGACAAAGTTACCTTAAAACATCCAGTACAACAACTCGATTACAAGACATCCCATATAGAATGAAATAAAGGCCCAGCAAATATTAAACTTTATTTATAAATGTTGTATAGACGCCACAAATCTTTGTGGCCTTGGCTGTCACGAGGTACAATATGTACGCTTAAAACTTAGGCGCCCACATTTGTACCCAGGAAGCAGATAAAATTGGCAAAACCGGTTAAATGACCTTGCATTGGTAAATATTCAGCGAACAGCATTTGTTTAATTAAACCCAAACAAGATAGAGTGGAGATTAAGTCCTCAAATCTTGCCTGACGTGAGTGATTAAAAATGATTTTAATATATGGTTTCTGAGCTTAATTGTCAATGTTAATGAAATTATAAAGATACAACTTTTAAGAACCAGTCACTATGGGATAACTTTGCTTTTTTCCCTCTTTACGTGACCCAAAGGAAAAAATGAAGGACTTCCTATTTCGGAAAAGCATAACTATTGAATTCAAACCAATAACGAATATCTCGAAAATGGTTAAACTTACGAAAAATGTATTTGACAAACTATATTCCTGAACGGGATTTACAATTCTGGTTAGTAAATTTTAATCTCTTAAGATTACCGGGTATATAAAGGCCATCCAGAATGGAAAACTTCAGAAAATTTAAAATACTTCTCATTTGTCACGAATCTACTTTAATCACATGGAACTTTAATAAATGATTGGACATTTTGTGATAAAACTACAACTTTCGAAAAATATTGCGTGTAAAGTGTAAATCTTGGGGAGAACTCTTCAAAATCTTCGTGTCACATTCTTCCACGAGGCTGAGTGCACCCCGGACCAGGTCTTCTAGTGGGGAAAAATCCTGATGCCGGTACAGGGAGTCGAAATCAGGTGCCCCGCAGGGCTACCAACGCGTTGAGGAGACGACCAAAAGACGAATAACGTATGTGTGTCTGTGTTTGGAAAACTAGAAAACTCGGAACTGCTTCCCCTGCCACAGCAAATAAAGGGCAACCCCCATAAACAGGGCGATAGGCAATGCAGCGGTCTTCCGGTTCCTTTATACATTTAAACCAGAGCTTGTAAATCTATAGTTCAAAGTAACGGTACCGTTTGATAGAGGAGTGTAGAAGAGCTGTCATGTTTTGAAAAACTATATTAATAAAATGCGAGTTTCAACGAAATTATTTTTCTTCGGAGGCTATTTCAGCTGTCGTAAACATATTAAACATTTGATATTTTAATCCAAATCCTTGGAGCCATTTTTTGACAGAACAAAAATTTTCGGAAAATGCTAGATGCAAAGGGTAGCCAGGGTTGCGGGATTTTCTTTAAAATCTTCATTGTGCATCCCTTGAAGATGCTGAAAATTTGTACTAATTGACTTTTCAACTTTTTTCTATTGAGTTATGCTGCTTACAGACGAGATTCAGGGGGTCACAAAACATGTATTTCCGGTGACATCATGACAGAGTGCAATACTTGTCTTACTTGCTATACGTAGTGGGGAAAAAGTAAAAACAAATTGTTGAACAACATGTATTTTGTAACTCATAGCCTTTAATTTATTGTGCACTTCCAGACAAGAAACACGTTTAATAATTTCGTCACAGTGTGCGCCCTGGAATGGGACAAGTTTGGATAAAGGTTTCCTTAGACATATCATTAAGATGTAAGCAAATAAACCTCATCGCCATTTGAATACCAGGCAGGAACATTTACAACTTTTTATATACCCATTTGAGTTTTTGCCTAGTAGTTTACGGTACTTTAAGCAACCTGATTAAACATGAGACACTTCCTCGCATTTCCCCTTGCTGATTATAGATACACTGAGCAGCAAGTCGCTTTATGAATGTCGGGATGCCATTAAACAGAAATCTTAATGGATACATGAGTATACTCTGTGCTAAAGATAACGTTTCGCCTAAAGAAGCAAATATAAACATGAAGTCTCAATGTAAATCATAATTCTTTCAGCTGTACTTTAACTTTCTCTACCACTGCATCCAAAAGTTTAATTTCGAGGTTTGTGACACTATTTCTGTTGCTAGAGACACTATAAACATTTGAGTTACGCCCTGCATTGAAACATACAATCGCCTGTGTATAAAATTACATACTGTAATAAATGGCCAATTCGAGGAATCCCACTCCTGACACCAAGGTAACAAAATCAGTCCAGTTAGTGTTCTATCATTATTTTTACTTTCTCTACTATGTATAGTAAAGTATAGGGGGTATTGTATACCATCAAAAAATTCGATATCGAGATTTCACCGAAAATGTTTTGAGGTCCTCTGCGTCCAAGAAAAAGCATTTTTAGAAAAAGTTCCCTGTGTTTATGCCTGTGTGCCTGTCATTCTCTGGACAGCATAACTCAAACGAAAAGTCGGTTAGGAACCAAAGTTGGTAGCTAAGGCTTAGGTCTTTCAAGAATTCGACACAAGATTTTCAAGAAAACTGCTCCACCTAAAACCACCCTTCACATGGAAAATTTCAAGAAAATTTCGATTTTCTTGAAAATGAATAACGATTTTGATTAAAATGAGATATTTATCACAAATTAAATGTATATCTTGAATTTTCTGGCTACAGCCCACGAAAGACTAGAATATGAACTTCAGTAGAAGTGAATTTTGTTTCTTTGCAAAAGTTTAGATGTGTTGCACTCACGTGACTTTCTCTACTCTTGTACTAACCATTCTTACAAACTCTTATTCCTATATCTTCTTCGTGTTAGTTGAGATAAACATTTGTAGAAATTATCTTATTGTTTATTTTCTTGTAGGTGTAAGGGGAATATTAGAATACAGTAGACTTTGAGCTATAGGCAAATCTTTTAAAGCTTTGAGATTCCGTTCTCTTTGCATACTTAACATAAAACATGAACAACGATGAACAATTCTGCATTTGACGAAAGTGTGTTTTCCGAAACTTGCACAAATAACAAGATATATCTCCGAAGTGGTTCACTCTACAAAAAATTTTATTCAGACATAAATTGTATTGTAGCAAGATAAATTTTTTGTACAGTAATATTTTATCTACCTCTTACGGTTTACCAGTTATGCAAAAGTCATCCAGACTTCGTTTGCCATAGCCAAAAAATTCAAGATAATTTCATTTGACAAAACTATTTCATACATGACATTTTAATACAAATCTTAGAGCAATTATCGAAAAAGTCAATTTTCGAAAAATGTTCCATGTAAAGGGTAGTTTAGGGTGGAGGTATTTTATTGTTTGGTGTCGCAACCCTAAAAGATGTTAGTCCTAAGTACAAACTTTGGTTTTTGACAGACTTTTCGTTTTAGAGTTATACTGCCCACAGAAACACAAACTGAACTTTTTCTAATAATGAGTTTTTTGGATCCAAGAGGTCTCAAAACATTTCCGCTGAAATCTCGACATCGAATTTTTGGGTGGAATACAATACTTCCTTTACTTTACTCTATACGTAGTAGAGAAAGTAAAAAACATTTGGCTTCTGCAGTTCTGCCAGATGGAGAAAATTTACTAATAATTTCTAACCTGAAATATTTAAAATTTTTAAAACTAATATTTGTTTTATTTTGTAAATCGTTTCAGTGACTCTTGTACCCATTGCTGTATCGCTGTATCCATTTACCTATAAGGTATTGCATGTAACACCGTGTTCTTCTTTGTCACGACGTTCTGGACTGGGCTTCTCCAATCTTTTGTCACTACTCTTGTTTCATCCTCGGATAGGAATTATTAAGTTTGTGATAGCGTCCCCTGTTTCTTTAGCCTAGAGCAACACAAAAGGAAGACTACGACTGCAAAGAATGTGTAATGAAGGTGAGTGTCCGGTATTTCCGTCCTACCAAGTTTCAAAATTTCGGTCTTCCTTTTATATTTCCGTTTCCCCCGACAAGCTTCTGGACGGATGCTCCTTTCACTCCCTCGTTCAATATTTTCGAGATGATCCTCTTTTTTTCGCTCTTTATTCTTTCTTTTCTTCGCCACAAAGCTGGCAAACAAGAGAGGTGTCAAAAGGAGAAAGGAATGGTGTCAGACCATACAGGCCGTGAAAGTCACGTGATGTTCTCTCTCTGACACGTCGTTAATGTCAACATTCGGTGAGCAAGAAAGGGAGGGAGGGGGAGAGACAGAAACAGTGGTTATTGGCATTGCTCTTCTCGGGAAAAATAAAACGGCCTTATAGCGCCTTAGTTTTATGGCAACTTTGTTGTTTCCATGAAATACTCTACTTGTGCCACAAGTTACGCACCTGAAGCACTCTCGTATCTGTCTCTGGTTAACATGAATTTGAGGAGTTTAATTGCTCTACTTTGGAAGTTTAAGGATACTCGTTTTAAAATTTGATTAATGTACAGCCATGGAAAAACAAATGTTCCACTCATTTTCTTGTAGATCCAAGTAGGCTTTAAGTGATAGCCAAATGTTTTAACCCTTAATTGGTAACATCCGTCTGGGACACTAAGATGATGAAATCTTGCATTTTATGTCCACTTTGGTGAATTTAACAACTTAAAAACTTGATGAATTATTAATACTAATATTCTGATTCCGTTTACATCATTATTTCAAGAAATTATGCAATAATTTACAAAATTAAATGTTAGGTTAGGTACCTTTACAGTAATATCCGCCTGTGAGACGGTATGGCTTACGTAGTATAGTTCTAAAGCAATACTGTTGTGGAACTAAAGTGGTGACGTCCACACAGGTTCACCTTTCAACTGAAGCATAGCTAAAATATTAGATCAAATTAACATTACATATGTGCCCACTATGCGTTGAGAATTTTGATATGTCTGAGAGAGGGATATTACCATTTAAGGGTTGAAAGTGGTCGATATATGCTGGCTTTGAAATTTCTTTCTCTTTGAAAGACCAAGAGATAAAAAATCGAATAACGAAGCGGTCATTTGAGAACGGTCTCAGAATTGCAAAATTCTGACAAGTAACGAGGGATATCTTTAAAATGGTTCACTTCACAAAAACGATCATTTTACATAAATTGTTTTAACGAGATTTACAGTTTTTGTGGAGTAGCACTTGGTCAATCTCTTACAGTTTACCAGTTACGCAAATGTCAAGAGTAAACAGGACTAAATAGGCTATAGCCAAAAAATTCAAATTACACTTTTAATTTACCATAAAAATGTCTTAAACATATGGCGTTGTAGTCAAAATCGTTAGTAATTTTTGAAAAAAATCGGAATTTGATAAAAAGTTTACATGTGCCTAAGGGATAGTTTAGGATGGAGTAATCTTCTTCAAAATCTTCGTGTTGCATCCTTGAAAGATATTAAGCTTAAATACCAACTTTGGTTTTTAACCGACTTTTCGTTTTTAAGTTATGTTTTCAGACACACGCGCGCGAACGCGGACATTTTTCTGAAGATGATTTTTTGGGTTCAGGGGTCTGAAAACATATTTGCCGTGAAATTTCGACATCGAAGTTTTGGGTGGAATAGAAAAATGCACGAATTTCTACGTTGTTTGCAGCACGGTTTACACAAGTCGATAATTCCAACATGCAGCTGAGTTTAATAGTCTGTTCCATATATTGTATTGTCTGTCGGACACAAATACACTCTTTAACCACCACTCACATTTGCATTTGTTCCTTACAAAGAAAGGGGCGATGTAGCAAACTGCCTATTTTTGTATATGACAAATTCTCTAATGCCGGAAAAGCAACGTAACTTTGCCAACGAGAGCTGCGCAGAACTTTCGTACTACTCGGATAAAGTCGGGTTATATCACTAGATGGAAGGACACCTGCCGCTTCCACTCCCCGCATTGTACCTGCCGCTCCCAATTTTTGCTCCTCTATACTCATCACAATCTGCACACCTAGACACTTTGTTGCTCCATATAGGGCAGTCCCTACTACTTGCGTAAGGTACTTTTACAACAATACTCTTCTGAGCATCCTGTAGATTGGATAGCTTTTGTTGCGCCGGCTCTACATAAATAGAGAGATATCGATTCAAAAGTTGACACAACACGGCACTTACGGCAGTTTGAACTTTCAAATTACTTCTAGGAATTATTCGTAATTACCAAAAGATTTAGAAATGATACTTGAGAACATTCCAAAAGAAACGTTTGCCAAATCACGTAATACTGAACTGCTATTATTGTTTGTTATTACTGTTATTAATACATAGAAACAAATTGACTTGATTGACTGGATTACCTACAGGGGCCCACAAGGAAGCAACGAGATTATATGCACAGTGTATTTAAATATTGGCAACCAGCAAACACTGCCATCTGTTGGGGCTTCATAAAATTACTTGCAAAAGTGCCAGTGTATCAATCCACGCATGCTCCTTAAAACTTCCATAACTACAATTTTCACAAGAGTGGCCATTGAAAATATACAAATTACTGTAATACTGATAAAACGGAAGCAAATCTTGTATTGCTTCCATTCAATACATGCCTGTAAGACCAGTGTTGACCTAGAGCGTGCCGAACGTTCAATTGTAATTAACGTTTATTTACGTACTCCTTACTTGTCCAGCCCAGGTTAAATACCCGTTCCGTCAGTTATTACCTTCGCGTGGTTATGACAGCAATATAAAGAATATTGTGTAAATGTCGCAACATAAGCTATAATGATGCTCATTAAGAGTGCTTATTAAGCCTTCATCTGCGACGTTGATACCTGTTCATAAGACTAAATATCACTGTTTCCATCCTAACGACTCTTAATTGAGTTTAATTACACCGTTCCTGTGGCATTACTACTGCAGTTTCCGCATTCGCATTTACTCGGCTTCCTTACTTCAGTCAAGTTACCGCAGTGGCGGCTCCTGTACACACTAGGAGGGATTAGGCTTATGGCTCACGGAATGGCTTGTTTTGAATTACTTCCCCGCCACAATTGTAATGCCAAATATTTTGGGATTGCCATCTCAAGCTCAAAACACTACGTCATGAATGTGGTTCCAGAGCACAGACGTTGTTGCGTAGCCTTTTGCAAATATTTTGATTTTCCTGGTGTTTGTTCAAAATACGACCCCTCGGACTGTCAATATCCGGTACAGGAGTCGCATAAACCAGGAACTCTAACTGTCCCCAGGTGAAAATAATCCATTGGATTCAAATCACGAGATCGAGGAGGCCATCAATGTATCCCTTCGAGTAATCCACCTGTGTGGGCATTTATAATTCAAGAAATTGCGTACTCTGCGACTGAAATGAGCTAGCGCACATTGTGGGGAAAAAATCAATTCTTTGGGTGACGTACAGAAACAATAATTTAGAGTTCTATTGTTCATAAGCACACATGTATATCCACGTAGACGTTTTTCTAAAGGTTTAGTTTTTAATTCAGGGAGTCACATAACGTATCTTCGTTTTAATTCTCAATATGGAATTTTTGGATGATATAAAATATTTCCCATACTTTATGTAGGAGAGAAAATACAATGTTTTTACACAGGGTGCTTCAAGTAGTCTATTTGGGGGGTGTAGTATTATACTTGAGTTGTTAGATAAGCGGTAGAGAAATAAATATTAACAATTATATAACCTTGTCTGAATCTAACGATAAAGGCTTCACAGAGTAAAGGTAGTCGAACATTGCTTAAAAAGTGTTCCCATTCTAGCCAATGCGCACAGGTTGACCACGTGGTCGCAACAGGGGTGCCACCGTTCCCCTCAAAACAGGTGTCGTCGGAGTAATATACCGGGTGGAGAGAAAGTCATTTCATTAATTTAAACCTTTAGATCTCGATATTTGGAACACATTTTGTATCTTAAGTTTTTGTCTCTGATCATTTTCTATCGATATACTTGTTTTTTGTGTTTCGAAAACAAGAGACAGACCAGCGAACTACACTACAGATCGTGTGGGTGTCACTTTCACTAGGTCAGTACATAAACACCGCAGCAGCGTGTGTCATCAGCGTAAACAAATGTTATGTAATGCCCTTCCCTTTTTACTGTGCTAGTGCAGGCCAATCAGAATTATCTCCCAAAGCATTACACCACCGTGCGTTGTTTGCAAGCGACCGACCTGTTTACTTCCAGAAGCCGGTTTGGATCCGTGACCAACCTCAACGCAACGCTACCGAGCTAATTTACGTGTTTAAAAAGTTGCTCGAAGTATTCCTTTAATTCTTTTAAATGATTATTTTGATAATATAGTATATATGTATAGTATTACAAGATGAAGCAGCATTTATATATTAAAAGCTTTTAAAACGAAATTCTCTTCACTAATCAGAAGAAAAATGTCCCATCTTCATCTTTTGTGGTATTTAGAACGGGTAACACCGTATTTTCGTAAAATAGTAATATAATTTCTGCAATACAGCATATCCATCTGACACAATGGAACCATTTAAGCCAATTCTTTAGCTTTAACAATGTTTTACTCACCAAAGATTTTTTTCTACCTCCACATTGGACTGTGGATAGAAGGGTATCTTTTCTTTAAAATGCTCTTATGTCATAATTTAAATACCCCTGTGCATGTGTGCATGGCTCCTGAAATGTATTCATTACCCCATTGCAGCAAAATCGCATACAATTTTGAAGTTTAAATCGGGCTGTCAGACTCACTGATGGTGGACGTAAGCAGACATATCGTGGGATTTTGTTGCAAACAGGGATCCCAGTAAAACAGTGCTAAGATATGGCGAAATTTGTCTGTGTACACGTGTTAACCACGTGGTCGTGCTTTTCTGGATTTTATACAAGAAGTTTAGTTTTTAAAAACGCATTGCAATGACTTCAGCTGTTAGTGAATTGAATATGGTTTGTCAGGCTGTTACCTATATAAAGGAAGGAGTCACAGCTAGTGAAGTATGCAAGTCCAGTCAGCAATAGAATTAGGAATAAGGGAAGATTTAAACAGAGTACACTAAGTATATTTAAATAATAAAGTAGCAAAACTTAAAGAAGCTTCTTGTGGTCTAGGGGAATTCTAAAACAATAGATTTGTCACATATAAAACTTCGGCACTTTTTCTCCACTTTCTATTTTTGTCATATTTTTATCTTCAAAATACTTCTAGTGCAATACCTTGGACGCTTACACACGTTCTTAGATAGTTGCTTCGTAAATCTTGTCATTTTAAGTACCCTAGATACAGTATTTTAATTTTCATTGACTTTTTATTTTGAAGACTATTAATAATTTGAAAAAAAATGGCTACCGATGTATTCAGTAACTGTTTTCTCCAAAATTTTGACGTAGCTAAACATAAGTAGCAGGTTTTGTAGACAATCAAAAGAAACTTATAGCCAAAGTTTACTTTATTTGCAACACAATGTTTAGATGAAGCATTTCTTATATATAAAATTGTAGTAAAAACCCAATAAATATTATTTTGCCAAAACTATCCTGCATAGAAAAGTGAACATAGGTAGACCAACTACATATACTTCGTCACACATACACAGGTGCCTTCCATTAAGTTACGCCACTGATAATCTTTCACTTATTTCAAGGGGAACACAACCACAATCCTTCTCAAGAAACTAAGTTTTACAAATCATTTTAGTTCATATGTAGAAACTTAATTACTCCTTAGCTAACGAGTGTATCAGGCCAAAAATTTGAATCCTTCAGAAGGATCTCTAAATTTCCCTAAATCGTCAGAAAAGTTACTAGTCACTGTTCCTCGCTATAAGATTTCAAAAGCACGCAATATATAGTGAAAAGTCGCTACTGTGAGTTATTATAGGGGACACAGTTTATCGGAAGTTCCCAAGAATTCAATATGGCCGACATTACGCTTAGCTGCAGAACATTACACCAAAAAGCAGTACTCCCAACTTACAATGGAAATTACTAACAAGCTGAGAAAAGCCCATGGAAACTGGACATGCTTTTCAAGGTACATTTAATAAAGCTGTAAAATAAATTTTTGACCCCATTGTTCACAAAATCTTTTGAGTTTCATAAACCACATTTATACCTAAACCATTAACTAGTTAAGAGAATACTTCTTGTTTTTTTTTATTAAAGTAAGAATTATTTCCCTATCATGCTTTCCCTGCAAAGAAGGTTGTATTCCACTTCAGTAAGGAAAAATAATCGATGAAAAAAATATAAGCGACAAAAATGATAATGGAAACTGCCACTAAAGATCTCATCACTAGAAGAATGCTTGCCTCTCTATTTTGTTCTTAATCACACTTGTACTCAGCCTTTAAAGGAAATAAAGTAACCATTTATCAAACTAAAAGCATTTTTCTAACCTAAAATATTCCAGGATGAGCGAAAGATGCTTTCAAATAATGCTTAAGTATCATTGCCACACAACACTGATGAATCTATTCAACTTTGTCCGTGGCTTTCCGTGGTTACATTTTACGAACCTAATGCAACCTAACAAATGGAATATCACCAAATATAACCAGACCGTGCAAATGTCATAGTTTTTTGGGTATTCGAATAAGTTGTTTCCTCTATGTAATTCCTAAGCTTCAGAATGGGTCTGTCCTGAAGCTACCCGTTGCACCTGTGCACTCCCGAGGAAAAAGCCCCTTCACTAGTAGGCCACCCAACGTACTCCCAGCCACTCAGTACATATCTGAACAACCGCCTGATTTTATGGGGCCACAAACAGGCTACGAAAGTAACTGCTACAATTACTGTACATAGGCCTGTCAGGAAACATCTCTTTGGTGACAAACCTCTTTGCCTCTACGCGTAATCGACAAGCTGTAGAACATTACGTTCTAGGATGCAGTTATCTTAAAAGACTAGATTGGCAATCTTAGAAGGAACACGATCCACAGGTGATCATAAAGCTTTTAAATATCTTAAATATTTATGAAATACATGTGTATATTTATGTAACCGTGAAGGTAGTATGAAGGAAAGATTGTAGAGGTGTGAAGCTTATTAGGGTAAAGTATATTTTATGATAAAAATACACGTAGGAGTAATCTCTGGTTTCCAAAATCGCGCGTTCAAACCCGGCGGATGGCGATAGATTTTCTCCGGTCGTAAAACTTTAAGCCTCATAAAGATTTTGAGCAAAATTAAACGATTCTTCACGCCCAATGTTGAATGAGGGCGCCTCGTGAGGAAGAATTGCAGCAAAAGGAGACGGGGTGACCTATCCAGGAGCGCCGGCATAGCATAGGGCGGGGTCCCTACCATTTGCAATTTGAATCTCCCCAGAGCGTCTAGTTCAACTGCCCCCACTGCAGCCAGACACCCCAACTCCGGGGATAGCTTCACAGAGCGCAAATTCTCCACTAAGGATAAAGGGTAAGGTGAAATGAAATGAAGGGCCAGGAAATTGGGGTATGTAATAAACCTTTCCGGCATTTGCCTCGCGATCCAGGGAAACCCTTGAAAAACCAATGGGTTAGCAAGAATGTCAACGGAAATTTTCAGAGACCAGTCGGACCAAGAAGTATTGGAAATTTGTTATGAAATGTAAGAAAGAAATGGAAGTGGTCAGTAAACAACAGTTTGAAGCTTACCAAAAACCAGATGTTGTACTCACATGACTTTCTCTACCCTTGTACTAAGCATTCTTACAAACTCTTCTTCCTATATCTTCTTCGTGTTAGTTGAGATAAACATTTGCAGAAATTCTTATTTTTTGTAGGTACAAGGGGAATATGAGAACACAGACTTTGAGCGATAGTCAAATCTTTTAAAGCTTTGCAATTCCGTTCTCTTTGCACGAATTGACACAAATAACAAGGAGTATCTTCGAAAGGTCCCTCCTTACAAAAAATTTATTTAGACAAATTATGTGCTTCAGCAAGATCTATATTCTTTGTACAGTAAGATTTGTTGGCTATACAAATCATCCAGAGTAAATAGGACTACAGGGGCTATAGCCAGAAAATTCAATATATACATTTCATTTGTTATAAAAATATTTCAAACATATGGCATTTTAATCAAAATCCTTAGAACCATTTTCAAGAAAATAAAAATTTTCCATATAAAGTATAGTTTAGTGTAGGGGATTTCTTCAAAATCTTCGCGTCGCATCCTTGAAGGGCATTAAAATTAAATACCAGCATTGGCTTTTAAGCGAATTTGTTTTTGAGTTATGCTGTCCACAAACTGACACACACACACACACACACACTTTTCTAAAAATGCTTTTTTTTGGATTTAGGGAACCTCAAAACATATTTCCGGTGAAATCCCCACATCGAATTTTTGGGTGGAATTTCTCTACTTTATTATACGTAGTAGAGGAAGTAACTGTTCAGGGTCAAATACTTCTATATAATTGGGAAAACATCAGGATTAAACACGAAGAAAAACTGGTAAATTTTTTGCCAAATTTGAGGAGAACCAAACAAGTTTATCAGGTCACTAAGAGAGGCACTTTAATCGTCACCAGGGAGTTCTTTAAGTAAAGGTCGACCTTAGCTGATCTTAGAAAGGACCTAACGAAACACGTTTTAAGTAAATACTACTCGTAGTAATAAATGGTGCATGAAGTATTAGTTCAACATAAATTATACAGATGACGCAAACGTTCCTCTCCGTCAAAGACGTCGCGTTTAAGATCTATAAGATCTCGTGTTTGGTGTCCGGACTAGCTCTAGCAAGAGGTCCTAATCTACAGGTGTGCGTGAGTTGTGGTAGGAATGGAACCAAACGAAGAATTAACCAACATATCACTTTATTTGCAAATTTCCAGATCTGTAGAGAACTGCCGACGATATTTAAATAGAATGTAACTTTGTAACTTCAACTACAACAGTTATAACACTTTAACTTTGTCACCCTTTAGCAACCGCCGAATTATGTATACACGCTAGCTTACGTAGAAATCAGAAATTGCACTTGTACTTCGGCTCGATTCAAGACGAGTGTGTGTTGCGTTGCAGTTGTTTTGCGTGAGCAACACGAAGGAAGCGATTTCCATTGGCTAACTTCAGAGCACGTCATGGTAAGATACGAATCAGCCCGCGGAATCACTATGGCTTCGTACAAACAACAATTGTAACCTTATCACTCATTTAAATCTGCCTAGGCTTCCATTCTTGAGACTTTAACATATTCAGCTTTATTACGTCTTCCCCTTAACTATTGACTAGAATCTCCTTTTGTTTCTTTCGGTTATCAAATATATATATATATATATATATATATATTGACATAATTTCGGTTCATAGTTCATAGGTTCATAGTCCTACATATTAAGAATAGTGAAACAGTATATGTTCTTAAGGAAAGATCTTTAATGTGCCAATTCCCTCTCTATTACACAAGAGGTATGAAGCATGGACGTTATGTTACAATATGGCAGTATATGAGCTGGAGAAGTAGCGAGGTAAAAGGGCGTATGTGACCGCCTACTGCCGTCGTTCTCCTTGGTCGTAAGTGATGACGCCTTGCATTATATCACCTGATGACTGACCCGCTTTACCATTTCCCAACACACCCTTTTTAATCACAATTGAATACAGTTACAGGGCTTTACATAATATATGACTCACAATTCTCTTTCTCTTTCTGTGAATCATTGCTTGGTTCAGAAGAGTTTTATTATCCTATTGTGAATGGTTTCACGTACGTTAAGCATAACACATCTTTTGTGTGCACTCACATAACTTTTTCTACTCACTCGTATACCCTTCGTTGAGAATTTAGTCTTTCGTAATATACCTGAGATACATACATTTGAATATAATTGCTTATTAATTGCAATTAATTTATTTTTACGTTCATAATTATATTTTACTAACTCAAATACCCGGCGTTGACGATCTATCCTTTTAGGCTTAGGTTGCACTTGCCCATTAGTCTTGTGTTTCTTTGGAGACGAAAAAAAAAAAAAAAAAAAAATTACTCCTTTATCGTCATCGTGTTATTCGATATAAACATTTACAGAAATTCTTATTTTCTTGTAGATACACGGGGAATATGAGAATATAGTAGGCCTTGAGCGAGAGTCAAAACATTGATATTCCGTTCTCACTGCACGGCGAAAGTTTCTTTTTTCCAAGGCTCCCACAAATAAGGAATATCTCTGATATGGTTCACTCTACAAAAATTTCATTTTGACCTAAACTTTGTGTTTTAGCAAGATCTACATTTTTGTATAGTAAGATTTGGTCTATCTCTTACGGTTTACCAGTTATGAAAGTCATTCAGAGTAAACAATACTACATAGGCTATAGGCAGATAATTCAAAATTTACTTTTCACTTTGAGTAATGTTGTCCACAGACTCGTGCGTTATTCTACAAGAATGTGCGAAGATAAGTTTCGAAATAATTAATCACTTACAACACGTGAGGAAATGCTCCGAGCGGCTTTTTCAGACGCGAGGTATGTTGACAACGTTGCGTTGAGGTTGCTCAGGGAATTGACCTAGTTTCTGGATCTACAAAACAGCAACTACTACCCTCGAATCTTTGAGAGAATGCATTTATCTAGCTGCTGAAGAAATATAAAACAATGATGGTGTTTTTGTTAGAGTGCGACGTAATTGGTTAAAAACATGAAGTTTGCAGATGCGCAAATGGTGGACATTTAGAACAATACCTGTGAAGTGGGTGAACCATTTGGTTCATTGCTTATTCTTTTGCTGTCACCTTAAAAATATCATTTGGTGCACTTTGTAAGAGCCTACAAATGTACCTTTGTGTTTATAAGTGAGAGAGATGGTTTGGTTTATTAAATTATAGCAGTATCAGCTACGAAACGATATAAGTTTGATGTTGAAGGAAATGATAAACAATATTCTTAGATTGTGATACAGCATGGTATGTCTTTGTTTTTACACTCACGAGCCTTGTGACTGAGGTGTGTTTATGTACTGACCTAGTGAAAGTGAAAGCTGCAGTGTTGCCAGCTTGTTTTCGATGAAAATAAAATATCTCCGTAGGAAATGGCCAGAGTCAAAAATATAAGATACAAAATGTGTTCCAAATACTGACTGTAGTATATCAACTGTTACATTTGCTACTTATAATAAAAATAAACATTGTGTGACACAGACATAGGCATAAATTAGAATGTCTGAACTAGGATTTTAACTAATAACTGGGGCTAGCAAGTTGACGAAAATGAGATTCTTTTCCTACTGTCTAAAGACGGTGCATTTTGTCTGTTTCTGCCTTTGTTCGTGTTTCGCCAGTCGTTGGTTGAATCCGCTAGGTCACACGGTGATAAGACCGCTTGAAGTAGACGCAAACGCACACAACGCCAGAAGTGATACTGCTTCCATTGTGACTGCATTAACGGAGAGGACTGTACATAGTAAATAAATTAAAATTATGTATACATTTAATACAACCAAGCGAATGTGTTTGGATAGCGGAAGACACAAACTCCAAAAGTGCACATAAACAGCTGTTTTCAAATTAGGCAATTATGTCCTTAGCAAGTAGTGGTTCCCGACTAGGCGTGTCAACGCAAGGAGTATCCAGTTTCCTCGGCAAACAATGGATCTGTGGGCTAATTGCAGTCTTTGACAGCTATACGTAGGTGTGCCGGCTTGGCATGATGGACTTGTTGAAGCAAGAGTATGAGAAAAACAATATCATCTTCGGATGGCCATAAATCGCCCAGCATCTCAATGGTTTTGTAAACTTCGATAATATACACTTCAAGCTAACATTAAATTATACGTTCGTGTCAGAGAAGATGTATGAGGGCTGCTGAACGCGTTGCAAAAACATCAAAATGTATCTATTGCATCCATAACGAAGATGCAGACTAACATTAAAAAGCTCTTAACGTTTTGCCGCTATTACACTGCTTTATTTCACATTACAAATTCAGAACATATTAAAACTTGCAGTGTTGCTTTCTAAACAATATAATTGGCACTTAGAAATAATTCATTCAGTCGATGACCACTACAGTAATAAAGAAAAATTGCGTATAAATTTACAAAGAACACTAATATGGCCTTCACTTATGATATAAACCTTTAAGAGAACACTGAAGTGATATTTTAGCCTGCTTGGTCAAAAAATAGATTTTTCAATGTTTATTGCAAAATTGACCATACTTTAAAGAATATATCTGCAAAGTTTTAAACCCCTAGGCAGTGGGAACGCATTTTGGCGCCATTTTTAAAATAATGCACCTCTACTTTTTAAAGGTGCATGCCCACACTTCCCATTTCAATTTTAAACTCATTTTTCTCGGAAAAGATTTTTTGTTACTTTCTCATATTCAAAATCTGTCTTTTCACAAAAATCTAGAGATCTAATCTTTTTCCCACAGTTCAGAATGTGGGTACTAAAATGTTAGTTTGAAATTGTGATATTGCTTATCCTACTTTAAAAAATCAACTGTTATTTAAGTCTGTTGCAGGTAAAATTTGATCATACCCAATAAACTAGACATCAATTAATATGTCAGGAGTGTGATTAGATATTGGTATTAAATTTGGCACACATTTTTGTAGTTGCTAGAAATGCCTGTGTAAAATATTAACTTTTGGAAAGTCTCATTTTTCACTTCGGTGTACCCTTAACCCTTTCATTCCCGGTGCCCATTACAATGGACATAGGCATTTTTTGCCTACTTGTAATACTTCTAACGGTTTTTTCTGCTATATTGTTATGCTGTTCGTCACCAATTAAACATATGTATTTGAGATGTCCTGAATTGTATAATTTTTTTTTTTTACAATTTATATTGTAGTGTTCTTTCTATAGAAAAGAAGCAAAATCCATGCAACTGCAGTCAAATGCCATCACACCGATTATTTTACGTGGGCCCTCATCTCCTTTACCACAGGCACATTTGATTGCGGTTGCCAAGACTCGAACTCACAACCTTAGGCTTTGAGTGCACTGCGTGTCGCCTTAACGATCATAGCTATTCAAGTCAGAGCGCCTAATTTAAACCGGTTTCGAATTAGAGAAATAACGGCATAAGTAGCAAAATAATTCGTGATTGAAACGGTTAAAATAGTAGACTTTCATAAACAAGATATATTGCATTTATTACAATGTTGGTTACAATATTAATACTAATTGAATAAACAGCGACTTTATTTTATATAAAATAGTTTTCCTTTCGGCTGCGTGGGAATGCGCGCAGACGACGAAGTATTGATTGCTGCATGCGGATGTTTTGATTGGCGGTTGACTGGTGCACCTTTGATTAATGGATATCACTATCGTCATGAAGAGGTGGATATGAGGTTCATTACAGTGGCGTATAACCGCTTCGTTATGGCATGGTTAAGCACAAATTTAAATTTAAACATTGATATTTAACTCGATTAAAATTTGTATCATAGCGAGGTAGATATTACGATTTTCAATTCAAAGTGAGTTATTAGTCTCCATTAAATGTATCGATGAACTTAACTTGCATTCTGTATGCGCACACTCGCCTATGCATGCCCTAAGAAAAATATCCCATAGTTCATCACTGTAGCAGTCGGCAGAAGGTTATTCGAAGACCAAGGTATTGGAGACACCATCAAGGTAGAGATACTAAAAACATTGTGAGAAAATTATTCGTATGGTTCTTTCAATTTTATTATTCTTTATTAATTTGCTCTAAATAATCAGGTATAGCCTCAATCACACAAATTGACATACACTTCTATTTCATTGCTTTTACACATCTTGCAACCTGGATTTAAAACTGGCTAAAAGTCACTACCTCCTACCAACGTGACGTCTGGCCACGGAACACAAAAGAACAGGAATTCTTCCCGCACGGAAGCTGGGCGTTTAGCGTTGCAATGACGCTTCGTGCCTATGCCACAATACAATCAACATTTTAATAGAATAGCTTTCCCGAACCTAGTGAACTAAAAATAAATTGAACACGCATTCTTGCGATTTCATATTGAACACCTTTAAGCTATAATGTCAACTTCAGATAAATGTTTTTAAATTAATGAAAATTAGGTCAAATATTTTTTCAAAATGCGTGCATATCTAAATTGCAAATCTATGAGCGTTACAAAAATGCATGCATAAATAAAAATATACCATTTCTGATTTCAAAATGCTGAAGCTGATGCGTCAGCCGTCTTGAATCTCGTCGCCGTCTGCTCCAGTGCTGAACTGACATTTTTTTAGAGTATGCGTGCGTTTGTGTGCTTCTGAATCTTATCACCCGAAATTGTAACTATATTTGCTAACTTCTACCCTATCTAGACTTTACTGTTTAAAAATAACTGTTTACGAAATAATAGTGCAAAGTATGCGTTCCCTGGCAGTAACCGCTAAATTTACCTAACTGGAGTGCGGTCGTTAGGCGTTGCTGCTGCCGATAATCGATCACAATAAACACTTCTGTAAGATGGTCTAAACACGAAGGGAAAACACGCAACTTTTAGAAATACATACTTTTTTTTATTAAATTAGGTCCTGCCTACTAAACATCCAACGTTTCTACTTAAATGCTCCAATATTGAAGCTGTTAATTCGGTTCTGAAACACAGCTGTTTGCTTTGTTATTTTGCTCATGCAAAAATCATTTTCTTTCTAATTTTCAGAACATTCTCCTACGAATCTTAGCTATGTGCCATAGCTGAACATAAGTGAATTGTATGGATATGATCTTTATGCTAATGATTTTCTGGTGGGTTGCATTCACCAGAACGCTATGAGCTGCAATTGCCTTAGCTCAGCCTTGAAATTGCATCCCATTGACTCCGTGATATTCTTACGTACTAGGGTCGTACTATATTCCGACGTCGCGTTCGGTGCTCAATAAAGGACGGACGGTACGAATCTACTTCACACCACGTGCTGTACAGGCAAGCGGGCAAAGACGTTCAAGGCCGGGCTGCCTCGCGGGACTGCTGTGTGTACGTGACTGAACAATCGAGGCGGCAGAAACAAAAGGAGTGTCGAGAATGTTCTTGAGACTTCTAGCCGAGTCATTTCCGCTGCGCGTGTGTGCGGAAGTCGATAAAGGTCCATGTGACGTCATCCCAAGGAGGCCCAAGAACAGTGGAGAGTTCCGGAGTTGACTTACGTTCATGAGTGGGACAGTGAGTGTAAGATAGCTCTGAGTGTTCTCGTTTGGTACGCCATAAGATGATCCACTAATTGTCGCGAGTCATTGCAACATCGTAATTACGGTATGAGACAGAGGAAGTAAAGAAAGACACTATAAGGACTGAACAAGTTAATGAGAAGTAAAAAAGCGAGTTGATAGCTCCAAGATCTGTAGCCTGTGTTACCGACGAGAAGAAAACATTTGTAATAACATTTTAGAAGATAGTGATATAATAGTAACCGGATTTATTTTGTCAGTTTGTTGCAATATAATTCATTGATTTTAACATACCCAAATTAGTTACTACAATTATTTCTTATGTCCGTATAACTTCTTTACCTGTATTACCAGGAACCACATGTTGGACCTCTTCCCCTAGAGGAAGTTTGGTCCCCAGTAATGATTTGCTCCCCCTTGGAAGAGGGTATGTCAGGTGCGGTTAGCAATTGCTCGTCCTTCGACCGCGCACCAACAGATGCTCATTACCGTCCATCTTGTCACCGCAGTGTAAGTTCCGATGAGGACAAGCTGACAAGTGAACAAGCTGAGTGACGCTAAGGGCTGAACGTGCCCACATAACTACCCTCATTAATACTAAACTTTACCATACCTTAGATATCAGGAGGGCGAATGCCAGTTGACACTTATTTAGTATTTCTTTTCAAATAAACTATTTCCTGGTCACTATTTTAATACTTCCTATATGAATCTATATTATCTATATTAACATTGTGAGTTAGCGGCTATAACAAAGGTTATAGGAAGCTCAGCGCAAGGCATTTGGAACTGTAAATAGATAAGCAGCCCTATCGACAAAAAGCTGGAATCTTCTGGAAGTTTCTCTATCTCAAACGTTATGGATATTTCCACGGCTATATAAGAGAGCGCCCAACGGATACCGGATCGGCTGTCAGCCATTAACGGTGGGTCTGAAAGGATAGAATGGGACTGAAAAATACAATGCTATAGGAGGGATTTGAACCACGGATCTTCCGGTCTCCGTCCGGCTGCTTTAACCACTAAGCCACCATGGTCAACATGCTCATACGACATTAAATTATCCAACTTACTAGCACTTTACCCAGTAAACCACACAAGGAGAACTCAATTTATATGAGAACATAACTTAAGCCCCGGGCTTTTAGTTTAACTATAAGTCAAAGAATACAATAAAACGATTGACTCCATGATTGTCGGTGGAAATTAACGGATATTGCATGAAATCGATGTTGTATTTTGTGAGGCCATGAAAACGTACGTAATTATTCTGATGTAGACAATTTTCGAGCTACGACGATGAATGTTGAAAATGATTGACAGTGGGCACGGCGCACAAGAAGCGTCAGCGCCGAGCTACTTCACACCCATACCAGGCTCGCGAGCAAACAAAGGCGCAATGTTGAGCTTCTCCACACCGCTTACGTGAGCAATGACTTACAATTAAATGAGAATACAAAGGATCTCCAGAGCCTTCGAGAAAGATCTGGCTACGTCAGCGTGGTTTTAGAAGTTGAGGGGGTGAGGAAACACACAGTCGGTCAATGTATCAGAGAGAGAGAGAGAGAGAGAGAGAGAGAGGGAGGAGAGGTAAGTCACGTTGAAGTGAAGAAAATTTAACGAGTGTCAGTCATTGTATCGTCGGATTTAGTGTATGAGACAGAAAATGTAAAGAAAACCAGTAAAAGGACTGAATCAAGGTTACGTGAGCAAACATTTGAGTTCTAATATCACGGGAGACTACGTAAAGACTAACATTAGAAAAAGAACTGTTTTTGTGACACACTTTTAGAAAAGAAACAAGTGATTTTGTAATTTTGTCACACTGGTGTCAGGAGTGGGATTTGTTAAATGGGCACCTTTTTACAATATAGATGATGTAGCCATTCTATAAAATTAGGTAATTGGGTGAAATGGAGTAGAATTTTGAATTCTAAACTACAGTAATTTTTGCCGTACGTGAAAGGTTATTTCTACCATCATTCAACGTACGAAACATACGCACATACAATAATTCTTGTGTTAAGATTAATTTTTACTAGTGAATAATTCTGATATGAAGCAGATGCACTCGCTACAGTTTTACTCCTAAATTAGACTAGCTAAAACGTAGTTCCATTAGAGTACAAGTTTTGGTTTTGTATGTTTCTAAGACAGGGTTGCGAAAGCATACATTAAAGAAGGGAATAGCCATGCTTGCAAACGACTGGGCCAAAAAGCACCAGCAAGAAAGGCGAAAACCATTAAAACGACATCCCCCCGTAATTGATTTCGTCCGGAGCACTACAAGAGAAGGAAATCTAAAATGACGAGGTATCATGAGTGGGAGGGTGTTATGAATTGCCCGCTGGCCGATTCAGTGGTCAGACCGAGGAATGGGTCGACTATTCATCTTTCAATCGCCCGCCCGCCCATCACATCCACCACCGTCAGGTAGTATATATCTCCACTTTCTCTCAACACTATTACTTACTACTAACCCCTAGACCGGTCCACTTCAGGGGTAGACAAAATATGTAACGCTTTCAGAGATCTGCACTGAAATGATGATGTTGCGTGCCCGGACTTTAGGTAAATACTGCACCATAGGCCACGGTGCTTACTTCCATAATAGTAGCGGGCAGTCTTAAATCTTATTTATAATTAATCTTAAATTAATTATTTTGTGTCTGACGACGCTGTCAATTGTCAGGATTACATCAGCGTCACCAGTGTGTCGGAATGTTGTCCTGCCGGAGTTCTTTTACATGCCAGTAAATCTACTGATGTGGAGATGTCGTTTTTAAGGATTTGAAGCCACGACCTTGGGATCAGTAGGCCAGCGTCTAACCAACTGGGACACCCAGTCTGTGGATAACAACACAAAAACGAAAAGTGTGTTAAAAACCAAAGTTGGTATTTAAGTTTGCCTTTCAAGGATACGACACGAAGGTTTTGAAGAAAATTGCTTCACCCTTTACAAGGAAAATTTCTCGAAAATTTTGATTTTCTAGAAAATGGCTAAGAAGTTTGATTAAAATGCCATATGTTTTAGATTTTTATAACAAATGAAATGTATATATTGAATTTTCTGGCTTTAGCCCCTGTAGTCGTATTTACTCTGGATGACTTTAGCATCAGGGTTGCCAACATTTGGAAGAAAAATTATCGTACCGGCCACTCAAAATTATAGATTTGGAGTCAAAATTATCGTACATCATAAACCAAATGCTACAACAATAAAACTATCAGCATAACACTTACGAGGATGTAATAGTAATTATGTTTATGGTACCCACTTAGAAGATTAGTGACCTCAACCACTGTTACAACTTTAGCACTTATATTTCTTGCACTATTCATCTGAAAATTCATCTTCCTCAATTCTTGCTGCATTATACAAATTTGTTGTTGAGATAAACTTTAACATCAACGAGATCAATGCAAACTCCGCCAGTTCTTTGAAATCAGTATTTCCACTAAGTTGACATGTTTAACAGCGCTCCAGAAACTGCCAGGTTCAGGTATGTTCTTTATTTCACACGGAATATCAATTACTCCGAGTTTTCTCTATTGATCATCAATTTTTTGAACAGCGCCTTCTTCATTGAGATTACCAGATCTGGGCACACTGGCAATAAGAGGATAAAGGCTAGAAGGATTAGTAGGATATGAAATGGTTGAGTTAGAGGGCTGGAGAGAGGCTATGGATGAAAATGATATTTCGCCGGTATCAAAATTACCATACACCCCCATTATTATCGTACGGGTTGGCAACCATATCTACAAACATTAAAATTATCGTAGCCCCATAATTATCGTACGAGTTGGCAACCCTGTTTAGCATTACTGGTAAATCGTAAGAGAGAGACCAAATCTTGCTAAAAACTAGAATTTATGTCTGAATAAATTTTTTGTTGAGTGAACCATTTCGGAGATATACCTTGCTATTTGTGTGAATTTTGGAGAACTTATACTTCTGTCAAATGGAACATCGATATTCAGTTTTTTATGTAAAGAGAACGGAATCTCAAAGCTTTAAAAGATTTGACTATCGCTCAAAGGTTACTGTATTCTCATATTCCTGTTGCACCTACAAGGAAATAAGCAATAAGATAATTTCTGCAAATGTTTCAACTAACACTAAGATATAGGAATGAGAGTTTGTAAGAATGGTTAGTACAAGAGTAGAGAAAGTCATGTGAGTGCAACACATCAGATTTAGCAACATTCTCCTTATATGGGAATAAGAGGAAGTAGGTAATGGGTAATTGGCTGAGGGTAGAAGACAAATGGAGAAGGAAAAAGAACGCTGGATGCGCAAAATAATTATTACAAAGACAAAGATGAGGGAGAAGAACCGAAGATGTTACAAAAAAGTTTGCGCTGAAATTGATGTTCCCTCTAATGAAACTCGTAAAGAGATTTTTCCTTCAGGGAAAGCAGCCCTTCCTTGATAACATATCAGCTCTCTCCAGAGTAAAATAATGATCAGCTATTCTTTGTGTAATCGGAGGTTTTTGGTTAGCTTATAATACTTTGGTGTTCATGGCTCCCCAACTGCATTCTGAGTAATAAGCTATGATGTTCTTACTCTCTGTAAGCGTTCTTTCTTTTTTAATGAACTCTCGCAAGGAAAATTCCATCTTAGCCTCTTTTCTAGGCATAATACTGCGACGAGAGGCTATGGTTCAAACATGTTGGCGCAGCGCAGTTGGAGAGAGAAACGGAGATAAATAGAAGCGGTAGCGCTTTTGCCTATGTGAACGTCTGACGCTACCTTCTGGAAGTTTCCCTTCTGCCTGCTTATCGAACGTTTTGGAACTCTATGGGTAATTCCAAAGGTGATTTTTAATCTTGTGAATAGATGAAGGGAAATGAGATCTACGGTGGAAAAAATGGAACATCGGAGAGTGATTAGAATGAAGTCCAGAGAAATCTCTCAGAATATTAGCATGGGAATCAGAAATTCTGCAAAGTTTGATTTGGAATGCCAATACACTTAAAATGGTTGAGGCTGTATAAGAGTATTTGAGAACTTGCTACTGTAGGATACTGTGAAGAAATTTAATTTCTACAATTAAGTGTTGGATAATTGCTCTTATCCTGTCAGGATAACCCTTTTAATCACGCGTTTTGGTTCAGAAGAACTTGTGTTGTTTAATTCATTGGACTGGTTTAAGTTAAATTATAGTTAAAATGTGCCAGAATAAATGAACCTTTGGGTCGGAGTATAACGATGTATTATAAATCCAGTGAGCTGTGAGGCTTTTATATTTTTTAATTGAAGCATGTTCTGCGGTGATAATGGTTGTAATTTGCAGAGAATGATATGATTTAATTTAAGAGGCTATAAATATCGACTCCGCCGCCGAATGGCGTACTTTCTAGTGCCAAGAAAATTCATGTTAGGTCGGCCACACGTCCAAACGAAGATTCTGTGGTACGGTGCAATGCAGCTTTGCTAAAATAGTCTTAAAAATATCTATTTAGACTCCAGGTATCGATTGTCCTAATGGAAAGAGCCACGGAGACTATTGGTACCCTACTACAAGGGACAGGTTCGGCTCCGGCTAGACCTCCGCCCCAAGCTGTTCATTTGCAACATTTGTTGGGTAAGCGAAGTCAAAGGCCGCGCATTTTAAGACTATCATTGATCTTCCAGTTGATGTGTCTCCATTGTCTTATTTGTATTACGCCACGTAACGGGAAGCTGCATTTAGCTATGATTTATGGCGATAGCGTTGACAATGATGATGAACTCTGGTCAGCGAATCATTGTGTGTGGGCCAGTCACATAGCTGGACGTTTCGAAGCAATAAAATTGTACGTGCAATTTCCCCCAGCTAATTTAAGTTCTCCTCAGGATCGCCAGGAGTTCTTGAGCATTCGATGACTTATAGCCAAAGATCCCTTAGGGGTGCACAATCTTGTCTCGGATTGCTTCTTGGCCAAGTTCAATGATTTCTATGCTGAACTTGAAGCAGCTTCTTTTCTAAACCCTCGAAAATTATAACAGGCAAAACAGAGGCATTAAGAAACTGACTTCACTTGTGTAATCAACACTACAATGAAAAATGGACTTTTAGTAAGAGCGCAGCGAGAGAACCTTAGGTGTTGTGGTAAAGTTAATTAAAGATAAGATTAAAATGAGGTTCTAAAATAAAACACGCCTAATTACAAAACCAGCAGGGTGAGAAATAACGCAGAGTGCATATTGTTTTCACAAACTTGTTAAATAAATAAGGAAGGACAAAATCTTGGCATATGAATTGACTGTCATATTTCGGTGTTAAACTATAACAAAAGCAAATAAAACGCATAAAAAACGATGCAAGGTGAATCATTTAGCAGGAGAAATTGGCATCAACCCAGTGCCGTGAGCGATGTCGTCTAGCTGTTTGACTGAAGATACGCCGAGGCCAATATTTAAATCAGTTATTTAGTGTGGTTCAACGCCATTACTCCCCCCTCCTTTTATTTTCCCTATTACGCATAGGGGAAGTACTGTATTCCACTCAGCAATTACATATCGAGATTTCGCCGGAAATATGTTTTGAGGACCCCTGAATCCAAATAGCATTTTTAGGTCTGTGGGTGTGTGTAGCTCAAACGAGACTTAAAACAAGGTATTTAAGTTTAATATCTTCAAAGGATGCAACACGAAGATTTTGAAGAAAATTACTCCACCCTGAACAATCATTTATATAGAATTTTCTTCGAAAATTTTGATTTTCCCAAAAATGGCTCAAACGATTTTGATTAAAATGACATATGTTTAAGATACCTTTGTGGCAAAAGAAATGTATATTTGCATTTCCTGGCTATAGCCTATTTATCCTATTTACTCTCGACTTGTGTAAACTGGTAAACCGTAAGATATAGACCAAATCTTGCTATACAAATAATACAAATCTCATTGAAACACACGCCTTCTTAAATTATCTTTGTTGTGAAAGGAAATATTTTGGAGACAGTCTTTGCTATTTGTTAGAAGTTTGAAATACAGACGTTCTCAGACAGGTCGTTATTCATTTTTTTATCCTTTGGTCCTGTAAAGAGAACAGCGCTAGAAGATTTGACTTTGGCTCAAAATCTCCTGTATTCGCCTATTCTCTTGTAATTAGAAGAAAACTAGCGATAAAATAATGAACTAATATGAAGTAGATTAACAAAAGTTTGTAAAAATAATTAGTGCAAGAGTGGAGAAGGTCATGTGAGTGCAACACATCAGTTTTGAAACTTTCAGGAAATGTTCATTACAATACTTTCACACTAGGGTTTTGAAAAGGAAACTATTTCCTGTATTGCAGAAATTCATACTAAAATAAAGAAAAAATAACATACTAATAAAAATGCATGTTTAATTAGAAAAATACCATATGCCCAAATCCCTGTATTAAAGTGTGGCCTAAAGTATACTTTTGTTAGTGTAAAATTTCAATAATTTATTCCTAATGGTTTAAGAGGGATCGAAATTCTCTGTCTCCAGTGTAATTTGATAAGCCATTATCTAGAATACTATTTAAAATAGTGATATGAATTTTTTAACACATGTTCAGCAGTATTTTTACAGTTGATTCATGAAAAAATCAGAAGCAAAGTTATGATTCTTCAAGACAGTGTATAGATTTATATTGAAATATAAGATGTTTGAAATTTTAAAAATCTGATGTGGTCACTCGCATGACATTCTCTACTCTTGTACAAACCATTCTTACAAACTCTTATTCCTATATCTTTTTCGCGTTAAGATAAACATTTGCACAAATTATCTTTGTGCGATAGTCAAATCTTTTAAAGCTTTGAGATACCGTTCTATTTGCACACTTATAAAAAATGAACGATGTTCCATTTCACGAAAGTTATGTTATCTCCGAAATTTTTCACACTACAAGAAAATGTATTTGGACATAAATTGTGTATTTTAGCATGATCTACATTTTTTGTATAGTATGACTTGTTCTATCTCTAAGGGTTTACCAGTTATACAAAACTCGTCAGAGTAAATACGACTACAGGGTATATAGCCAGAAAATTGAAGATATACATTTCTTTTGCCATAAAAATGTGTCAAACATATGACATTTTAATCAAAATCGTTACCCATTTTTAAGAAAATCAAAATTTTCGAAAAGTTTTCTATGTAAAGGGTAGTTTAGGGTGGGACTATTTTCTTCAAAATCTTCGTGTCACATCCTTGAGAGACATTAAACATAAATACCAACTTTGGTTTTTAAACCAGTTTTCGTTTTCGAGTTATGCTGTCCCACACACACACACACACACACACACACACACACACACACACACACACACACACACACACACACACACACACACACACACACACACACACACACACACACACACACACACACACACACACACACACACACACACACACACACACACACACACACACACACACACACACACACACACACACACACACACACACACACACACACACACACACACACACACACACACACACACACACACACACACACACACACACACACACACACACACACACACACACACACACACACACACACACACACACACACACACACACACACACACACACACACACACACACACACACACACACACACACACACACACACACACACACACACACACACACACACACACACACACACACACACACACACACACACACACACACACACACACACACACACACACACACACACACACACACACACACACACACACACACACACACACACACACACACACACACACACACACACACACACACACACACACACACACACACACACACACACACACACACACACACACACACACACACACACACACACACACACACACACACACACACACACACACACACACACACACACACACACACACACACACACACACACACACACACACACACACACACACACACACACACACACACACACACACACACACACACACACGGCTTTTTTTCTAAAAATGCTTTTTTTGTATTCAGGCGGTCTCTTTCCGGTAGAGAAAGTAAAAAAAGGAATCAGGTCAATTTCGATTCCCCCTCAAGACAGTAGGTACCTTGAATAAGACTGATTTAACGCTGTATGGATACAGTCTTTTGGGGTGCCTTAAACAATTAACCCCTTTAGATGTTTTAGTACAAGTTGGTTTAAGACTTTGGTGGAGCCAAAGGTCCATGGTTTGTTTCCCAGCTATGGTAATGAATTTCTCAATCCTGATTCAACATTCGTGTCTCAAGTAGATAAACCCCACTCGGCTGCCCTTAATAGAGATGTTCAACTGTTAATATCGCACACGTCATCCTCTCTAAGCCTTTGTGATGTTTTGAAAAGCTAATGAAACGAGATACTCTGCACCATTGAAACACGAGTGGAAAACTAAGTCGATCCTTGCACAGAATTTAATTAACAACTTCTTTCCCCATTCGTTTGCTGTCTATGATCTGCCTATTCAATTCGCATTATGTACCCTTGCTTTTCATCCTCGCCAAAGAATACCAAGTGGCAATACCCTTTATACATTTATAAATGCAGTGGTTAATTGCTACTCTTTATATATCGTTGATATATTCCAGTGGCATTATCCTTTTATGTCGCCCTCACAAAACGGAGTAAAACCATTTAGCAAGTGCATAAAGGGGAGAAAAAAAAGTTGGGCTCGATTCTTTGTTCCTAAGTCGTAGAACGCATTCGCGTGGTACTTGCTTTTTCTCTCACAATAAATTAAATACGTAATTACTGTAACTCGTTTTACAGTTGTTCATAATGCAAAGCATTTCTGTAGTGCCTCGTTTTCTCGAGCGCAAATAAAGCATATGAGTAAAGGATTAGTAAAACGCAGTTTGCAGTAGCGCTTTCGTCTACATATTATCTTGGTATTTTATATCCCATTAGTTCCCTTTGTTGTTGCTGATCTCAACTCAGTTAAGTAGTTTTAAGAACACTAAGGCAGTTTCTGACTGCTGTTTGAAGGCCAACTTTGATTTAAGCATTTTAACTATTTAACGTAATGGAATACAACTTGACACTGGGTAGAGTATTCTTTACTATATGTGATCCATTATCAGTTGTACACATATGCTAAATGTTAGTTATAAAATATATCTAGCTTCACTAAAACATTTGTGGGCTTTCTCCGATACACGAGTAAGCCGAGAGACGTCGGGAAAATGGTGCAGTACTGAAGTAGGTACTAACTTCCATTTATGCCATCGCCGCAGCTTTGGAAGGTATTCTACTGGCCTTCACATGTGGAGTATGTACTAAGTGACAAAGCTGTGGGGTGTATTGGAAAGAATATGGACCTGCGAAGATGTTTGCGCGAGTCTATCGAGGTGTATGTCCACTTGTGGAAGGAGAGAGAGACAGACTGAGTGAGACAGACAGAGTGAGACAGACAGAGTGAGACAGACAGAGTGAGACAGACAGAGTGAGACAGACAGAGTGAGACAGACAGAGTGAGACAGACAGAGTGAGACAGACAGAGTGAGACAGACAGAGTGAGACAGACAGAGTGAGACAGACAGAGTGAGACAGACAGAGTGAGACAGACAGAGTGAGACAGACAGAGAGAGTGAGACAGACAGAGAGAGTGAGACAGACAGAGAGAGTGAGACAGACAGAGAGAGTGAGACAGACAGAGAGAGTGAGACAGACAGAGAGAGTGAGAGAGACAGAGAGTGAGAGAGACAGAGAGAGTGAGACAGACAGAGTGAGTGAGACGGACAGAGTGAATGAGACGGACAGAGTGAGAGAGAGACACAGACAGGCAAATAGAGACAGACAGGGGGAGACAGAGACAGAGAGACACACAACACAGAGAGAGACTTACCATATGCAGTAGAGAAAGTAATACAATAACAAAAATAAAATCTGGTGGAACCACTCCGTTTTAAGCAGGCTTTACTGTACTTCCATTTTTTCAAGTGATAAGTAGCTAATCATTTTTGCTCGTGGTATGCAACAGAAGTGGAATTGCAAAGTTATTATCCCTGGTGGAAGGGAAGTCATTACATTAATTTAAACCAAAGATAGATCTCGGTATTTGGAACACATTTTTTATCTTACGTTTTTGACTCTGACCATTTCCTACGGAGACATTTTAATTTTGTCGAAAACAAGCTGGCAACATTGCAGATTATGTGGGCGTCACTTTTCCTAGCTCAGTACATAAACGCAGCAACGGTGTATCTTGAAAACACATACTGTGTCTTGTCCTTCCATGTTTACTGTGCGAGTGTAGGCCAATCACAAGTGTTAGCTCCCAAAACATTACAGGAAAATGAATGTGCCTGACCTTTTTACATCCACAAAGTAGTTCAATTCTCTGACCAACCATAACGCAACGCTGTCGAGTTATTTCACGTCTGAAAAAGTTGCTTGGAGTATTCCTCCGTCTTTTAAGCGATTAATTATTTCGAAACCTGTGATGTCGCATAATTACTACCGAAGCTGTGTCAGAAATAAGTTACTCTACGCATCTTACACGTAACAAACTTATCTTCGTACACTCTTGTAGAATTACGCACCCAATTTGGAACAAACTATTTTTTTTCCAAAACCGGCTTATCAAAGAAACTGCCATTGGACTTTTGTTTGTATTCTACTTATACCTGCAACGAATGGTCAAATGTGCAACAAATGTTGATCTCAATTAAGAATAACAGATAACCTTCTTTAAGAAGAGTTTGCAGTGGAATGAGCAAAATTTGCACATCCATGTCATAAGATGAATCTCCATGCTAGAAAGTTACACAGTGTGTTCTGGGAATAAACATATACACGGGTCGTGTAATCACCTTTAGCTACAGACCACAGGAACATAAAGTGTGTTCAAGTGACCTTCACACTCTCGCCAAGTTGGGTGGTCAATTCCGCGGAAGATAAGCTGGTCAAGTCTAGACTAGCAAAGCCTTTGACACACCCTTATCTTATGTCATCTTCCTACTTACTGTAACAAACAACACCAGCTGCGATAAACACACTTTATAGGGTGACCAGACGTTCGGATTAATCATGTCTTCTTTTTAATATATTTGTCCGGTGTCTGGTGAATTTTCACACAGAATATAATTTTAAGAGGTTTGTAAATGGCAATTTTGGGTGAGATAACTTTCAGAGAAAGCAGTAGACTACGATTTAGAGCTTCTCAAAGTAACAGAATATTTTCTGAGCCAGGACATAATGCAATGTAGAAAGAATATTTTCACTAATACCATCCCAATAGACACTTGCAAGAAATTTTAAATAGAATCTGTAAAGGGTCTCAATGTTGCAGTAAAATTTTAGGCAATATTCTTGTATTGACTTTTACAAGTATTTATTAAAGAATTCTCAACTTTTGGAAAAAAAAAAATCCTATCTTCACAGAAGTATTTGTAAAAGAAGGTATCCTTCCATGAAATTATCGAATTATCTACACTTATACTCCTGAAACTCTGTATAAGGCTTGAACCGTAGCGAATTTTCTCAAAACGAAAGTGCTAGAAACGGCAGGAACGAATCTTCGGGAGCAGAAAGATGGCGCACAATGGATATTGTTCTGCTCGATGCAATATATGCGGACTTAGCTTCTATTTAACCCACAACCGTGCATTGTGTTGCAGTGGCGGGTTAATTACACGTATGTTGCGTTTCATTTATATAAACATTATATTTATATAAAATACATATATTTTAGACCTCACTATATACGAGATTCTTTGTTATTGGTTTGAACTTTCCAATAACTCCATGGCTCGATGATAATAACTTGCGGAGAGGCAATCTTTTATGCCTATGGCTCTGATGGAGCACCTCTTCGGGAAGATGGATGAGGGGAATGGATCCTAACGGCGACCGCAGCGTGGCTACGACAGAGCAGGTGCCAGGGTTCTTACATTTTACCAGTCATAAGCATCTAAGCTTAGCTTCCGTCCCACCCTCGGGCTTATACCATCCCATGGGGAGCCCGGAAACCAATGGCTCGCCTTCCAGAGCGCATTTGTTCCCCCTGCCTTGCTGTTGCCGCGACGCTCGCCGACGCTTCCAAGTGTGAAAGAAGCCTAACAGGATGAAGGATGCAATGAAATGAAGTGATGTATGTTACGAAATGAAGCGACAGGAAATTTGGAGAATATGGAAATCCTTCCCAAGATTACGTGGTGACCCGGGGAAACCTCTGAAAAAACCCATCTTCTCCTCCTACTCGTGCAAATAGAATGGAATTTCAAAGCCCCCCATATAGCCATTACATTTTAAAAGATTGACTATCTCTTAAGCCTACTGTATTTTCATATTCTCTGTATAGGATACATATGCGAATATCTTTATTAACATAAATCAGATAGAAAAAGTTTGTAAGAAGAGTTTGTACTAGAATAGAGAAAGTAATGCGAGTGTAACATAGTCTTTTATACGCACACCTCTTTGTTAAGAACTAGAATAAGTCTTTAACACATTTTTCAAATGAATGCTTGCTGTGGCGCATAGCTAAACTACAGAGATTTACTAGCAAGTGCATGGGTCTTACTTGCGTGGAATAAATAATGCACTTTTTTATTTGCTCGCATTGCATGCATATCGTGGAAAGATCTGTTGGCAGCGGTTGAATAGAAAGGTGCTGTCGTCACATTTACCGGCTTACTTTTCAAGTCCCTTGACGCGACATGAAATACTGAGAATGTAAACAAACTATTTCTTAACGGTTGACGAATTACGATATACAATTTTCCGCCGCATTGCAGTTTAGAAAGAACCGATGCTATTGATAATTACATATAATTGCGCGGTATGCCCGTGCACTTGCAGCGCTTATTAGATCCTTGAACTCTGCAGAGTTAATTTACTGCGCTCTTTCTTGCTACCATTTCACTTTAAAGGAAAAACTTCTGAAGTTAAACTTGTCAACGTTTCCTTTGAACAAATTTCAAAGAGGTGTATCGTGCTTGATAATTAAGCAAACATCCTTTAAAACAGGTATGGGCAAAGTAAGTTCAAAAGTTCCACTCCGCTGAAACGCGTTCTTGCCTCAGTTCACCGGCCATCCTTCCCCTTTATTGTTTAGCTTTACCTTCGCTTTTGACGCGCCTCATTCAGTGGCGAGTGTGGCCTCCTCAGGACGTCTGTTTCGTGAAGTGGCAGAGTGCTTTTTGTAAATTACAAAAACGTGGTTTACTGTTTAATATGTGAATTTCTATTTGCAAATATAAATTTTACAACATCAAACGCCACTTTGATCAGATTTTCGTAATCTTAGTTAATTTAGTTTCAGAAACTACTTTCTTAATACTCGTACTTGTAAACATAAACATAAACATAATAATTTTTCACTAAAGAGGCTAGAGGTTACCTACAAAGCAACGTAAGCATTAACAGGATAACTTGTTATTCCGATAATCTTATACTAAATAAAATTAGCTAGAAACAGACTTACATAAGCACTATTTCAAGTTTCAAACTTTGAACACAATATTGAGTTTAAAACCAAAAAATTGATCAAATAGTTTTAAAATATTTTAAGGCTGTCTTAATAAATGCATCTCGTGACAGTAAAATTCTCTAAATAAAACTGAAAATCACTCATGACATTACATAGAAGTATTCAAGTAGGCAAAATCATTTATTCATATAGCACTAAAAAAATTGACACGAAGTAGTATAGAAATATCAAATAGCCATATGCTCTATTCTGACAAAATTAAAAGTGTGGTTTGTTTTAATCTTAGTATCTCTTCCCTAAATTGTTAGCGAAGTACTAACACTTACGTTTCAGTTGTATCGTAGCCTTGCATCATACGGCCATTCTGTTTCAACTGTCCTTGACACTGCTACAGTAACACAATTCTCTCCCAGAAACGACTGTCTTACAATTGACAACTGGTAAAAAATTATAATACCGAAGCCAGTCCCCTTATAGGTATAGTTTATGAATCATTGTCTTGAAAACCCAAGTTTCTCTACTCCTACCGTAAATCAAAGCTTGCACCTCGTATGCTCCTAGAAATCATTGTAACAGTTCTTGCAGGAGAGCAGTTATAAAGGCACTGGGATGAGTACCACTTAATCTCTGAGATATTACATGTACTAAATTCCACCATTTAATTAAAAGTAAACTGGGAACATTTTCTTTAAATTTGCACTCCTCAGTTACTATTTAATATTTTATGACAAACACTGCTATCAGATTTAATGTAATTAAATACGTTTACACTTCCACAAATTTTGTATTTTCATGTTAAATAGGCTACGGTTGTTTCTAATGAAATGTCCAGTCTTTTTATATCAATATGTTATCCATTAGGAAGTGGAAAACAAAGCTATCGTATTGCTGAACAAAGCGACGAGTTAATAATAAAATTATGGATTTCCCGGTCGTAAAGTTGTAGCCTTCTGTAGTTGGCCATTTACCGTGGGTGTTTATTGTGCTTAAATGACTATTTATTTTATTTAAAGAAACAATGCAACTGTTGACGTCAGGCAAGGAATGCTAATATTGTAATGCCTTAGACATGTTGCCAACAATGTCTCATGGGTTCAAGAGCGAAACACTTATCCAATTCACCATTATAACAGTCTCCAAATTCCAGTTTCTTTAACTGGTCCCCATATTCGTCCTAAAATATTTCTTTCTAAATGATTAAGAGAAATTTCAGCTTTCTACTTTCTCTACTACGTATAGTAGAGGAAGTATTGTATTCCACCCAAAATTTCGATGTCGAAACTTCACCGGAAATATGTTTTGAGAACCCCTGAATCCAAAAAAGCATTTCTAGAAAAAGGTGTATCTGTGTGTCTGTCTATGGATAGCTTAACTAATACGAAAAGTCAATTGAAAACCAAAATTGGCATTTAAGTTAGTCTTTCAAGGATGAGACACGAAGATTTTGAAGAAAATTGCTCCACCTTGGATTTTGATTAAAATGCCATATGTTTGAGATATTTTTTTGACAAATAAAATGTATATCTCGAATTTTCAGGCTATGACCCATAAAGTTCTATTTACTCTGGTTGACCTTTGCATAACTGGCAAACCTCTACAGATTGGCCAAATCTTATTATACAAAAATGTAAATCTTGCTAAAACACACATTAAATATCTATCTTTTTTAAGAGTGAACCATTTCGGAGATATTCCTCGTTATTTGTATAACGTTTTGGAGCACTTATACTTCTGTCAAATGGAACATCGCCATTCATTTTTCTGTGTTAACCGTGCAAAGAAAACAGACTTTGAAAGCTTTAAAAGATTTGACTATCGCTCAAAGTCTACTGTATTCCTATACTCCCCTTACACCTACAAGGAAATAAACAATAACATAATTTCTGCAAGCGTTTGTCTCGTGTAACACGAAGAAGATAAAGGAATGAGAGTTCGTAAGAATGGTTAGTACAAGAGTCGAGAAAGTCCTATGAGTGCAACACATAAGATTTTTTAGTAACGGACCTGCTCTGAACCATAATATAAGCATAGTCTTATACAATTTAATTTTAGTTCCCCTATGTACCTCTTTAGATTAAAAGAATTGGGAGTAATTGGGAGAAATACACTCTATTTCTTAGATTTATTCTTTCTACTTCCTGACCATCTCTATCAGTGTTAAACTTGGAACCCAGATTTACAGACCCATCCACAATTTGTCACATCTATTACAATATTTTCTTTTGCTGTATTTTTACGGAATTGTCTTATTTTAGTTTTATTTGTATTGATGTTGATGTTGATATCTTGCTCCATTTAATTTTTTATGCCGTTTTGGTAGATATCAAGGATTTAGAGATTGACATCGTCTGCATACGTCATAATCTGTTGATTTATATGCAATTGTATTTTTAACATAAATTCCAGTCCGTCTTATGATGTATTCCAAGGGCAAGTTAAATAACAGAGGGGCCAACCCAACGCTCTTGATTTGTGGCAAACTGCTCTTTTCAATTATTTTGAGTTTTGGCCTGCTTCAGTCTGTCATTGTTAACATAATTATTAATATATTTTCTTTATATTCTGTCACAATGTTTTTGTAATCCATCAGGCAAACACTCCCAATTCACACCCGCTCGTTTCTCTTGTGGTATATTACGCACTCGACCTGCGTGTTTGGTGGAGAGAGGAATAATGTTATGATGAACAGGCGACAGTGGCGCCGCGTGACGTGTTTCTTACTGTATCACCTCCCTATTTACGTATGGGCGAACCTTTGCGGGCGCACAAGGCGGCAAGAAACCACATACAGATGTGTGCATATTAATATTAATGTTTATCTCCATTCAGTTGCCAATACCTGTTGTGTTGAGAACTGTTTCCCTACATTAAGATACAAATCTGATGTCTTCACATGCCTTTCTCTACTCACTCTGTCGGTCTGGGTGTCTCAGTTGGTTAGACGCTGGCCTACTGATCCCAAGGTCGCGGGTTCAAATCCGGCCCAGGCCGATGGTTTTTAAGTGTGCTTAAAAACGACAGTTCCATGTTAGTAGATTTACTGGCATGTAAAATAACTTCTACGGGACAAAATTCCGGCACACCGGTGACGCTGATGTGATCCTGGCAATTGACAGCATCGTTAAACAACAAAATATTTTTTTTAAACCTACTCACTGTAAACCATATAGGGTTATTCTTCTTTTCTGTTCATTGTTAAGGTGCCATTAACCAGCAAAATTTATTTTTTTACTCTGTTGACATAAAAAATCACATCGTTGGATAGATATAGGCAATTTGTTTAAAATGTTGTGTGCCAATTGTCATAACCATAGACCACTAAGGCACTAAAAATACTAAAACGGGCAATAAGTCAATTAGAAAAAAAAACGTTTATTTAATAGATTACACTGGTTCAGTAACTCGATTGTCATATTTCAAAGTTTTAAACAAAATGCTAGTGTTGTAATTGACACAAAAATGTTTTCTTTTTAAAAAGCCTTCTGTACTGCATTGCCCAGACAATTTAAGATAAACCTATTGTCATATAAACATTTTGAACCTGTGGTATTTCATAAAATTCCTTAGGTATTTATCATTTTCGTGTAGCATCCTTAGAAAATGCTGAACCTAAATAGCAAGTACTGTTCACACGCACACAGGCACATGTATTTTCGTAACATACCAAATGCGCAATTTATGCTCTGGGAAGACTCCTCTTTGGTGCTTGGCTGGGGCCTTCTTCCTTCCTCGGAGTATCTCGTGTCATATTGTAGACCCTCGGGATTCCGTGCTTGCTAGTGCAAATCGTCGTCCGAATATGGTGGCCCTTAGGGTCTTCCCCTCATCCTCTCCTCCTAGAGGTCACGACGGGAGCACAAAGGGCCGACTATGGCCACGTTACTGGAGGCCCCTCCATACCACACACTTGATGCAATACGTTTTGTGTTTGTGCCGCTTCTCTGACCCAAATGTATGCGGACAGACGTATACAAAGTCCTATACGACACAGCGCCTTGTTTACACTATGCGCAACATAATCGTATAGCCACTGCATCTGATATAATTGAGTTATCGCGGTACCTGGTTGTAAAATACTGTAAATTTCTTTGTAAAATTCAGTGACACTTCACGTAAGTAGAGTACTCTACAAAATATAAACATTGTTGCATAGTAATTAAATTAGTATACCGAATACACAATTTTATTTGTTTATTAATTTACTTATGTAAAGAAATTACTTTTTTGCATGATTTATCCAGCACTATCCAGATGTCTGATTATCCCTATTGGGTGATCTAGCAGCAACGGTACAAGGTACAAAATGCGACTACGAAAATTTGACCTCGGTGCAAACCTCCATTCGCTCTTTCCTTGCGCTTCTCCCTATCCCTCTCTTTGCTGTCTCTCCCTTCCTCACCTTCAGCGCGGTTTTTGCCTCACTGAGGCATGCAATGCTAAATTGGTTGGTCAGTTTTTTCTTATTCTTGGTATTTTGTTTTAATGATCTAAAAAGCACTAGTACAAACCTCATTTTTTAATAAATGCTTTACTACAAGACATACCAACCTCTGTAGTTATTCCTCACTAGCGTCCCCTGTGACGTCACATGTTTCTGGGTGTATTGTTATAGCATCATTCATAACACGTAATTATATTGTACGAGGCATTTGTCGTCTATCAATACAGGTTTCCTCGATTCTTCGCTTCTTCGTTCTGCAGCGTGCTAGTTGAGCTAGGTTTAATCGAGCCACCACGATGCACGGTGCAAAAACATATGCACCTTGGATTGCACCCGGTGCGATTTTAAGCTGGTCTAGGGAGTGGCCTATTTCCCAATGTCACGGGTTCAAATCCGGCGTAGGACGATGCATTTTTAGGGCGTAAAATATCATACCATGACTTCCTTTGTAAGGGAATTAAAAGGGGGTTGCCTGTCGTAGATTTAGAGAACCTAAGAGCCTAAAGCCTGATAGAGGCCTCTGAACAAGATTAAGCGGCCTTTCAGGTCCAATATAGAATGGCACGTTGAGAAGCGTCCATAAATACTCAATTTCAATTTAGGTGCCAATTAATGCGGGTAGTTAGTGTACTGTATTTTCAAACGAATCTCTTGCTGCAGGCGAAATGCTATTTACTTGCGCAATAATTGAAGCTCGCCTGTGAATTATAATAGATAATTTGTTGGAAGACTGAGGCAGGCAGGCAGGCAGCAGCGATGTTAGACAATACGACACGAATATCCCTAATTAGGAGTTGGGAGAGACGTTGCTTTATGTTAAGTCGGTGTGCCAGACAAGGAGGAGCAAGTTGTGCCCTTGAGACGGAGCGACTGAGACGCATACGTCATTATGCCGAATGGGACATAGGAAGAACCAAACAAAACAGAAAAAACAACAGCGCACGACTTTCTGCCTATACACAAGTGATACCACTTTGAGATGATTCCTTTACCAAGCCTCCACTATGGGTAATACAAGGGCGACACTCCATCTTTACAAGGTCATCCTTCTAAATACAAATGAAATTAGTTTGACAGCTACTTTCTAACGTTTGCCAGTTCATTGCCGGGTGCTCTAATGGTCTGTTAATTATTAGAACACTAGAACACTACAAAAAATCTAAACATAAGTTGTGTGTTTTAGCAAGATCTACATTTTTTTGGTCTATCTCTTACGGTTTACTAGTTATGCAGAAGTCATCCAGAGTAAACAAGGCTACTTGGTCTATAGTCAGCAAATTCAAGATATAAATTTCATTTGTCAAAAAAATATCTCACGCATCATTTTAATTAATATTCTTAAAGCCATTTTCAAGAAAATAAAAATGTTGGCAAAATTTTCCATGTAAAGGGTAGTTTAGGGGTGAGCAATTTTCTACAAAATCTTCGTGTCGCATCCTTGAAAGACATTAAACTTAAATATCAACTTTAGTTTATAACCGGGTTTTCGTTTTTGAGTTATGCTGTCCACAGACTGACACACAGACACGCATCTATTTATAAAAATCTGATGTGTTGCACTTTGACGCAAACGCTCCTCTCCTTCGAAGACGTCGCCTTTAAGACCTATCAGATCTCGTGTTTGGTGCCCGGACTAGCTCTAGCAAGAGGTCCTAATCTGCAGGGTGTGCGTGAGTTATGGTAGGAATGGACCAAACGAAGAATCAACCAACATATCACTTTATTTGTAAATTTCCAGATTTGTAGAGAACTGCCGACGATATTTAAATAGAATGTAACTTTGTAACTTCAACTACAACGTTATAACACTTTAACTTTGTCACCCTTTAGCAACCGCCGAATTATGTATACGTGCTAGCTTACGTACAACTCCCAAGTTGCACGTGCGTTATCTCGACTCGATTCAAGACGAGTGTGTCTTGCGTTGCATTTGTTTTTGCGCGAGCAACACGAAGGAAGCAATTTCCATTGGCTAACTTTAGAGTACGTCATGGTAAGATACGAATCAGCCCGCGGAATCACTATGGCTTAGTATAAACAACAATTGTAACCTTATCACTCATTTAAATCTGCCTAGCCTTCCATTCTTGAGACTTTAACATATTCAGCTTTATTACGTTTTCTCCTTAACTAGTGACTAGAATCTCCTTTTGTTTCTTTCCATTATCAAATATATATTGACATTATAATTTCGGTTTCAACTTACATGACTTTCTCTACTCTTGTGCTAACCATGCTTACAAAGTCTTATTCCTCTATCTTCTTCGGGTTAGTTGAGGTAAACATTTACAAAAATTTGTTATTTTTTATCTCTGTGTAGGTGCAAGGGGAATATGGGCATACAGTAGGCTTTGTGCGATAGTCAAATCTTTAAAGCTTTGAGATTCGTTCTCTTTGCACACTTAACATAAAAAATGAACAACTATGTTCCATTTCACCAAAGTTTTCAGTTTTCCGAAACTGACACAAATAACAAGGAATATCTCCGAAATGTTTAACTCTACAAAAAATTCATTTAGACATAAATGGTGTGATTTAGCGAAATTTAGAGGTTTTTATGCAGTACGATTTTGCATATCTCTTACGGTTTACGAGTTATTCAAGAGTCATTCAGCGTAAACAGGACTACACAGGCTATAGCCAGAAAATTCAAATTATACATTTCATTTGTCATAAACATATCTCAAACATGTGGCATTTTAATTAAAATCGTTAGCCATTTTCAAGAAAACAAATGTTCGAAACATTTTCCATGTAAAGCGTAGTTTAGGGAGGGGGTTCGTGTCACATCCTTGAAAGACATTCAACTTAAATATCAACTTCGGTTTCTAACCGACTTTTCGTTTTTGAGTCATGCTGTCCACAGACTGACACTCAGACAGACACGGATCTATTTATAAGAATGATTTTTTTTTTTTTTTTATTTTTTTTTTTTTTTTTTTTAAATTCAGTGGGCCTCAATAAATATTTCCGGTGAAATCACGACATGGAATTTTTGGATGGAATACAATACTTCCTCCACTTTACGTAGTAGAGAAAGTAACAAAGGAGTAATATCTCATAAGAGAAGTATTATTTCAAAATTCAAACCAGCAAAAGAAATATCTTGGAAATCTTACTCTAAATAAACGACAGTGTAGTTTAAAGTTTACAGTTTTTGTGAGGTTTACAGTTATTCAAAAGCCAACCAGACTAAAGGGAACTTCAAATAATATTAGCAGAAAATTCAAAATATACATTTTTGTCATGAACATTCCATGAGTGTATATATTATAGCATAATTGGAGTCATATTTAAAAAAATTAGCATTTTTGAAACCGTTGCCATGTAAAGGTAGTGAAAATCTTCGTGTTTGTAACCTTGGAAGAACTTAAGCCCCAAATTGTTCATATTTGACGAATTTTCATTCTTTTTTTTTAAGTTCAGGTCGCCTCACAACATGAATTTCCTGTAATATCAGGTTATCGAATTTTTGGATGTGTGCGTCCTCTATATATTATATAAGATAAGGATTGAAACACTAAGCCAAATAAATTACAATATGAGAACGATTACTTTTTGTAGCTTTAGTATAATTACTGAGGTGAGTTTTTATATTATGCGGCGTTATTCTTTTACGCCTTGTTGTATATTTCGAATTTGCAGATCACCAAAATTCGCCGTGTATGAGAATAGGCTTCCTATAATCGCTCCCCTCTTAGAGCCTAACTCGCGTAAACGCATGACGTTGTTAGCCCACGTTACGTGGGAAACCAAAACAAACCTTATGTACTGAGTGTTCATTTTATATTGGTCTGCTGTCCAGGATATTGGACAGGATATGATGTCAGCCTTGACTGTCGATTCTTTAGTATTCAAATGTTAATGAATACGATTGCCAGATGGCAGCAATACTGCATAAACAATTGGTCAGGAAGAGTTGATACGGTTCATTGCTTATATTTCATGTATGCCACTATTTAGGGACATACTTCTTCCAGTGCTGACTTGGACTCAAAAACGTCTCTTCCTTGGACAAATGTTCCATATAAATCCTAGGCTACTGCAAGAGAGGGAGCTTGTTTATGTGACCCACGTGGTAAACTATTCCACGTGAATAAACTTTAGTATTGGATTTCACTTACTTTCACGATTACTTCTTAAAATTATCGCAAGTTAACGTACCTCTCGTGTTTTTAGCCTATTATTCCTTATTGTCTTAGTTTTTCCAAACGCTGTGGACCCAAGTTTTCTGAAATCTTCCTCGGTTACTACTTCCAGTGTATCAGTCCCATCTGGTGGTCGATTGAGTCCATCTGTCGTGGCGAAGCCTTGCAGCGTATCCTGCATTTGATTCTGTGTTATTGCTTTGAGGGCGTGATTTCTTGGAGCCTTCAGTTCGAAACTCTGTCACGCAGTGAAATGCCCAGGATATTCCTTTTCATTTTCCATTCACACGCCTATAGTATACTTACACCAAGTGTGGTATACAGGTGGTATAGGATTGATGCATGTGTGGAGTGCTTAGATTCTAAGCTTTATCCAGGAGTATGGTTAAAGTGACCAGAAGACCTTCCAGGATTGATGTATACATATCTTGAAACAGTCTCTCAACATAGTTCAACAATATCTATAAACACACCCAACGCTTTGGCCTTCAATGCACCAATTACCATAAAAGCCAAAATCATACTAGAAAAAAAAAAAAAAGCCCGTTGAACAATCAAATTGCTTCTTGGCTGCAACATCTATTTTAAAAGTAATGACATTTTAAATAAAATTAAATTTAATAATGCATGTGACACAACAAAGAAACCTTTAGAATACGAGAGAAACTAATTTTATAAAGAAATGGCGGTTCCTATATTATCTGGCAGCGAATTTTGAACTTCATACAAAAAGAACAAATGATGGAAACAGCTGAAACGAAGTTTTTAAGGAATACTGCAGGGTTTAATCTACTGGATAAGTTTAAGACATTCGAAATGAACTGAATATCTTTTACAGAATAAAATAATATAGGAACATGTCATTAAAATGAACGATAGCCGCATGCCAAAATTATGTATGTATATATTTTCTGCGAATGGGTGTTACCCGGTGGCAGAGTTAAATGTACAAATTAAGGTTACAAACAAAGTGCACAAACAATAGTAATACAATCATAATACAATAAAGAACAATAATAAAAATATAGATGAAATGCACTAAATACTAATTAACACTCATTAATTAATTATCCTGTCAGTATAACCAATTTAAATTTAGCATTAGTATTCACCATCAGTTTAATAAATGTCAAAAATACACGTGCGTAAAGTTTATAGTAAATTACACAGCATTTACTTGATTTACGATATTTTTCGAAAATTTCTTCACAGATAAAGGACAGCCCTGCAAGACTGCTACAGGTAATTCATTCCATTCCTCAATGGTTCTATTAACAAAGGAGAACTTTCCTACGTTGGCTCTGTGCCTTCTACCTTTAATTTTATACAAATGATACTAATGTATTTATTTAATTTATTTATAGATTACAAACCGTTAGGCAAAAGAAATATTGCTAGACAAAGACGGATACTGCAACAAGTCTTAATGGCCTGAACCGTGAAATGTTGATGGAAATACCAAGTTTTGTGTTTATTAGGTTCTCTTTTTGGGTAATGCTGTTCACAGACACCCTCAGCTGTTTCTAAAACTGTATTTTTCGTTTATATTCAGGAAAACTCATCGTCGTCTTACCGTGGTGATAGCGCAGTTGCTTACCAAATAGGAGGGCCAGGTTCTGTTCCCGGTATGGGTTTGGGGATTTTGTCCCACTGGGAGAACTGCATTAATCTTCGTGGGGTAAGTGGGGGAGGGGCAATGAAAGAGCTACTCAATGGCGCTGCAGGTTGCGAAGACCACATTCACAGACTGGAGTGATTCGGGGCGCTAACTAAGTCCCACCCTCTGGTACGGCATCCCACGCATGACGCCCTTTGTGGGCAAAGGTATGGGACGCAGCGATCGGCCGTAGCTCTTGGCCCTGTATCGATCGCTGCACCGCACATTGGAGGCTCAAATCTCATCTTTCTGGTGAAATCTCGGAATAAAAATTTTAGATCCTATTTCCTATAAATACCTAATCGAGAAAGTAAAAACACTGTCCCCAAATACTTATGGATTTAGCCATTAACTTCGCCGTGTTCTTTTTCAGCGAGTTTAGATATCTTAATACGAGTAGACATAACAAACCCAAAGATATATTTACTAAGCTGTATTGAAGTAATTTGTCATCTCAATTAATTGTCCACTTAATGACAGGGCTCTACAAATTGATCTATGGACCATGAAGTAATGTGAAACAAATGAGAATTGATACGGCATAGTATAAATGATGCTGCCCATTTAAAGACATTGTAAGCTACATTCAACGAATTCGAATTTAGAACATTGGCGCCAATAGGGACACAAAAACAGTTATGATTTAGTACCCTACAGATGTTCGCTCGGGTTCTGTTACAAGCATACAGGATCAGCTGTTTCAATTAAGTCGCGCATTTTCGCATAAATAACCAGTCTCTGATTTTGATTTCGTTTCTAAATAGATTCCAGTGCCATTTTTACTTTCTCTACTGATAAGTAGAAGTATTGTATTCCCCCCAAAAATTCGATGTCGAGATTTCACCGAAAATATGTTTTAAAGTCCGTTCAGTCCAAAAAAAAAAGCATTTTTAGAAAAAGGTCGTGTGTGCCTGTGTGTCTATCAGTCTGTGGACACCATAACTCAAACGAAAAGTCGGTTAAAACTAAAGTTGATATTCAAATTCAATATTTTTCGAGGATGCGACACGAAGATTTTGAAAAAATTCCTCCACCTAAACTACCCTTTACATGGAAATTTTTTGGAATTTTTGTTGAAAATGGCTAAATATTTTGATTACAATGCCATATGTTTAAGATATTCTTATGACAAATGAAATGTATATCTTGAATTTTCTGGCTATAGCCTATGTAGTCCTGTTTACTATGGATGACTTTTGAATAACTTGTAAATCTACAAAAAATGTAAATGTTGCTAAAGCATACAGTTTGTGAGAATAAATTGTTATGTATAATAAACCATTTCGGAGATATTCCTTGTTATTTGTGTTAGTTTGGGAAAACTTAAAACTTTCGTAAAATGGAACATCGTTGTTCATTTTGTTATGTTAAATGTGCAAAGAGAACGGGATCTCAAAGCTTTAAAAGATTTTACTATCGCTGAAAGCCATACTCTAATATTCCCGTTACACCTACAAGGAAATAAGCAATACGATAATTTCTGTAAATGTTTATTTCAAGTAACACGAAGAAGATATAGGAATAAGAGTTTGTAAGAATGGTTAGTACAAGAGTAGAGAAAGTCATGTGAGTGCAACACATCAGATTTTTAGAAAAAGGCGTGTGCGTGTGCGGACAGTATAACTCAAACGAAAAGTCGGTTAAAAACCAAAGTTGGTATTTAAGTTTGTCTTTAAAAGATGTGACAGGAAGATTTTGAAGAAAATTCCTCCACACTAAACTACCCTTTACATTAAAAATTTTTAGAAAATTTCTATATCTTGAAAATGGCTCTACCGATCATGATTAAAATGAAATGTATATCTTGAATTTTCTGGCTATAGCCCCTGTAGTCGTATTTATTCTGGATGACTTTTGCATAACTGGTAAACAGAGATAGAGCAAATCATACTATACAAAAAATGTAGATCTTGCTAAAAAAACACAATTTATCTAAATCTTTTTGTAGAGTGAACCATTTCGGAGATATTCCTTGTTATTTCTGTAAGTTTTGAAGAATTTATACTTCTGTCAATTGAATATTGCTGTTCATATTTTTGTGTATGTTATGACCAGGGAGCGGGGTTTTAGTATGAAATCCATCAAGTTAACCGTAGACTTACAACGGGAAGTGGAAGCGCCGGCGACCTTGCAGAGTGGAAGGCACTACAGCCCTTACGCTACCTGCCGGCTCTATACTCCGTGCTGTTAATGTTATTCCTATGTTTACTTACTAAAACCCCACTCCCTGTTATGACTCGCTCAAAGCCTACTGTTTTCCTCAACTGTTTTCCTCAAAGCCTACTGTGTATCTCAACTAACACGAAGAAGATGTGAGTGAAACATAGGAGATTCTTTTATATTAATGTTCCTCCCTCAAAACTTAGGTAGGGCCACTTGAATTCCTTTTTATCTTGGAGAAGGAAGTGCTCATAAATTAGCGTGCCAAATCTCACTGCTTCCAATAGTCAATACCTGCTTCTCCTAATACATTTAATAGATAAGGGAATGAGAGAAGCTCTTTATTTCTGCAGGCGGACAAAGTTGAATGCTGATAATGGCAGGTTCAGACCGTAAGTAATAACTGTCCGTTAAAGGTGCCGCGAGCATAACACGTGTTTTAGCAGAAATGACTAAGATGCAGTTGAAAAACAGCCAGTCAAAATGAAGTTGCTGTTCCGCGTTAACGAGTATAATGATATTACTTGCCTCCAGTTATATTTCTTGCATGTTCCTTTACAACAACATCCAAAAAAGAGTATAATAACATAAGCAACTACATTACGGAATACTAGGGACCAAACATTTCACTGCATGTTGTTTAAACTTGTGAAATAAATTGCTTTAATTCTTCCCAAACAAGAATAAAAAATCCTTCCATTCCTCCTGCTCCTTCTTTTGCTCTTAATCTTCCCCTTATATTCAACTCGTTCTCCTTTTGCTAAACCTCTTCATATTTTTGCTGCTTATCCGCTGCTTCTGCACTTCCTATCTTCTGCTACTCGTCCCCTCTTTCTTTTGCTTCTTCTCTTGCTATTCCTGCTATTCCGTCTGTTCGTTCTCCTTCTCAAATAATCCAGTTTTTAGAGTCCTATTCGTCTTCTGATCCTATTCATCTCCCTCTTTTTCAGCTCTTCCTCTTTTTGCTTCTGTTCCTTCTCCTATTCATTCTATACATTCTCCTTGTCCTTATCCCTCCTCGTCCTTTTGCTCTTCGCTTCCTTCTTCTGGTCCTCTTTGCATTTTCCTCCTCCTCATTATCTTTCTTTTGTTTCTCCTTTTCCTTATCCTTGTCTTCCCTTTTCTATATTCCAGTTTGCATATTTGAACTTCATAGAGCTTTTCTTCGTATCTACGTCGAGTTTCCACATCGCCAATATTTTCAGATTTCTGATCATTCTAAGTACATGTTAAAACCAATTGTCTTTTGTTTATGAAAGAACTTTTTTACCTCCAATTAATATTTTTTGTTCACCTCTGTGCAAATTTTCCTGTTTGTATAATATTGGTGTTTTAAGTTTTTATTGAAATTCTGTTCTATTTAATTCATATTTAAGTTGTAAACAGGGTAATAACAGTATATGTTCTAATCTGGCAATCGAGAAAAGTTTTCGCTGTAAGGTCTGTGGTTCAGATCCCGGCTGTGGCATTGTCTTTCAGTTCCGATTTTACCTCTCAAATATTGCCCACACATGGCTTGTGTGTATAAAACACCAACAGTAAGTTTGCTGGTATAAATACCATCTAAAGGTTATTTAATGCCGGGACATAAAGTACTTAAGATTGGAAGTCGCCCTTGGGGTATTTATCTGTGATGTGAGATTCGCTTTGTGGTCTACCGGGAGAGTACGAATCGGTTGGAGAATTCAATGCCATACTGGCAAGTTGTCACAGTAGCTTTGTGGTTAGAGCAGTTCAGGTTCAGAGGATTCAGGTTGATTCCTACCTTGAAGTAGGTGTGCCACAGAAAACATGACGCAGTGTGGACGGAATGAATGTTGTATGCATTTACAAATGCTACATCGGAATTGGTGTTTCCTGCAAGGCCAATCACCTCGCTTTATCAAGGCCACTGGGTCACGTGCTGAGATGTGAAGCAAAGTGGATGGTCTATCTCACAGGCGTTGTGCATGCAGAAATTAATGGGTATATTAAACTAAGTTATTGGTTTGTGCAACAAGTTAGTCGAAGGGAAAAAAAAACACTAAAGTGAAGTATTAAGCCACCATTGAGTAAAATATCTACACGTATCTCTAACAACTTGTATTTTAGTATAGCATAAACTGACGTATATTTGCAATGATTTTCTGTATCTAGAGCAAAACAGGAAAAATTCCTATGTTAGACAAATTTGACTTTCAACTTCGGCTAAGATTACGTAATTTCTAAATTTCTTGGGGTTCAAAATACAAATTGAAGGACAAATTCAGGAATTCTTGGATATGTTTAACGGAGGTAGAAGACTTGGCATTGAAAGCAAGTTTGTTTCACTTTCATTTTTTGTATTAGTTTATATTCAAACAAGTGGTCTGGTAGCATCCAGCCATTGTTTCACCATCTCATTTAAATGAGTTTAAGGTTACCATTCGGCGACCAGTGCAGACGTGGGTCGTCTGGAAAACGCTGGAAAAGCTGTCCTTTGCTAAACGCATTTGTTATTCTTTTTACAGTATTTGGTTTTACATTAGAGAAGCGATAAGTAATTATTGTAGAAGCTGTATGTTTTGAAGAATGCAGCACGCCGGGTTCAATTAAGTGATTCAAGTCATACAACGTGTTCACTTAATCCATCAATTAGTAACTTAATTCATTACCCAAGATCACGGCCGCCAAAATAAGCGTGTTTGTGTACCAGGTGCTTAAAAAGTTTGATACTGCAAGGACAGTTGGAATGGGTCGAAACCATAATAAATTTTCCTATACACATATGTTCGAAAAAAGATACCTTCAAGAGATGGAATCAGGACTGAAAAATGCAATGCCATAGTCGGGATTTGAACCACGGATCTTCCGCTTATTGAGCGGCTGTTCTATCCACTAAACTACTGTGGCCAACTTGCAAGTATGACACTAAATTCCCCAGCTGATTCGTACTTTCCCAGTTAGACTGCAAGCAAATCTCCCATCAGAGATAAATACCCCAAGGGCGACTTACATTAGCAAGTACTTCGTCCCGTTTCGATCATACCTTACAGCCCTCAGATTTGGCCACAGGCATTAGTCACACGCTCTTGTGACGTATGCACATAGCCACCCTCTCATGGAGCCCAGAATTTCCAAATACCAAGCAGTAGCGTCAAATTCTAGCGTTAAAAGTCTGTGTTGCACTCAAATGACTTTCTCTACTCTTGTACTAACCATTATTACAAACTCTTATTCCTATATCTTCTTCGTGTTAAGATAAACATTTGTACAAATTATCTTGTTGCTTATTTCCTTGTAGGTACAAGGGGAATATTAGAATACAGTAGGCTTTGAGCGATAGTCAAATCTTTTAAAGCTCTGAGATCCCGTTCTCTTTGCACACTTAACATATAAAGAAATGAAAACGATGTTCCATTTCAAGAAATTTTTTGAATTTTACAAAACTGACACAAATAAGGAATATCTCCGAAATGGTTCACCATACATAAATTGTGTGTTTTAGCAAGATCAACATTTTTGTATAGTACGATTTGGTCTATTTCTTATGGTTTACGAGTTATTCAAAAGTCATCCTGAGTAAACCGGACTACATAGGCTATAGCCAGAAAATTTAAAATATACATCTCATTTATCATACAAATATCTTATACATATGGCATTTTAATCAAAATCGTAAGCCATTTTCAAGAAAATCAAAGTTTTCCATGTAAAGGGTAGTTTAGGGTGGGGCTATTTTCTCCCAAATCTTCAAAATCAAAACTTTGGTTTTTAACCAACTTTTCGTCTTGGAGTCATGATGTCGAAAGACTGGCTGACGCACAGACACATACATGGAGCTTTTTCTAAAAATCCTTTGTTTTTTGGATTAAGGGGGTCTCAAAATGTATTAACGGCGAAATCTCGACATCATAGTTTTTGGTGGAATACAAGACTTCCTCTACTTGCCAGTAGAGAAAGTAAAAAGGGAGATGAAGGGAGAAAAAAAGGTAAAGGGGAGAACTGTGCACCATCCTTATGTTCGCCTTGCCGCCCAGGGAAACCCATGGAAAATCCCTGGTCAGTTACATACTATCATTTTAAGCTAGATGAAAAATAGTCATAGAACTAACATTTTATCAACGCGTTTGCTTAAAAAAATGCAGAAAATGAAGAGGATCTTCCTCCAGAGCTTCTAAGTAACATTACTGCAGATCTCATTGTTACATTGCGTTACTTCATACACAATGCGTCGTTATACTGCACTATAAAAAGACAAAAAACCACCTTTTAATTACTTGTGTGCGAGGTAGCAAGTACTTTGTTTACAGTTTTATGTCGCTTTAAGCGTAGATATATATTCCTTTAAAACATTTAACATGCCAAGAACGGTAGGCATTTGCATAAAGTAATTAATAATGTGAGAAAACATTTTCCGTGTACAGTTGCAGTAAAAACGTGCAAGAGCAGAACATATACAAGTGACATCGTGAGGAAATGCAATTAAATGCAGCCATACTTTTCTAGATAAAACTGATTTACACTGCCGCAATGAGAGTCCGTAATTGTTAAATGACTAAGTCATATAAAGACTGCAGGGGTCTTCAAACGGCTTCCTCACACAACTAAATTACATACTACCTGGCTTACTCACGTTTGACCTTTTAAACTCCAGTGATGAATTAATTTATTTAATTTGCTTTCCCGCGGATGTCCTACCTGACCCATGTCCAAGTCGCTAGACTTCCATTCTACTCAACTTCTTGAAGGGTTGAGTGTCTGCGAGCCTCTTGACGTTGTATGGCAGGGAAAAACCTAAACCTTTGCCCTCTAGATTGGGACGACCTCATGGTCACGGCCTCCGTCCCACCGAGTGAGGGGCATCGCGGCAACTTGTCGGACTTGCAACCCAAAGGTCGAGGGTTCAATCCCCGAGGCCCGTCTTCCCGACATTGGTTTTTCCGGCTTTTCACGGGTCGCCATGCGAATGCTGAAAAGAATTGAAACTCTCCGCCCTTCATCTTCATGCCATCCGGTGTTTTCAGGGTTGCAATGTAGAAGATGGACAGTGACGCTGCCTTATGAGGAATTTATTCACTAACAGCTGGACTGGGTCGGTGTCGAAAGCTGTGGCCTACCAGGTGCATCAAAAAACTTTTGAGTTACGTTGAAGAACTTTCAGCTCACGTTAGAGACCCTCACACTGCCTAGCCGTGGTTCCGGAACACCGCAAGGCGCTCCCATCTTTCCTCACTGGAGTCGCAATACAATAAATTACTTTTTTCGGTCACTATTTCTCTTCTAAAACTGAATCACAAAAATCTGTGTTGCTCTCACATGACTTTCTCTACTCTTGTACTAACTATTCTTACAAACTTCGTGTTAGTTGAGATAACCATTTGTTCAACTTATCTTATTGCTTATTTCCTTGTATGTGGAAGGGGAATATTAGAATACAGTAGGCTTTGAGATTCCGTTCTCTTTGCACGCTTAACACATAAAAAAAGAACAATGATGTTCCATTTCACCAAAGTGTTAAGTTTTCAGAAACTCACACACATAAGAAGGAATATCTCCGAAATGGTTCACTCTACAAAAAAATTTACACAAATGGTGTGTTTTAGGGAGATCTAAATTTTTTGTAGAGTAAAATTTTGTCCATCTCTTATGGTTTACGAGTTATTCAAATGTCATCGAAACTAAGCAGGACTACACAGGATGGCCAGAAAATTTCATTTGTCATAAAAATATCCAAACATGTGGCGTTTTAATCAAAATCGTTAGCTATTTTCAAGAAAATCAAAATTTTCGAAAAGTTTTTCATGTAAAGGGCTGTTCAAGGTGGGACTATTTTGTTCAAAATCTTCGTGTCGCATCCTTGAAAGACTTTCAACTTAAATACCAGCTTTGGTTTTTAACCGACCCTTCGTTGTGTTATGCTATCGAAAGACTGACACACACACACACACACACACACACACACACACACACACACACACACACACACACACACACACACACACACACACACACCTTTTTGTAAAAATGCTTCAGAGGGTATCAAAACATACTTCCACTGAAATCTCGACATCGAAGTTTTGAGTGGAATACAATATTTCCTTCTACTCACCAGTAGAGAAAGTAAAAACAGCTCATTTTTTGTAACACAATCTAAACTTCTCGTGTCCTTGCAACTCTTAGCCGTTTTGTCCCAACGTAACTTTGACACATACTGCTCCCGGTTCTGCTACTCTCTCGTCTAACAAAGGACTGCTTTCGACGATACACTCACTGAGAGGAGTTTCATACAAGCAACTCCGACGCGACGACCTTAAACTGTTCCTGGCGATACGAAAGCTCAAATTCTCTTAACCTGCCTGTACACAACACACACTTCAGAACTAATTGCCTCTCTGGCAGTTATCACTCCTCTTTGTAGACTAGGTGAAGTGCCGGCGAATTTTCGGGAAAATTCACCTTTTCTGCAAACTTCTCGTAAACAAGCCAGCAAGTCGACATCTTCTCGAAACATCTAGAATCGGTCTCCGTTTCGGCCCGCTACATTATATTGTTTACTCATCGGTGATGGTCGAGGTGACCGCTGGCCTAAATTACCAATTTATTTGTTGTTTCATACAAACTATATAACACTATTATTCGTGTATGCTAATCCTTAATTAGCTATCATTTTGTTCTGTGTTACTCAGGCACTGCGAGTGAATGACGTCAGAAAACACAAACTGCCACCCTTCCTCGAAAATATTGTAATTGCCTGATAATTCCCAGCAATTACTTATGGAAAGTACATCACTAAGAGTAAGGTGTGCACATTAAAGAGAAACAAATTATACAACGCTTCCGGAGTTATGTCCAGCATCAGTAACATAGGTGACCCTCAGGTTGAGGTCTGTGTTAATCAGAACGTTGGGTTTATGACCTCTTGTGGCGTGAGAACTGTGGCACTGTTCAGCTTACAAGCGCGAACCTTAAATGTTCTGGAAAAGCATACAAATATTAGTTTTAAAAACTTAGATTTTTATAACATTATCCTTTAACATAACTACGTTTTATATTCCATGACACCATTCCTTGAAACAATAACACACTTCAGAAACCAGGTTTGTCTAATGTTTCACTGCTTCATCTGATGAAAAATCTGATGTGTTGCACTCGCATGACTTTCTCTACTCCTGTATTCTTATTTTCTTCCTGTTAGTTGAGATAAAAATTTACAGAAATTATCTTCTTGCTCGTTTTCTTGCATGTGCAACGGGAATAAGGGAATACAGTAGGTTTTGAGCGACAGTCAAATCTTTCAAACTCCATTCTATTTGAACGGTTAACATATAAAAAAACGATTAACGATGTTCCATTTTACAGAAGTATAAGTTCTCGAAAACTTACACAACTAACGAGGAATATGTCCGAAATGGTTCAATTAAAAAAAAAAAAAAAATATCCTTAGACATAAATTCTGTATTTTAGCAAGGTCTATATTTTTTGCATTCTAACATTTGGTCCATCTCTTACGGATTAGCAGTTACCCATGGTGTTAACGGTGTTAGCCTTTAGGGCACCCTGATATTAAGTTGTTCTGTTGTGCCTGACGATGAATAGTCATCATCTAAATTCTTATTATGGGCGTTTTTGTGAACGTTTTCAAAAAATGGCGGTGAAGTCATTTATGTACCGATCAGCAGAAACGCTACGTCTCAATATGGCCCGTTTTATGGGGAAAAAACTTGATACCATCTTCCTACCAGCACTCCGAATTTCTCGGAGTTTTGTGCTCTTAGGTTCTATTCGAGAGGCCCATTGAGTCGATTGACCTTTCGTTTCGGGCTCAGAAGAAATTCAGGATTAATCACCGGTAACGATATTTCATACCAAATTTGAAGCCCCGCCTTGGAATCTGTCAGTTTTCTCTGCACCAATCAGGTCGCATTTGTTTTGATCCGGAATTAGTTTATGTGGAGTCCATCGACAATAGTTTTCTCCTGTCTAATTTTTTATGTAAGGTTTTGGATTTTACTCATACCAATGGAACAATGTTGTTCGAATAAGTTCATAAGATGTCAATCGATCTTCAAGCATTGCTGAACGACGAAATAATTTCATGACTATGAGCAATTCTTGGGCGCCCTTCACGAAATTCAACGCTAAGAAAAAATTATCTGGTTTGAATTCGCTGTAGCAATTATGAATGTTCCCTTAAATGGGGATTCTTCGCCAATTTTAGTTCTCAGTTGATCTTCACATAATGCAGGCATTAATGAAGAGTTAAATTAGGAAATCATAGAATGGAAATGTTATAGTCAAATTCATTTTTGGGTGACTGCAACATTTTTAAATGAAGCGTAATGAACAATCTTTTAGAACCATTTAAATGACTAGGGAAAGAACCTTGATACAGAGAACGAAAAGTTGTAGTTTAGACAGTAGTAAGTGGGAGGGGGTCAGTCTGTCACATGGTTACAACACAGAGAAGGCGAGTTACAGTCGACGCAGTTCGTTGGTGCACAATTCTGGCACAAGTTCAGCGATACGTGAATATTTCAAATTTCTTGTTGCAGGCCTTTTAGTGTGTGGAACTATGAACATTACAGAGACTATACACTGCAGGCAGTGTGTTTTGTGCTGTCACTGTACTGGAACAATGACGTCACACTCTGCCCATGTGGCAGGTAACTTGCGACCGCCTCATTTCTTGATAGCTGTATAAAGGTTCGACTCCTAATGATGGCTAACAATCTTTTAGAGCACATGAAAAACACTACACGGCAAACAACCTGTAAAGCAAGTCAAATATAGGACAATTTAATATGTTTTTTTAGAATAATGGGCATTTTAAAATGTTTAATGTTGTCCTTGTAGAAGAGGAGTGCAAAAAGGAATGTGAGGGTGCACATCAGATTTTTTAAAAATGGTTGGTTGCCATTGTTTTGAAAGAAGCATGTCAATTCAAAGCTATCGCATAGCGATTATCTATGTACCTATGTTTGTTACAAATGCAAGCTAATATAACTTGACTGGTCAACACCTGAGCACCTCCAGAGATAAGCAATGCATATCTCACTTGCTACCGTTCAGGTTTCATGGATTCTACCAAGAAGTAGGTAACACTTGACGCGCTCGCGTGCAATGCATGCCAGTTTAGTAGCCTTCACATACTAACAGATGTGCCACGCGGGACCCTACAATGGCATGAAACTTGCACACACTAACACGTGTGGCTTTTTTTTTTTTTTTTTTTTTTTTTTATTTTAGTGGTTACATCTCCCCCGTTATAGTGCAGGACCGCCACACTGTTCGCCATAGCATGTGGGCCTTCGCCTGTCACCGGGTTTTTTCTCCTCCACGGTAAAAAAACTGGGAAAACTGTTGTACGAAGGGGAAAACCTAATTAAAATGGATACATATTAGGAAACCGGTCATAAAATTATGGGTACTTCCGGTAGTAGATTTGGAAATGGCTATATGTAGAGTTCGACGCTGAAACCAACATGACCTGTGCCTTGCATGCACTGAATCAATCTATTGGCAAGGAGCAAAGATCAGGTAACCATTAATCAATCAGATTTCAAGATGTGCCTGTGAAAGATATCAAATGATGGTTCCTGAAACAATTTTAATGGCTTAAGTATATAACTTATTTCATTGCCTTAAGTAATTTTCTTAGCTAATCTGTTTCGTGACCAGTTGCCATGACGCTCTATCCACCCTTTCTCATTAGTGCAGGTTTATATTTATTTCCACATTCACCTCACTGCTGACGACCTGAGGCATTGATATATTCATTGCAAATTCCATCCACACTGAGCTGAACTAGCTGAAACGCGTGGCGTTTCCCGTGGTTTGACATTTATTCGTACAAAAAGTTAGCCTTGGGTTATACTTCACCAATATCCTTGTTATTATTTGGAGGCTTAAGCACCAGAGTTTGCAATGATTATTTCTCATTAATATAGCTGGGGACTTCGGCTACTTTATCATTCATTATTTGTAGAGAAAGTCCCAATGGTAAACAGAAATGACAGTCAATACAATCTGGTCTATTATCCGTAACCAATATACACGAAACTACCAAGAAAACGGTCGAAACGAGACCAAATTTGACTGTTTCGACCCCACGATTAACGGAGAGGAAATCGAGGAATGCTACAATAATTTGCTGGCTTCGCTTTGTGAAGCCATGAAAATAAAGTAATTTCTATGTTTTAGAATTATTGTTGACAAAGATGATCTTGCCAGGTTTTGTAGGCATTCCATGACATTAAACAATTTGTGTGAAATGGAGTGGAATTTCGAATTATAAACTACACAGTAGCTTTTGCCCTGTGTGCCAAGGTTGGACAAAATCGGTGCAACGGTGTAGAAGCCTATTACGTTTAGTGCATAAATATCCATGCACAGTTTTATATTAAGATGCAATGTATGGTGCCTATTTTTATTTGGGAAAAAGTGAGTAAACGTTACCACTGGGGTTGAAAACCCCTTATCTGTATGCCACAGAGGGACTCAATAAGCGAGCACATGCTCACTTTCCGTAGACATGTTATTTACCCCCCCCCCCCTCCACTGACCAAGGCGAGGAGAGCCAGACCTGCTAGTCAGAGGCGGATGGCACGGAGTATATATAGTACTATATACTATTCAATGCGAGGACGAATATTTTCGTTTTCGAGATGAAAGCGATAAACTGCTTGATTTGTAAGACTGGTAGTTGCAGATTTATACCATTTCCCTTGCTTACGTTCCGTGTTCACCATAAACGTTATTCTCTTGGAAAAATACAACGAATTTTGAAGGTATTGTACAACACATTCTTTTCACAATTTGAAGACCTAAAACATTTGAAATCAAAATGCAATTCTTTTCCACTTTTGAAATTTCCATGTAGTGAAACTTCACACGAGCTAGAAAATATGAAACTACTTGCATTGCAGAATCCCGGGACCGTAAAATGTTCTTAGAAAGAATGGTGGGAATTATTTATGTAGGTCTCTGTCCTGCTGCGAGTATCCGAGATTACGTTTGTTTGCATCTAGTTTAATGACAGTCTTTGGCTCAACTGATATCTGCGAACAAACATTTTCAAAAATGAGCTTCATTAAAAGTGAGTATCGCAGCAAGATAAGTGAAAAACACCTTGCTTATCTTCTGAGTCTGTGCAGTTCATTTTTTGCAACAAATATTGAAACGTAAATAGAGGGTTAATCAGGAGTAGAATATGAATGTGTGAGCCTTTGATTTCCTGTACGTAAGAATATGCCGCCACTGGAACTTGGTAACCACGGATAAATGCCTCATTCTGTCCCAGCGAATGAAACGAGGTGATGTCAACGTCCCTTAACTTGCCTCAGTTGAGCACCGCTGGGCTTTTCCCAGCAATTCAATATAGATTTAGTTTATCATGAAAATTCAATCAAAACCGTTAGAGCCAGTTTTCAGAAAATCTAAATTATTGGGAAATGTTTTATCCAAACAGTAGTTTGAAACGTGGAGATATTTTAGAAAATGTTCATGTCCTATTACTGGAAGACATTGAAGTTAAGTATTTAATAGACTTTTTGTTTTTGAGTTATGTTGATCAGACACACACGCAAAGACCCTGTTGTATATATTTGTATTTTTTTATTTATAAACCATGGATTTCCTGTGAATTCTGGGTATGGAATTTTTGTATGTAAGTTTGTAGCGGACAAAATATGTGCCTAGAGCAGAAAATTTTCATATATTTGAATTATAGTTCCTGAAGACATAATTCAATATTAATTCAATGAAAAAAACAAGCTGTTAACAGTGAAGCAACAGAATCTAAAGTAAAAACAAACTTAGAGACTAAAAGCTTCTTATCTCAGTTAAGATGTAAGTTCTTGAAAATCCCAGACAATTGTTTCGTAATATCCACTGCATTCTCAATTGTCTATTTCAAACAGTAATGTGGTGGACATCACCACGAAACAATTGTCTGGGATTTTCAAGAACTTACAGAATTATTGATATAAGTGAAGTTTTTAATTTTAAATTAGAAAAAGCCTTATCTTCAACTTGCTCAAAAGACTTGCAATTACAGACTGTATGGTTTTAAGTGGAGATATTTGTACTGGTAATCGAGGACAGTGAATTAACAATGTTACATCAACATTTGCTTCTTTTGTGGACTTAGCTGTATATTTTCATGTTACTATCTACCAGTAGACACAGAAGGTGTGACGCATAGTGAGCAAGAATCACATTAGCGTATGCTTATCGGAACTCCGAATGCTTTCTGCAAGGCCAGTGACCTCACACTACCTAGTCCAGTAGGACAACGGATGAGGTGTGACGTAAAGTGTATAACCAATACTGAAAACTAACTACACATGGTAAGGAAAGGAGACACCAATTCTTCCCCTGTCTATTCTCTTAGCAGGAAAGAGCAGGTGATTATCTCACGTCTCCGCATTGGTCATACAAGGTTAACCCACTCATACCTCCTCAGCAAAGGCCAGCCACCACAATGTGAAGTCTGCAACACCCGCCTCACAGTAAAACATCTCCTCACAGAATGTAAGCAATACGCTACACAACGACAGCTTCATCACATCACTGGAGACTTATCCACCACTCTGAACACGCCATCCAACTGCAGAAGGGTGTTATCATTTCTCAAAGGTACGGGCTTGCATGCGAAAATATAATATGAAACATACTTGTTGTACTGATTTGATTGTATTCTCATGTTTTTGGTAAAATAATTGTACTAAATTTATTGTATACCGCTGTATTCCATAGAATAGTCGCGATATGACTTAATTGTTAAAGCGACTCTAAATAAATTAAAAAAAAAAAAAAAAATACTGAAAACTGGTGTTCATTTAAAACCACGCAAATAATTAGTATAGGTGTTATGATTATTTTGGGGAAAACAGCTGGGCGAACAATTGGATCAAGCAACACACCAAAGTGGATACATATTCTGGCATCATTTATCAAAATATTTGCTTATGTTGCTTTATGCTTCTAAATTGATGGAAATAAATAGTACAGAAGTAATAGTAAACTAAAATCCTTCATTTCCCCAACATGGCTCTACCAAAAGTTACAGTTTGGGCCGAGCGAGTTTAGATCACAATATACTGGATCGCAACGCGGGTCTTACTCATATTAAGCAATCAGGCATGATGTAACTGTCTGAAGTTCAGAATCGCCCACCTTCAACTTTTCAGGGACAACTGCAACACGTTCTGTGACATTACATAAAGAGACAATGAGTGTTTGTTATTATTCCTGACAACTCTAGCTACGGTTTCTGTATAAATTAATAACTTAATGCGGGACAGTTTTAATTGTATTTTTCCATTCCCCAATATTTGGAGTAACAGCACATCAAGGGTGTTAAAAGTGGGCTGTCAAGGGAATCGAACCCAAATGCGAGCCTCACGTTACCTCGGAGACCACTCGCCAAATATCTATGTTCAATGTAGACTTTTGTTGCCATACTTTATTGGCTATATGATAGGAAAAAATCTGATGTGTTGCACTCACATGACTTTCTCTACTCTTGTACTAACCATTCTTACAAACTCTTATTCCTATATCTTCTTCGTGTTAGTTAAAATAAACATTTGTACAAATTATCTTATTGCTTATTTCCTTGTGGGTGCAAGGGGAATATTGGAATACAGTAGGCTTTGTGCGATAGTCAAATCTTTTAAAGCTTTGAGATTCCGTTCTCTTTGTACACGTAACATATAAAAAAATGAACAACGATGACCCATTTCACGAAAGTTCCAAGTTTTCCGAAAGTCACACACATAACAAGGTATATCTCCGAAATGGTTCACCCTACAAGAAAATTTTTTGAGACATAAATTGTGTATTTTAGCAAGATCTACATTTTTTGTATAGTATAATTTGGTCTATCTCTAACGGTTTACCAGTTATGCAAAAGTCGTCCAGAGTAAATACGACTACATGGGCTATAGTCAGAAAATTCAAGATATACATTTCATTTTTCATAAAAATATCTCAAACATATGGCATTTTAATCAAAATCGTTAGAGCCATTTTCAAGAAAATAAAAATTTTCGAAAAATTTTCCATGTAAAGGGTAGTTTAGGGTGGGGCTATTTTCTTCAAAATCTTCGTGTCACATCCTTGAACGACATTAAACTTAAATACCAACTTTGGTTTTTAAGCTAATTTTCGTTTTTGAGTTATGCTGTCCACAGACTGACAGACAGAGAGAAAAATGAATAACGACACTTCATTTGAGATCGATCCATAAGTATTGCAAAATTCTGACAAATATCCCTGTCCTCTTGTAAATTAAGTATAATGTTCAGTCATTGACTATTACGCTATTGTTTTAATTTTCATGTAAAGAAAAATTTTTATACAGCACAAATTAAACCCTCTATCCACAACAAATACTACCACTTTTGAGAATGGAATAATGAATTAATGTTTGCAAACTTCCAACATGCGGCCTCCTCTGAAAAGGTCTGCCGACGTCCATGATCCGTGCCGACTCGCGTATATACCGAGAATTAGGAACCGGCGATTATTCTGGAAGTCGATGTTCCGCGAAGCTTCTCGTAAGAAGCTTTGCACTCGAAGGTTCTGGAACTGTTGAATCAGGCGTTGTTCTTACTCCCATTATTGCGTAGAAATACTGTTGTGAGAGGTAGCTGACCTCGAGCCTAAGGTTCCAAGTTCGAGTGTCGTTTAGTGTGACTTATCCGTAAAGATTTCTTCCATTTTTTCCTTTGTTATGAGAAGACATACTTTAGTAGCTTTAAGCTCTCGACCTCTAGCTGATTTGAGGACCATTTCACCAATTTTTTCATTCATCGTCCAAAATGACATTAAGTTGGAGGATTTTAATATCAAAACGACCTGCCATTGACGTACAGCCGCCCCCACAATAGCATAAGGTTTTAAAAAGAATCTTATCTTCAAAGCTGCATTTGTCATTAGATAATAGAATTCAGCTTTAAAATTTAACAGCTCGGAAACTAAGCGATCACACTGAAATTCAGATCTGTCTTCTGTTTGGCTGAAAACTACAGAAAACCACATTCCCCATGATACTTGCTTATAACAAATCATTTCAATCCTGCGTTTCGTTTATAATTCTATAAAGAGATTATAAAATTATAGGTAGATAACTACAATAAATTCCAATACTTTAAAATCAATGCTTAATATAAGAAGCAAAGGCTGAATATAGCGACATTACAAAAACTTCATATGCAGATGGGTCCAAAATCCTGCGTTTGAAACGACTTCCTTGAGTGCACACTAAATATAAATCACCTCAAACTGCCCACTTTCATTTTACAGGGTCATTGCATTTGTTTTGTGTGATGGTCATTTTGTTCTGTTTGGTTTATTCACTTGTTGGGTTTGATAGGCTTTGTTCTGTCTTGTGATATTTAGCGTAGCCAACATTCATCACACTAAAAGACGATGCATTCAGTGAGTGAAATGACAGATACGCATTGTATGTATGGCCTTGTGGATGGGAATGCGGTAGCAGTATGTCAACTTTTTTCAGAAGGGTACCCTAGGAGGCAGTTACCTTGTGTAATACATCTGCACGACTCCAACTCCTGCAACAGACATGGACATTTGAGAAGAAATGTTGGGAACATCGAGAAGTAGCAAGCTGTGAAAGTACTTCATACTATGGATAAAACACCAACTGGTACAAACAGTACCAAAGAAAACCTTTGGCGGACTTTCTGTGGTTTCTGGGGTCTTTGAAGGCGTGTTCATCTTACCTATCACTGACTGTGGTGGCCTGATAACACATCAATAAGGGGAAAAAGAGGGGAGGTTGATGGCTTTGATTTTTCATCCAGTGACACACACACACACACACACACACACACACACACACACACACACACACACACGCACACGCACACGCACACACATGTATCTCGGTGAGGAAAACTTCTATTATATAGGTGCTTTAAATCGCTAATATATAATTGAAGCCAAAATAGAGACAGCAATATTAGGTAGAATTAGAAGAATATAATATACACGTTGTTTATTTAAAATCTAACGGGGCTTCTCCGGCGACCTTACTGGATTCCCCCACTACCGGCTGCCGTTGTGTGCGCGGCTAGTCGGTACTGGGCCTCTGAAAATCCACATCGCGTTAAAGAAGTAATTACGTTGAAGAAGCAACTATGTAAATAATTGCAACAAAAAGGCAACAAATTGTGGGTTCTTTTAAATTTAATTTACACAAAAACCGTTGAATCTATTGAAATACACCAAAATAAAAAGTTGTCGTTTATTCAATTTTCTAAATATAGCCATAAATCAAGAATCTTCAAAAAATAATGCAGCCAGTTGATGATAATTTTTTTGATAAAATATTTTTTTCTAGAAAACTAAACTTTTCAACATTTTGGTATTAGACTTTCTTGTTATTCACAACATGAGAAATTCGCTGCTGAAGTCTGCCGGATCATTTGACTTCCACCCTGTAAAATTATAAGAGATAAAATAATTATTTGCAATATTTACATCTTCTAAGCTCTAAGTTCCCACAATTAATATTGTTACCCTAAAAACGTACTTATTCTGTTTGTTAGGTACTGTGTGTTCACAAAGTGTTAAAATCTTTTGATGCTAAGAATTTTCGAACCGTTTATAGTGTTTTGTAATGTGGAGTCACTGGCCACTTTCCATGATTCGCCACTAATTGTTGTTTTAATGTGTTCCTCTGATGCTGAAGTTTCTACACCTGTGTAACAGATGGTCAACCTTCTTGCTGACAGGAACATATAGCATTACCTGAAATCTTAAATATATGGAAATAGGATTTTAATAGGCCGTGTCCTGTTACCATTGCTTCAAGGGAAGCCGTCATAGTAATCTTGAGTTTTAATCTAATGAACCGATGGGGGAAAAGGTTCTGCATGCTGTCCATTTTATAACTTATTCATTCACTTATTTATGTATTTATCTTAGCTTCTATGCAGCAGTAAACATTTAATTCGCATCCACTGAAAATCTTTTCACACATACACATAACTTTCGCCACCTTGGGTGTTCAAGATTTTCCCCTCAGATTTTAACCCCCTCAAAGGCATGCACTAGCCGATAAGGTATACGAGTTCTGTATGACAAACTGAATGCAGACGCTACCCCTTTGTTTTAGCCAACACCTACGGTCGAAACAGTAAGCAGGTTTTTCATTTCTATACCATTTTGTATTCTTTGTTTTGGTTATGCTTATTTAGCAAAAGTAGTGGCACACCCCTGCACCATGGTTTGAAGCAATAAATGAAATCCCTAAGGTTTCGTTTAACGATAAATGTGACGTAGACGTAAAGTATAGTGATATTTGCTTAGACGTTTTTTATACAATAACAATTGCGAGAACGGAAGGCATTAGTCAAACACAAATCTGGAAAATTCTACTGAAAGGCATCCGTACTCGTATCACCTTCAACGACTGCATCGAATAAATGTCGCAGATTTTCAACCAAGAACTTTCTGCCAACGTATTTACAGTAATGTAAAACATCTACCGCAATCACTAACGAGCTTGGGTTTAACTTGATGTTATCCGTTATCACATCTGAACACGTGAAATCCTGATGAAGGAAACTAAACATCCACAGAGGATCAGCCCGTAACGTTTTGTATTCAAATCTGGTGATCAAGTAGGCCACGCAGTGGACCCCCTTCGTCCAATCGAAGTGGTTATCAAGATATTGGCGACCTATCAGAGTAAAGCGTGCTGGAGCTCCATCTTGTAAAATCCACTTCGTTATATAACATAAGGTACGAAAAGCAGAAACGACAGTAAATTACTGTTACTTTTAAGAATGCAAAACGAAGGTTTCCACAAACTTTATCTATATCAATAAGTAAACTTAGAATTAAAAATGTGAAACTTTAAATCATCAAATCTGTTTATTTTGTTCTAAAATGGCATATACAGGGTGTTTATAAAGGACATCAAATATATTTTATTGGTTACAGCAGACAACGGCGGATATGAGATGGGAAAATAATGGTTTCGAACTCCAAATTGCAAGATATTTCCTTGAAGATCCATCTCGCCAATTACTGCTTGAAAGGTAAGGCAAGAAATATATAGAAAATAATCTGTGCATAGTTTTAGCATAGTGGATATGTTTTAAAAGGTTACTTACACTTTCATTTGATTTATGCTAGATATTCGTAATGCTGTTAATTTTGTAAAAAATGAAGTAAGAATTTACAACCATCAAAACCAAACTGAGAGACACACTTAGGCTGTGGTAACGTAAAGACACAAGGTGACAAAATCTGCAGACTTAGTGCTGTGATTTTATGTTCTTGCATAAAAAAGTGCAAGCACTTAACGTTATTCACTGTAATGATTCCTCATGGTTGTTATATTAATATTATAAAGATACATGTTTATGAATTTATTTATATTTATGTAGATAATCTCAAAAACCACTCAGTCAATTTTGATTATAGAGCAGTTTAATTGTTACTGAATTTTCATTTATCAAATTATTAATAATTAGAAAAAATGACCATCAATGTGTTCAATATTTTTCTCTCCAAAACTGTGACATAGCAAAATAAAAATGCCAGGATTGTAGATACAATCGAAAGAAACGTATAGCTAAGGTTTACTTCATTTATAACAAATAATATGCTATATGAAGCATCAAAAAATCCAATAAATATATTTTTCCAAACACTATCCTGCATAGAAAACTGAAATTTGGTGGAGTACTAGCTATACTTTGGCACACATGCATACAAATTGCCACAAAGTTGTGGATTTTAGTCACTTTTACAGATGCCTCCCTTTAAGATATATAGAATATGACTGGATGTTCTAGAATGTCTATGAATGGTGTTAAAAGTTGTGAACTGACTTAACAATTTTTACTTTCTCTACCATGTATATCAAGTAGGGAAAGTATTGTATTTGGCCCAAAATTTTGGTGTCGAGATTTCATCAGAAATATGGTTTGAGACCCTCTGAATACAAAAACAATCAGAAAAATATCTGGTGTGTATGGGGATGGGTGTGGATAGGTGTGGGTAGCTGTGGGGGTGGGTGTGTAATTACCCCAAAAGTGGGTTAAACGCACCCGTCCCCCCTCCCTCGATGTCAATGATGGGGACAGTGAGCAGCATTGTTTAACACGCTGATTTACTAATAATATTTAACTTATTTCTTATTTTTACTGATATCCTCGTTTCATATCGACTTTTAATAACTTTTACCAGGTGCATTGGTATCCTTGTTCATATATGTTCCATTAAAGGACATTAAATAACTTAAATACCAACTTCGGCTTTTGAAGAAAACTCATCCACCCTAAACTACCCTTTAGGTCGAAAATTTTTCGAAAATTTTGATTCTCTTGAAAATGGCTGCAACGATTTTGTTTAAAATGCCATGTGTTTGAGATGTTTTTATGAAAAATGAAATGTATATCTTGAATTTTCTAGCTATAGCCCGTGTAGTCGTATTTACTCTGGATGAATTTTGCATAACTGGTAAACCGTAAGAGATAGACCAAATCTTACTACAAAAAAATTAGACCTTGCTAAAACTCGCAATTGGTCACAATTTTGTTGTAGAGTGAACCTTTTCGGAGATATTCCTCGTTATTTGCGAGTTTTTAAGAACTTACACGAAGAAGATATAGGAATAAGTGTTTGTAAGAATGGTTAGTACAAGAGTAGAGAAAGTCATGTGAGTGTAACACATCAGATCTTTCTTTCCATACAAGAAGCAACCCACAATGAACGATGAAGGCAGTGCAAATGGATTTAATAAGATGAACTAAATTATCCCAGATTCACTTGCGAAATACAGCAAGTTACGAGTAACTAAGACATCAAAAAACATTAGTTATGTCGGCAGTTAGTATACGGTTTACAAATGGGGATTGCTTCATTGAGATTTTGGTAGGTAACCGGTAACACCAGCTGCTGACGTGTTATGATTGATGACCTGGGGATAAATTTCGACCCAAGGTCAGCTGCTAGGTAAATGAGGTGTGCATGTTAAGTTAATCCTTACGTAAGTATATTATCACCTGCCTCCAGGGCAGCTGTTAAGACCATAAACGTGTACCGTTAATTAATGACGTCACTCCCACGATTTCAAGGTCGATACAACAATTAGCATTAAAGTATGTCCTTCACTTTGACATAATGTATCTGTGGGTATGACATAATATTTCTGTGTTTATATACTACCAAGCCTGTTTCCTTTTCCTTCCTTCAGAGTTATTAGATGTTTTCCTCATACACACTGAAGGTTATTATGAATCGCAATTGTGGAAGAGTTTTTGCTAATAGATACCTAGATAGTAGTTACAAAACCTGATGTGTTGCACTCACATGACTTTCTCTACTCTTGTACTAACCATTCTTACAAACTCTTATTCCTATATCTTCTTCGTGTTAGTTGAGATAAACATGTGTACAAATTATCTTATTGTTTATTTCCTTGTAGGTGCAAGATGAATATTAGAATACAGTAGGCCTTGAGCGATAGTCAAATCTTTTAAAGCTTCGAGATTCCGTTCTCTTTCCACACTTAACATATAAAACATGAACAACGATGTTCCATTTCACGAAAGTTTTAAGGTTTCTGAAAGTCGCATACAGAACAAGGAGTATCTCCAAAATGGCTCACATTGCAAGAAAATTTATTCAGACATAAATTATTTTAGGAAGATCTACAGTTTTTCTATAGTATGATTTGGTCTGTCTCTAACGGTTTAGCAGTTGTGCGAAAGTCATCCAGAGTAAATAGGACTACAGGGGCTATAGCCAGAAAATTCAAGATAGAAATTTCATTTGTCATAAAAATATCTCAAACATATGACATTTTAATGAAAATCGTTAGAGCCATTTTCAAGAAAATGAAAATTTTCGTAAAATTTTCCATTTAAGGTTAGTTTAGGGTGGGGCTATTTTCTTCAAAATCTTCGTGTCGCATCCTTGAAAGACGTTAAACTTAAATTCCAACTTTGATTTTTAACCTACTTTTCATTTTTGAGTTATGCTGTCCACTGACACACACAGACACATACACGGGTACCTTTTTCTAAAAATGCTTTTTTTGGATTCAGGAGGTCTAAAACCTATTTCCCGTGAAATCTCTTCATCGAATTTTTGGGTAGCATACAATACTTCACCTGCTTACCAGTAGAGAAAGTAAAAACGGCTTGATATACTGCAAAAGTAGTCTTGTGTTGTGCATATATGCAAAGTAGTGTATTGAAATAATTAGTATGAGGTGATTGGTCATTACTTTAGTAAGTTTCTCATTAGAGGGATAAGATTCTAGGCCCCTCTTACGTTTTACGTGTTATAATGTATTCCTTAGGATAATTGAGGCGATACCTTACTGGTCATCCTTTCAAAGCCGAACGTTAGGAGTACGTCAGCGTCTGGAGCTAAAGGTGCCTGTGCTGAAGGATGGGGAGGGCCCACGTAAAATAAGCGGTGCCGTGGCACACATATTTGACAGTAATTTCATGTATTTTGATTTTGTTCTAAAATACTACAATAGCATTGAAATAACGATTATATAAAATGCCTACATATATTCAAACTGTTTTCAATTAAAATAAAAATAAAAATCACCTCAAATGTTCTTAATATCTGAAAAATTGCCCTTTATAACACTAAAAATGTGTTTAATTATTTAGCTATTTTGTTGAATCCGAATACGGTGTTACTGAATTAATTTCAGTCCATTTTCCTCTCACTTGGATTTTGCAAGTTTTCACCCAAGTCACGCGGTCTGCAGCAAGTAGGAGACGCAGGTTAATTGAATGTAGGACTGTCTAGAGTATGTGTCATTAAATGTGGACGGCACAACTTGAAAAGGAACCGCCGAGTCTGTTACCACCCACTTGCTGTGATGAATGCAGCCTTGGACACTTTGTACCGGCGTCACTCAAATGGACAGCGGGGCGGAAAAAAAAGAGACCGAACTCTAGCCCTGACTCGACTTAATGATGATTAGATTTGAAACCAGATGTTCAACAATTTGAAAATGTTTCAAAGAACGCGATATTTGCAGCGGAATGCGCATTCGCATAGGAAAGGAGTTTAGCGGTATCGATTACCAAAGGTATAAATACGAAAGCCATTGACGTTTTCAGCATTCCTTGGCATGGTCTGATCTCAGATCATCCCAGAGAAACCAAAGGTATACATATGCATAGGCCTTGATGCATTCCTTGCTGAAGTATTTATTAGTGTCTATCTGTTCGCCCCCGACCATGCGCAGGCAGAATAACATTTCCACAGGCATATTTTGTATAGAAACTATTTCTTAAAAGCCGCTCAGCAGATATAAAGTTCAACACAACAAAACATTTGTGAATTTAAGTGAATTCAAAGCAGTAAACAAACAAGACCTTTCCTTTTTACTTTCTCTACTGATAAGAAGGTAGTATTGTCTTCCACCTAAAAATTCGATGTCGAAATTCCACCGCAAATACGTTTTGGGACCCACTGAATCCAAAAAAAGCATTTTTAGAAAAGGGCCCGTGTGTGTGCCAGTCTGTGGACAGCATAACTCAAAAACGAAAATTCTGTTAAAAACCAAAGTTACTATTCAAGTTTGATATCTATCAAAGATGCGACATGAAGATTTTGAAGAAAATAGCCCCACCCTAAACTACCCTTTACATGGAAAATGTTTAAAAAATATTGATTTTCTTGAAAATGGCTCTAACGATTTTGATTAAAATGTCATGTTTAAGATATTTGTATGACAAATGAAATTTATATCTTGAATTTTCTGGCTATAACCTTTGTAGTCCTGTTTAGTGTGGATGACTTTTGAATAACTCGCAAACCGTAAGAGATAGACAAACTCTTAGTATATAAAAAACGTAGATCTCACTAGAACACAAAATGTATGCCCCATAATGCTTTTTGTAGTGTGAACCATTTCGGAGATATTGCTTGTTATATGTCAGTTACGGAAAACAAAACTTTCGTGAAATGGAACATCGTTCATACTTTTTATATGTTAAGCGTGCAAGGAGAACGAGATCTCAAAGCTTTAAAAGATTTGACTATCGCACAAAGCCTACTGTATTTTAATATTCCCCTTCCACCTACAAGGAAATAAGCAGTAAGATAATTTGTACACATTTTTAAAGAAGATATAGGAATAAGTGTTTGTAAGAATGGTTAGCACAAGAGTAGAGAAAGTCACGTGAGTGCAACACATCAGATTGTAAATTTATTATTCTCAATGCTAAGATTTTTCGCTTATACCATTATTGACTTCACTTGGAATAAGAACATGAAATACATACAAATAGTTACGAAATAAACAAGATAAGTATAAGCCTAAATAAGCTCATTAGGAGAGTAGGATACTTCTAATCCCCACGTCGTGTTGCAGCGCGGTTTATCCAAGTCGATATTTCCAACATTTATCCGAGTTTATTGGTAGTCTGTTTATGTGCCATTATCTGTCGGACGTAGAAATATACTGTCTTCAATCACCACGGGCATTTGCACAGTTCTTGACTAATTTCCCAATCCATACATAGAATTCGCAGTTCTGTGTTTTATAGCCCAATCCTGCTGAAACCAGCCACACAATCTTTTATTTCCTCTTAGTTGTGGGAAAAATTATTTAGAATAGAATTTATATAAACCTGTGAATCAACTGTTGTGTCGTAAAATATGGGACCGATAATTCCACGTGCATTCACTGCACACCAAACCGCAGCCTTTTTAGCGTGGTGAACTTCATGAATATGTGGAATTTTGCTAAACCAGCATTGGTTTCGGAGATATAGGGAATATGTTCACGTTGTAGGTGAAATGCGAGTTGTGGTTTAAGATACAGCCTATTTGTGTCCCACAGACGATAATATACAGAATAGACTATCAATGAACTAAGCTGCCTGTTGGAAATATCGACTTGTATAAACCACGCTGCAACACGACATAGGACTTAGAAATATTCTCCTCTCTAATGTGCTATCATTTTTTCTATGTATGTACGACAATCATAGTGAAACTTCTGAGCTACAATTTTTAAAAATCTTAGTCTTTGGTTTTTAGATAAAGCAAGCACAGCATGTTTATCTACAGACTTGCCACGTTCAAACTGTTTCGATTTCTTTGCACACATTTTTCTCATCGTTGAGAAACACGTTCAAGTTTTGTTTCAGGTTCGTATTGGTTTAGCCAGGTTTAATCACCTGTCACAATGCTTCATTTTGAAATCTCTGGTAAAGTTGATGATTCTTGTCTAAAGTTTGTGGTCTTCAGTCAGTACCTGCGACCCAACGGTCAAAATCCTTCGATAACCGAAGTCTTCAATCATATCTTGTACTGCAGTATGTCCTACTGCAAGTTTTGCAGCGATTTCATCCACAGTGACACGCCCTTCCTCTATAATGAGCTAATCAACTCTTTCCTTCTTGCGTTCCGTGGAGGCAGTTCGAGGGAGGTCATCTTGGATGCCCGTGTGCCCATCTTTGAAACGTTTCACCCATTTCCAAAACTCATAGCGCCCATGCAGACATTTCCGTTGAAGTCTGAAGTGATTTTCAGTAGCAGATGTTTCCGCTGTAAAATAAATAAATTATAATACATTACATATTTCTTAATAGTGGTCTTTCAGCCTTTCCAAACAGGTATACACCTTGCAGAACTAGACTAGTCCCAGTAGTTGTCTAAACTGGTGTGCCCATTTTGTTCTTGATCTTCCTCTGTTTCTGCTTGCAGTATATGGGTCCATAGGGTGGTCGACTGAGCCCATCTGTTATGGTGAAGTCTTACATCCATTTCCATTTGATTCATGCAGCCTGCTGTGCTATGTCGGAGGACATGATTTGTTGGAAACTTGTTTGAAACTGTCATACCGAGTGAAATGTACAGGATTTTTCTTTCTCCCCTCCGAAGGAGTGTCGCCTTGCCGTGGCGGAGGGGCTCAGTACCCGAACCAGACGGCCTGCTAAGTGTGTCTTTGTGACCACTGGTAGGCAAGAGGTGAGGGGAAGCTAAGAACATTCCAACGGGTAGATGAGGCTCGTTAGTCTTGGTCGACGACTCATCTAGGAGAAGAGGACTCCGAAATCAAACTCCCCCAGGGGAACCTACCACGGTAGGTCCGGGTTTGGCGCACCCGGGGCCCCGAGCTGCTCACTATCACTTCACCCCCTCCACCCTCATTAACTGTGCCACGTGCAGCGTTTTATGTTGCTTTTTTATATCACCCTCTTCCTCTTCTAGGCTTATTCTGATTATTAGTTTGTAAGTTCCTAGATTTATAACTCCTGTCTCACCAGCAGGGATCTTTCCTATCTCCGTGGTCCTGTCCCACGGTTTTCAGCGCGGCCCCCGACTTGTGTGCTCTTCGGAGGTCTCAGGCGCGAAGGTTGTGCGGACCCTTCACACTGCCCCCATGTGTAGCCTTAGGTGCGGAGCCCGTCCACACGTCATGTACACCCACGTAGCTCCTTGAGGGCACGGCCGGTGTTAATCTCCCGACGGCCGCGTGCCGTCGGGTTAGTATCACCGGCCGGACGTGTTACCGCTGACGGAGCCCCGGTGTAATCAACCCGAAGTCCCCTGAATCCACGCTGACTCCGTTGAGGCAGCGTGTGCTAAAGCGGGGAGCCACAGGCGGTTATTCCTGTGGTGGGGGCATAAAACCGGGGTGTCACGTGGTGAACGGTTTACCCATGCGGACAAGCAGTGGAGATCGGAGGGTAGCTCCTCTGAAGTACGCCTTGAGGTCAGTCATGGAGGGGTCTCCATGGCGGCACAGACCGTGGAGATTTTGGTGTCTTTTATCCTTTGACCCCCGGATGGCAGGCTGACGCCGACAGTTCCGGATGGGGGTCCAAATAATCATGTCTCCGCGCAACCCCTCTTCCTTTGACCCTTTCTTGGTTTTGACTTTGGCATGTGACGGGAAAACGATAAAGGACCTTAGCCCATTTTATATAAAACGAGAAGTCGACAGAATATGTGGCCCGGTTAAGAACGCGACCAGAGTTCGAGACGGTACGCTGTTGATCGAAACCAACACGGCAGACCAGACCCAGAAACTTTTAAAGGCGAGTTTGTTGGGCTCCTACCCAATTCGGGTAGCCCCACACAAATCGCTCAACACATGTAGGGGAGTTGTCACCACCTCCAGTCTGGACAATCTGTCGAACGATGAGATTACCACCTGTCTCTCCGACCAGCGTGTGTGTCAGGCTTACCGTCTTACCAAAAAGCAGGATGGCAAGGATGTGCCTTTGCGTACGGTGTTTCTGACGTTCAGAGGAACTAAATTGCCCGAGTACATCTTTTGTGGCTACGAACGTGCCGCCGTACGCCAGTATGTGCCGAACCCCAAGCGTTGTTTTAGGTGCCAACGGTTCGGCCATACTAAGACCCTGTGTAATAATCCTGCTATATGTGAGCGCTGTGGTTTAGCAGCCCATGAGGACCCGACATGTACACGGGATCCCCTCTGTGTGAACTGTGAAGGGAAGCATCCATCCAGCTCGCGTCAGTGTGCGAAGTTCTTGGATGAGAAGTGTATACAAGAATTGCGCGCGAAAGAACACCTCACGTTTCCAGAAGCGCGTCGTCGCTTTGAGCAGCTGAAACCTGCTACCACCACAGGTTATGCCTTGGCTGCCCGACGCGCTCCTGCCAGCAGCGTAGCGATCCAGCACGTTCCTGTGTCAGATGCTTCTACACAGACTGACCTACCTGCGAATACCCCTTCACTGTCTCGTGCCACAGCTGCACCTGCTACTACATCTATAGCCGTGCAGACACCAGCTCACAAGACAACTAGCCGCAGCCAGCCTGTTGACAGCCATTATTCTAGGCCTTCTGTTCGCGCCAGCAGTCGCACATCGTCCATGAAGTCCCGCTCCCGCTCTCGTTCAGCGAGCCGCCGGGGATCTTCAGACTCCCGGACGTCGGCGGAGTCACCAGACGATGGCGAATTTAACCTACCCCGTCCGAAGTCGGTTAAGGTAAAGATGAAAAAGAAAAAGATGAAGACGAATCCCTAATTCTTCTTTACCATGGAAATAATCCAGTGGAATGTTAATGGGTTCCGGGCACGTGTTCCGGACGTACAGCATCTCGTTTCGCAACGGTCTCCATCAATCGTCTGTCTACAAGAAACGCACTTGCACCCTAACCACGCATTACAACTTCGTGGTTTTTCGGCATTTAGACATGACTCTGCAGCTGATAGGCGAGCCAGCGGGGGTGTTGCTATCCTGGTGGCGCATGATATCTCTGCCACCAGTGTGCCACTCAACACGCCGCTACAAGCTGTAGCGGTGCGTGTGCAGCTGCAGAGCCTCTGTTTCTCCCTTTGCAATGTCTATCTGCCACCGGTCAGTGTCGTACACACGAACGATCTTCGGGCTCTCTTGGCACAGATTCCGCCACCGCTCATCTTTCTCGGCGATCTGAATGCCAAGCACTCTCATTGGGGCTCCGACATTGACGATGCCCGTGGGTGCCTTGTAGCAGACGTTTGCCATATGTCCGGCCTAGTCATATTAAACACTGGCGTGCCTACTTACTTATCATCTGCCTATGGTACACACTCCGCACTTGACGTTTCATTTAGCAGTCCGTCACTGGTACCTCTACTCGACTGGTCGGTACTTTCCGACTTATTTGGCAGTGATCATTACCCCATTAGCATTCACCTATCGGGCCACAATTCTGTGCCAACACGCTTTCCTCACTGGATTATTTCCAAGGCTGACTGGGGGAAGTTTCGTTCCCTCATTCACCTAACCGACGATGGTTTTACCACCATTGACGACATGGTGGAGTATTTTACTTTATCCTTCGTGCAGCGGATTCCAGCATTCCTCGTGGTTCCACTACACCTCGTCACGTTCCTGTGCCTTGGTGGTCCGAGGAATGCCGTTTGGCTACTAAAGCACGCAAGCGTGCATTGCGTATCTTTACATTACATCCTACGCAGGCGAACTTTGTCGCTTTTAAGCGTGCTCGTGCTAGGGCAAGATTTATACTTCGAGACGCAAAACGCAAATCGTGGGAAAAGTATGTATCTTCTCTTTCCCGTCGAAGTTCGGCGCAAAAGGTGTGGACTGCTGTTCGGCGAATGTACGGCAAGTGTCGCCGGACGATGATCCCCGGCCTTGCCGTACAGGGCTCCCGTTACACCAGCGAGCAGGACATCGCCGACGCCCTTGCCGAGTGTTTTGCCTGTACTAGCCAAACCCAAAGCTATGATAGAGCGTTTTTAGCTATCAAGGAATCTGCGGAGCAGATAGGCCTTAGTTTTAACAGTGCCCAAAGTGAACCGTACAATGCACCATTTACCGAGGCGGAGCTAGCGCATTCCTTGTCCCTAGCAAAGAATTCTTCTCCCGGTCCTGATGACATCCACCGCCAAATGCTGCTTCATCTTCCACCTGCAGCTCTTTCCTTCATGTTGAGCATGTATAACCGCATCTGGCATCAGCAGGTTTTTCCGTCTTCCTGGCGAGAGGGCATTGTCATCCCTATCCCTCGACCAGGAAAAGACCGGACACTTCCCTCTAGCTACCGCCCTATCTGCCTGACGAGTGTCGTCTGCAAGACCTTGGAACGGATGATTAACACTCGCTTAGTGTGGTGGCTAGAGACGAATAACCTGCTGAGCAATGTTCAGTGCGGATTTTGTCGCTATCGCTCCAGTATCGACAACCTGACGCGCATGGAGGCATACATACAGAATGCGTTTCTCCTGAAGCAGCATGTCGTGGGTGTCTTCTTTGATCTGGAGAAGGCCTACGATACTACTTGGCGCTATGGCATTCTCCGTACTCTACACGGTTATGGTTTGCGCGGTTACTTAGCCGTTTTCCTTTTTAACTTTTTACTCATTCGCCGTTTTCGTGTCCGTATAGGCAACACGCTGTCTCAAGAGAAGATCCAGGAGAATGGTGTACCCCAGGGATCCATCCTCAGTGTCACACTTTTCGCAGTTGCTATTAATGGCATCACTAGTGTTGTTCGTAGCGGTATCCCGATGTCGCTGTATGTTGACGACTTTGCGATCTACTATCGCTCTTATAGTTTGGAGCACATCGAGCGTCAACTGCAGCTGACCATAACCTCCATCGCCGAGTGGGCATTACGCACGGGCTTTCGGCTGTCCCCTACGAAAACACAGTGTCTACACTTTCACCGACTGCGAGGAGTACACCCTCCTCCTGATCTTCATCTCCGCGACACACGTCTTCCTTTTGTACCGCACCTTAAGTTCTTGGGCCTACACCTCGACAGTAAACTCACATGGGAGCACCATATCCGCTATCTTCGTGCTTCCTGCGATCGTTCGCTTCGGGTACTCAGGGTTTTATCTGGGGCATCTTGGGGCGGCGATCGCACCGTCATGTTGAGGTTGTATGGCTCTCTGGTCCGGTCCAAATTAGACTACGGCTGTTTTATTTATGGCGCGGCGTCTGCGTCTAAACTCCGGCTTTTAGACACAGTACATCACACTGGTATCCGTCTCGCTACTGGGGCTTTCCGCACCAGCAGAATCGATTGTCTGTATGCTGATTCTGGCGAACCTCCACTGTCTGTTCGACGCTCCTTATTACTTTGTTCTTACGTGGCAAGGCTGGCCGCCCATCCAGGTCACCCTTCGTTTCCACCCGTGTTGCGTCCAGACCTCGCGCACCGTTATATGCGAAATACAACTATCTCCCGTCCAAGTGGTATCCGGTTTCGTGAACTGCTTGCTGCACACGCCCTTCGACTGCCAGCCGTAGAGCGGCATTCACGTGGCCGATGTCCTCCCTGGCAACTCCAGCGCGCACGCTTTGACCTGGAGTTGTCGGGCTGTGTTAAGATAGCTACCCCTCATTCCGTGTTTCGCCAACTATTCACGGAACTACTGGGGCGATACCGGACTTCCTGTCCGGTATTTACCGATGGGTCCCAGATGGGTAGTTCGACGGGTTGCGCCTTTATATACAACGGTGACGCTCATACGTACCGCCTACCGGACGCCAGTTCAGTATTTACCGCCGAGTTGTTTGCCATATTTTATTTCCTCCTTTTTATCTCCAGTTCAGGTCCTGGAAGTTTTATAGTTTGTTCCGATTCTTTTAGCGCTCTCCAGGCCCTGCAACAGTTTATCGGCACCTCGGCATTGGTTGTTAAAATCCAGACGTTGATTTCTCAGCTACTGTCTCGCGGATACCAGTTTGTTTTTACGTTTATCCCAGGCCATGTGGGTATTCCGGGTAACGAGGCGGCGGATGCGGCTGCAAAGTCTGCATGTCGCCTTCCGGAGTATTCCACCCGTACGCTCCCCTATATAGATGTGCAGAAATATTTCCGTCGCCATCTATTTGCTCTCTGGCAGGAATCTTGGGAAGCGTTATCTGGCACTCAGTTACGGACAATCAAGGACACGGTACAACCCTGGCATACCAGCTGCAGGAATTCCAGGCGGGAAGAAGTGGTTTTAACCCGCCTGAGGATAGGCCATACCCGAGCCACGCATGGACACCTTTTGCGTGGTGATCCGGAGCCTGTCTGTACGACGTGTAACATTCCAATCTCCGTCGCACATGTCCTTCTTGATTGTCCGCGATACGCTCGTGAGCGCCAGTCCGTTGGCCTGGGCCTTACACTGTCGTCAGTTTTAGTCAACGACCCAGTATCTGTAAATACAGTGCTGCGGTTTTGTTCCAGAATTGATTTTATGAAGCAAGTGTAAGGATATTTTATTTCAGAGATTTTAGCCTTTTAGATGGCCGTATTTTTGGGTTTTTTTTAACGTTTTAGTGTTTTTTTTTTTTTTTTTTTTTTTTTTTTTTTTTTTTTTACTTTGTAGCAATTTTAAGTTTCTATTTTTAGCATTTTAAATGAAACGTTTTAATAGTTGTTTAAAGGTTTTTTTATCTATTTTAACCGTAGATTTTTAGTTTTTAATGGGTGATGTTTTAACACTTGATAGTATGTAATTTTACTTCTGGACTCGGGGCCCTAATGACCAAGTTGTCGACGGGCCCTTAAACCGAACACACTCACTCACTCACTTTTTCTTTCTATTTTCCTTTGACAGATCTGTTTCATTTGTTCGCTATGGATCAAGTCATGTAGGGCTTCGGTTATGAGCTTTCTGTTTAGGATTTGTTCAGGAGTATGAATTTATGTATCCAGAAGGTGTTCCATGCTTGAGGTATATGTTTACTGATTTATTTTTTCATTTATTGGATACAAGATGCGCTGCCTAATATACATTATTTTTTCTACATTCTCTAGCTGTTTCCATTGAGTCTGTTGCACGTTAGTCTACTTTTGTTGAAATTTGACAGCCCTGTCGTTTTGTCAATCGTCTAACTCAAGAACTTCAATATGAACCAAAAACATTTGGTGCCAGGGAGAATTTCGATTAACAAACAATATAGGGTTATATTTCTTTTATAGTCAAGTGGCTTTTGTTTATTAGGCCACTATAGGTTTTCAGTACGACTTCAGTGCCCTAAGTAAAATTGTTAAATTTTGCCAAATTTCATAAATATGGCTTATGTTATTAAACACTGCAAACGTTTTCCTTTAGATTATGTATTTTTATAGCTGTACGTTATTATTGCTTATTTTCTTGCATATGGGAATATTGGAATAAAGTAGGCTTTGTGCGATAGTGGGGCCTTTTAAAGCTTTCAAATTCGTTCTCTTTGCACGGTTAACATATAAACAAATGAACAGCGATGTTCTCCTTGACAGAAGTGTAAGTTCTCCAAAACTTACAGAAATAACAAGGAATATCTCCGAAATGGTTCACTCTACAAAAAATTTATTCAAATATAAATTGTGTTTTAGCAAGATCTACATTTTTGTATAGTACGATTTGGTCCATCTCTTACGGTTTACCAGTTATACAAAAGTCATCCAGAGTAAATACGACTACAGGGGCTATAGCCAGAAAATTCAAGATATACATTTCATTTGTCATAAAAATATCTCAAACATATGACATTTTAATCAAAATCGTTAGAGCCATTTTCAAGAAAATCAAAATTTTCGAAAAATTCTGCATGTAAAGGGTAGTTTAGGCTGGAGCAATTGTCTTAAAAAACTTCGTGTCGCATCTTGAAAGACTCGTGAAATCTCGACATCGAACTTTTGGGTGGAATAACAATCCTTATTCACCAGTAGAGAAAGTAATAAGTGGTCAATATGAAGTGAACAAATAATTCAAGACATGACGTCAGGGATCTTCAAATCTAAATTATCTGTAAAGGAGTAGAAAAAGACGGGGATACTAACTGCGTTTTAAACACTGTAGATTCTACCAACCGTACGTTATATTGTAACAAAACACGCTACCGAAACATAAAATACAGGTTCAACAAAACGTAAAATATAATTTGATCATTTGTTTTTGTTCATATGCATTAAAACAAACTTTCCCTTTAATTACAATGATTACAATTTGTAATAATTATTGGTGGCACATTTTCTGTACCAGAATCCATAATTACTACGATAAACTACAGATTCTTTGTAAAAATGCTTTTAATTTTCAAACTTACTGATGTCAACATCATTAATTAGAAGGGTTGCTGTCACCATGGAATATTCACTCCAAAGATTCGAAGCTTTAATACTTTTAGACTTACCATAACAATATGCCAACAAAATCTTCTTTACGTATGCTTCATTGCCCAAACACCAGTTCTTGAATTACATATAACTACACAACACTGCTTTCCTTTATTCTTCTGAAAGTGTGACGTCAGGCTCGGCGTACAACAAAGGACAGACGGGGTTATGAGAACCTTCGCGGGATTTCTGGCTGCGTGTGTGGGGAGCTCGAGAAAGATTCATATGACGTCATTCCCAGCATCAAAGTAAGCCATGGAGGAGCAGAGCAGTAGTTTGAGTTGAGTTGCGGACATCGCTCGGTTAGTGTCGATGAGTGTGTGACAGCTGTGCGTGTGTGTCGTCGTGTGGGTATGTCGTAAGAAGATTCAATGAGTGTCGCGAGTGATTTGTAGCATCGTAATTAGGAAGTGAGTGACAGAGGAAGTGTAGAACGACGCCGAAAAAGCGGAGAAAGGCTATGAGAACAGTTTAGTTGTGCTAGCCCAAAATACTGTAAACTGTGTTAACTACGAGAACAAAACTATTTGTGGTAACATTTTAGAAGACAGTCCCCCACTAATTTTACTTACAAATTAGGAATATGGCATACACAAAAGTTAATGACGGCTGATAGCTGACCACTATTATTACACTACATAAATTTTGTGGAATCATTTTGTCTATAACTGTCCTATACAATTTTAGACTTCCTGATGTCTTCATTTCCAATCTCATCCACCATTAATTTTCTAGAACTTCTTATAGATTTTCGTGGCTAATAACTTGTTTGCCATTCAGTTCTCTAATAGCTGCCCTTCCTTTGTTAATTCTCTGATCAATTTCATCTATTAAAAAATGCTCTTAATACTTAAATTTGTCTACACCTTTTAATTTTTTTCCTTTCCTAATTCTAAATCGTTAAAGGTTTTATTTCCCACCGCCAAACAATTTCACTTTCTCTACTACGTCAAGATGTCAAGATTTCATCGGAATGTTTCGTGGCTCCCTGAAACCAAAAAAAGCAATTTTAGAAAAAGGTCCACGTTTGTGTGCCTGTGAACAGCGTAACTAAAAACCAAAAGTAGCTTAAAAATCAAAGTTATTTAAGTTTAATATCCTTCAAGGATCCCACATGAAGATTTTGAAGAAAATTCTTCCGCCCTAAACTACCCTTTACATGGAAAACTTTGACTTTTCTCGAAAAAAACTAACCATTTTGATTAAAATGACCTGTTAAAATGTTTTTGACAAATGAAATGTGTATTTTGAATTTTTCGGCTATAGCCCCTGTAGTTGTATTGACCCTGGATGACTTTTGCATAACTGTTAAACCATTAGAGATAAATTATACTTTACAAAAATGTAGATCTTGCTAAAATACATAATATGTGTAAATGTTCTTGTAGGGTGAACCATTTCTGAGATATTCCTTGTTATGCGTGTGTTTCGGAGAACATAACTTTGCTGAAATGGAACATCGTTGTTCATTTTTTATAGGTTAAGTGTGCAAAGAGAAAGTAATCTCAAAGTTTTAAAATATTTGACTATCGCTTAAAGCCCAGATTTTTACTTTCTCTACTGGTAAGTAGGGGAAGTATTGTATTCCACCCAAAAATTCGAAGTCGAGATTTCACCGGAAATACATGTTTTGAGGCCCCCTGAATCCAAAAAAAAAAGCATTTTTAGAAAAAGGTCCGTGTGTGTGTCTGTGTGTCTGTCAGTCTGTGGACAGCATAGCTCAAAAACGAAAAGTTGGTTAAAAACCAAAGTTGGTATTTAAGTTTAATGTCGTTCAAGGATGTGACACGAAGATTTTAAAGAAAATAGCCCCACCCTAAACTACCCTTTACATGGAAAATGTTTCGAAAATTTTGATTTTCTTGAAAATGGCTCTAACGATTTTGATTAAAATGTCATATGTTTGAGATATTTTTATGAAAAATGAAATGTATATCTTGAATTTTCTGGCTATAGCCCCTGTAGTCGTATTTACTCTGGACGACTTTTGCATAACTGGTAAACTGTTAGAGATAGACCAAATTACACTATACAAAAAATGTAGATCTTGCTAAAATACAGAATTTATGTATAAATAAATTTTCTTGTAGGGTGAACCATTTCGGAGATATACCTTGTTATGTGTGTGAGTTTCGGAAAACTTGGAACTTTCGTGAAATGGGTCATCGTTGTTCATTTTTTTATATGTTACGTGTACAAAGAGAACGGAATCTCAAAGCTTTAAAAGATTTGACTATCGCGCAAAGCCTACTGTATTCTAATATTCCCCTTGCACCTACAAGGAAATAAGCAATAACATAATTTGTACAAATGTTTATTTTAACTAACACGAAGAAGATATAGGAATAAGAGTTTGTAAGAATGGTTAGTAGAAGAGTAGAGAAAGTCATGTGAGTGCAACACATCAGATTTTTTCACAGGCAACTCTAAATATGTATTGTATAGTTTAATTGGTGAGTGAGTAGAGAAAGACATATGAACGCAGCACAACAGTTTTTTTAGCTCTATTTAAATGAGGCATCTTAAGGAGCAAGTTAATTCCCCTGTGAGAAACCGTAATAAGAAACACGCGCTGAAAGTAATGTGCATTTTAAGTGCCTAGTTGTTTCTATTAACAACATTGGTTTGAAAGCAAGGAGCTGGTGCAGAACATGGCATGTTCCTATCGAGTGAGGCGTGGCACGAAACAGGTTATCCTTCAAAGCAAGTTAAACACATATTCATTTACTATTTTTTTACTTCATAACGTCTATATCAACTAATAGGCGACAATTTCAATATTTATGAATAATTTATGTGGATTAAAGCAGAAAATCCTGTTAGAGGAATCAAACATGAATTACCGAACAGCTTGATCCGATTTGTCGTTCAAGAAGCACAAGATGAAAAATAGCCCCAGCCTATCAATCTGCCAGTCCTGTACAAGATAAACGTCTACCTCATTGCTCTTCATAGCTTCCCACGGGAGTGTCTTTTTAGTTGCATTTATATGCCGCCTTTGACATCCCAGGTCGCCATAGTCGCTAGAACAAGTGCTCATCGGCGATGATGTTCATTTGTTTACTATACTGTGAAGGCCATGCACTGGTGAAAAAGCTAAAAAATTCATAATTACCATTTAGAAGCCTGTAATTTTCATGTCATTGTTGTCATGTAATAACGGGCGATCCAAAAGACTCGGAACCGGCTGCGTAGTGTTTTGCCTGTGTCGCCGACTGCCACCGTCATAGAATGGGCCAGATGAAACCATACAAGATTTTTAAAACTACTTTTGAAGACTTTACTTACCAATGTTATTAAAGGAGGTACTTAAACTGTCACCATCGTTGACCATACATTTGTGGCACCTCTTTAGTAAACTATCCATCACTCGCCGTAGTTCACATGGAGAATTACTGATAATACAGATATTTTGGTTTAATTCTTCCAAGCCATGTGGGTTTGTCTTCTACACCTAACTTCCACAAAGATAGAGATTGCAGATCACCTGGAAATCTTTCTGAAAATCGCACTTTCACTTGGCGAGCTGACTGATACGAGTCATAAGTGAACAGACATTGTGCAGTAGAAAACAAATGCTTAGCCATAATACAATTTGTGACCAAGTACAGGCAAAATAATAAAGCACGTGAGCTCAACACTGCACTTTCAGAGCAGAAAAGTCAGCCACATAACCTTGTGTACAGCAACTGCATTATCGTATTTCCGCGTGCGCAGTGGAAAACACCGCGCAGCGGTTCGGATGTTGTTGGATCTCTCTGTAATATCAAATATCTGCACTTGTTTCAGAAGCATTAATGAATTTGTTACATTTAATTCTGTTTATAAAGTTTCCCAAGTGTTCATACAATCCTAGCATTAAAACCGTTTTTCATGAAGACAAATCGTGCGAAATTACCCTACTTGCGGACGTTATGACGTCACTGCCACAACATAATTTCCTCCAATGTGTGCCTGTAAGAAAACCTGAAATCGTCACTCTCGCTGTATTATCTGTTTTCCCCTCTACAAAACTTTTCATATTCTTTTTCGTAAACATTTTTTAATTTTTTTTGAAATTCATAAATTCTCAGCTCTCTTGGCTTCGTTCAAAATGTCAAGCGGTGTCCAATCCATATATTCATAGTTTTATCATAGTCTTCCATTTTCTTCCAAGTATTGTAACAAACGAAAAATCTGCTTAGCAACCATATTACGTCATACTCTCTGATCTGATACATTATCATGTTATATTTAACTAATTTATTACTTATTTTTACGTATTTTAATGCTAGAGTTGCATAAAACGTTACATGTAACACGTGTAGAATCTTTTCATAGTAAGGCTCGTAAAAATTAGCTAAATGTCACAATCAGACTATATACTAATTAATAAACTATATCTATATTGCTAAGGATTCCATTTTTCCTTTAAGAGATCGTAAGAACCCCATATTGGAGTTATTTTAAATTCAAATGCATGTGTATAGAAAAAAATAGGCAGCTATAAAAATATTTTTTACATTTTGAAAGTGGGTATAAGTAATTATCCATAGTTTTGCTGCAAATCATAGGTTAATCGGTTCAGCATTTTAACATATGGAGCATTTTACGTACCTAGTTGAAAGGTTTTGAACGAAATGACCTTTAAAATTGAAATGCACATTACAGTACTGTATTAAGCAGTGCTTATAACGCCACAGAGTAATAAATATTGCCCATATTAGTATATCAAGGGCAGAAAATGAAAACACGGAAGTATAAATACTGTGACAAGATAGCAATTTGACGGATCCCACTCCTGACACCAGTGTAACAAAATTTAAAAATATAGTCCAGTTCTATCACTTCGTATTCTAAAATATTGTCACAGTTTCCTTCTCGTCGTTAAATCTAGTCTTTCGTGCTATCACAACTTAACTGTGACTTCTCGTAACCTTGTTCAGTCCTTTGAGTGTCTTTCTTCACTTTTTCTGCCCTTCATGCACTAAGTAAACATTTCGATCACTCGACGCTCGTAGAATCTTCTTTACGACGCTCCGACACTGACCGACTCTTATCCGTAACTAACTCAGTGCTCTATTTCCTGGCCTCCTTATATAGAGGGGATGACGTAACAAGGACCCTTACCTGATTTCGACACATACACGCCAGCGTTGACTTGGCCAGATCTTTCTCAGAAAGTTCCCGGGGGATCCCTTTGTGTAGCCGTTTCTATTGTTAGTCACGTACACACAAACAGTCGCACGAGGCAGCCTGATCTTGAACGCCTCTGTCCGCTCACCGCCTCGGCGTGTGGTGTGAAAGAACCAGGCCCTGATCATCCTCTGTTGTGCGCCGTGCCCGGTATCACATCACATTACATTAGGAAAAGCTCAATTTCTGCATTTTCTTTTTCTTTCCTTGTAGATATTTGTTCAATCTGAAAGCTGCTTTAACTTTAAGTTAAACTTAGCGTTAGGTTAGGTTAAATGTTGAGATTATTTTTATAAATATTAATTCATGCACACACATTTACGCTCACTCATATCTAGGTTAGGGGATAATCCTTGGATAATAAATTCCAACCTTATAGACGAGAATCAAAACTGGGGCCTCCAGATTTAGATGCTAGCATGCTAACCACAAGACCACAGGGGCAAGCTAATATATCAGTATCATGATGACAGTGAAAGGAGACTTCAAAATACTTTAAGGAATATTAAGTACCTACATTAAACCTGCTAAAAGTGAAATTTCAGCCACTTGCGGTCCAATTACGGGTTTGGGTTTTTCTGGATAGGAAAATACTATACACTTTAAAGTAAATGTATGCAAAGTTTCAAAGTCCTATGACATCTGCAAGTTGCTCTAATTCCGACATATTTAAGCCATTTTCCATACTGCAGTTTTTACGACATATCAGCACAATCAAAACTTGATACAATCCACCTCAGGTAGCAAGCTTAAAATTGCAATGTGTCTTCCCAAAAGGTTGACGATTAACTGTAGAATTCGTTATTAGAGCATTAATTTGTTTAATAAAAACCACGGACACCACAGTAAACATTTCAAAAAAATGTTTTCTGCCTTTGTAATATCTGATGTTTGTAGCTTTGCTATATGCTTGTATGGTATTGTAAAAAAATTTGTTATTTTATCCAAAAGAAGACAGATTTTATAAAAACACGAAATTCTGAAGTAAAAATTGTGATAAACTATTACACTTACCAAAATTAAACTTGACAAAATGTCTCTTGATGTACAAAAAATGAAGTCTCTAAAGTCAAAGTCTAAATTTTGCCCATCACCCCCTCAAGATATTAGACTGGAAAATTTATAATATATATGTAGGTGTACGCCTTTTAAGTTAATTGATCTCCTTTAACACAATAAGGTTTTATTTTATCACAAATAGGCTTTTACTCAATTATAGGCCTTTGATTAAAATTTATAATAATTTTTTCCAAAATAACTAAAAATCTTATTGGCGACATACTATATAGGCAATGGCGTCTAGATTGCTCTTCTGGGCAGTAATCTAAATAGTTTTTGATTTATCAAGAGAAAATCAAAACACAAATGAGTTTTAATATACCATTTCAGGATCAAAAGAAGTAATTTACTTACTAAATTGATCCAATTACTTTCATATACTTCTTTTTTGGTGAAGCTAACTTTGAATATGTGTGGAAAACAAATGACGGCAAACAAACGGATGGTAAGGAGGTGATAAAATTGCACCAATTCTAGGGAGGTGATACGAATGTGGGATAAGCAGCCATGATTGGTTAAAACACTTTTCCTTTCACCTTGTTATTAGTCTGAAATAGTTGCGCATTGTAAGAGTAGGATAGCTCAAGAATTTGTATTTAGCTATCCTGAATTGTTTCTGAGAAGGCTACACAGGTCTTTCATAGAAAAATAACCCTTGTGATGAGTACTATGTAATTAGTTACTTTTCTAACCCTTAACGAGATACCTAATTGTCTTAGTTGCATTGTAACTGTTACTATGCAATTAGTTACTTTGTAGTCGTTACTTAATAGCCGTTAACGAGTTAATACCTACGTCTTATTTACTTTGGTAAGTTATTTTGGTAACCCTTAACGACATAACTAATATTTACTGTCTTCGCTACTTTGGCAACTTCATATTTATTATTTTTGTAGCACTTAATGAGACAACTAGCAGTCACTGTCTTCGTTAATTTGGTAACTGTTAATGCAGAAATATATATGGTTATCGAGAAGTGGCTACGCAGTCTTCTATAACCAAAATTCCCCTAGAGACGTGAATTCCGGTGGCAGCACTGGCTGCCATAAGCCTATGGTTATTTATAACATTCCACGAAATAAAGTATTTGATAGATTCATGGAAGGTAATGTAGATCAAGCTATCTTAAGCGATAGACACCGGCGCACTGCGGAGAGACTTGTTGATAACCATTTATTTACTGCCTCTTCCCATTGTTTTGAAGCCGTTATGCTAAAGTAACCGTTACAATGCAACTGCTACATTATTCTGTCCACCCTAGTACGTATGCACTACAGCATATTCAAGGTCTTGAGAGATTAAACTGTCTTGCGTGAAATTGTAAAACACGAGCTGTCGGATAGCATTAAGGCGAAACAACATTCACATGTTTGGGTGGTCACAACCACCAACTAGGTGGTGTGATAACAAGTTCCTGAGTGATGGCTCCATCTGTATCAATTTGCTTGCATTTTAACGTCTCATTTCAGACATATAATTATTATTTATTGCACGATGCACCCTTAGAATGCATAATATATGAATATTAATCTTCTTCCAAGGTTGCCAGTTGCCGACTTGCAGGTTGTACTTCGTTTTGCGTTATTTTGCAAGGGTTACAAGCGCACGGATAATGAATCACAAGTCATTGGAATCATGTTTCAGCTCATCTCTCATAAAATACACTTGAAACGAGTTTGTAGTTTGCATGCATTAGTCTGTGCAAATTAATGCGCTCGGCTTCTGACGATATGTTGTTAATAACCAGAAGGTGCTGCTTGAAAAGCGTATCTAAGTGGGTAAATTTATATCAGAATATTCTTAGAAAACCTGTGTGTAATACTTAACACAATTTTCTGCAAACACATTTCATAGGGATTAGATAGGCTCTTCATACAAAATATGTTTCCAGGCACTTCATCTTTCTCAGCATAACTGTGTAAGAAATGCTTTAAACTTCGTAATATAATGGCATAAAACAGCACTTTGTTATACAGGAACTATACAATGTTTATAATGACATAAACTAGACACAAAAAGCTTCCAACTCTTACAAGAAGCTATCCTAGATGCCCAGACATAGAGGTTAAGTGTGGAAAAGAAAGAATTATTTCTCTACTCACTCTTCTACAACAGTTCCTCACCTTATGGCATAAGCAATCAAGTGCCTGTTCCGTTTCAATGTTCTCCAGTCATTGTTTTCTAGGTCTGCCCATCGATCTCCTACCTTAGGATGCTTTGTAACCGACATATCTGGCATCATTTCAACTTGTTCTTTCCACTTTTATTTCAAACCTTTTAACATTGTTTTTATATTAAAAGTTCCCAACCCTTCTCTTAATCTTTCATCTGTTATTAGATCTCTCTTGGTACATCCCTTCACACTTGTTTTACTTTGTTGTTTTTTAGTTAATATCTAAGTCTCACAATTGCCTCAGTTTTGGGCAACGGCCCAGTGTGTGTCTAGGGCGCTGCGGTTCGTAGCCCAAATTGGGTTTGCTAAGCTGTTTGAGCTTTTTAACTTTTACTATTTTAACCGTTGTGTTTTACCTTTAGTGTTTTAAATGTTTAGTTTCAATGTTGTATTTTAGCTTTCACTTTTTCTCCGATTTTGTGCACGCATCTTTTAGGTTTTAAAGTTAGCTAACTCAGTGCTGTTTGGTGATCCTATTTGTTTTTATTTGTCTGTTTAAACTTCACCTTTTAGCCAGCTGAGTTTTGGTTTTATATTTTGACTTCGGGCCCAAATGACCTAGCCGCCGACGGCCCTTAAAATCCATTCCATCCCATCCATCCCATCCATCCCATCCATCCCATCCATCCCATCCATCCCATCCATCCATCCATCCATCCATCCATCCATCCATCCATCCATCCATCCATCCATCCATCCATCCATCCATCCATCCATCCATCCATCCATCCATCCATCCATCCATCCATCCATCCATCCATCCATCCATCCATCCATCCATCCATCCATCCATCCATCCATCCATCCATCCATCCATCCATCCATCCATCCATCCATCCATCCATCCATCCATCCATCCATCCATCCATCCATCCATCCATCCATCCATCCATCCATCCATCCATCCATCCATCCATCCATCCATCCATCCATCCATCCATCCATCCATCCATCCATCCATCCATCCGTATGATAGTACAGATATAGCCATAACTTTGTAAAACTTTAATTCTGTTTCTTTACGTATTTTGTTTCTAAATATTCTATTGATTGTTCTAGACACTCTTTGAAATTTGGATATTTTATTGTCCACGTCATATTCCTTATTATAACCATCATCACTTCTCAGGTAGTTAAAATGGCTCACCTGTTCTGTAAAACGGTTATTTACAACTAATTTGTTCTAAATTGTTTCTTTGCCTATAAATGCCATCACCTTCATTTTAATAAAATAAATTTTCATATAGTTCACAAATTTCATTAAGTTTAAAAGTGGATTTTTGCAGGACGCTATTTGGATAACAACCAAATCGTCGGCAAACATATCTAAAAGTTAGTTCTTTGACATTTTAAAATCTAGATTCACTTACATTTACATCGGCAATATATATATATAAAAAAAAAAAAAAAAAGGTAGGTGATAATGTCGACACCCTGATGACCAGGAACCGGATGTTTGTCATAGTTTTTGTTTGTGATTTTCTTTCCATGGAAAATATAAGCAAAATAGTGCAATTCTTATGGGTCATATAAAGTCCTTTTGTCTTTTGTTTTTTTTTTCTCTTTTTTTTTTTTTTTTCGTTTGTTGCAATTTTGTCATTTTCTTACAGTTCATTTTTCTTAGAAATGTTTCCGCGAATTTGGAGTGTAAGCTGTATGTAATTTGCTATTGCAATTTCTCTTTCTGATCGCTCTTCAAAATGTGTCATTTTATTCTGTACGGAGCCGAGGGTTAGCTGCTGGTTTGAGCAATTAAATTGCAAATGCAACACTAAAATTAATATTTATTACTGAGTGTGCTAGATTTTTAAAGTAGATTTTCAATATAGGTTAATTTAAACAGCAATAAATTTCTAAAGATTTCGAAAATGTATCCCGAAAGAATATTAGGTCATTTATATTATTTTCTAATTTCTTTGGTCATAAATACTTGAATATTTTTAACATTTTTAGGTCAAAGCTCCGGACCCTGCTGATTAACAATTTTTGCGGAAATTTACCGTTGTTTTAAAGTATAGGCAGTGTATCATTCGTGTAAGTTGTTGTGGTTATGCTCTTTGTTCCAATATTTGCCACATTTTACATCGGTTTATTCTATCAAAGGCTTTTTCAAAATGAACAAATGTTTTTCAATGTTTACAAACTGTTCCTAAAACAATTATCTCAGCCATGTCCAAACATCGAGCTAGTCTTTGATATTATATATATTATATGATATTATATATTGTAGATTGTAGAACATTCCAAAATACTGACTGTCTTAGGAATAGCATATACATTTCTATTAATTTACTTTCTTTGTGTGCTACATAATTTTAAAATAGCACAATATCTGCCAAATTCAGCACAAAGGTTAAAGGTAGTTTTAGCAGTGCCGAAAGATGAAAATCTGATTTTAGCTCTGCTTGCATCTTTTGTTTTATTCGAGACAAAAGTTGCTTGCAGGTGTAAAGGCAAACATTGCCAATATACGAGCGCTACATGCTGCAACATATTTATTTCTAAGAGCAAATTTAAATAACTCGACTCCTAAACTCTCTTTGCAAATACTTTTATCAACTGTTTATTTTACAATGTAAATAATTCCATTTGCAAATACAATACAGCTGATTTGGGGTTCATTACCAAGGAGTTGCCAAAAAGAAGTCACTTACCTAGTTATTAATGTGTAAATTCATACTTCAAACTTTATATTAGTGCAACAAAAAAGAATTTGTCTACTCACTCCTCTTTGAAATTATTTTCAAGACATACGAAGTCCACGTGAGACATTAGATGCTGAGCCAAGCTTGGGTTTTGAAACTGTTTGGGTATAGTTGTTCGATCTACTTCATATTAATCAAGATAAATTTGTATAATTAGTTTTATATGTTTTCTTACAGGTACAATGTGAATAGGAGAATAGAGTTGGCTTAAGGATAACAAAATATTCTCTTTCCATGAACAGAACATAAACTTCCAATTGAGAAAAGATATTTAAAAGTTCAAACCAATAAGAAGCAACATTATGTTAAAAAAATGTATTATACCTAAATTGTACTCAACAAGACAGACTTATGTATAATAGTATTGCTAAAGGTATAACTTATGACTCTGATATATGGCCACTTACGCACACCACACAAATTAAATTACTGACAACAAATGGACTTCTGGCGGCAAGCAGCGGGAAATTTTGAAAAGAGATACAAAAAGAAATAACGTCATTAAGAATTTTATGGGATTAAATGAGATTACATTCAAACAATTGAAACCCTATGGACGTGTAAAAAGAACCCTGAAGATAGACTAACGAAACATTTATTGGAGTGGGTATTATGAAGATCAATAACTTGGAAGGATGTCATACAGGCAATGAAGAGATTGAATTTGAAAGGTGAACTCTGCTGTTGCAGTGAAGACTGGAGAAGGGCCATCGAAAGATGTTCTACACATATTAATTATACTTTAAGATCTACATTGGTTTCAATTTTCCAGTAACTATACTTTCCCCAAGTGGAAAGTCATCATTCGTTATTTTATTTCAGTATATGCATAAACTTACCACAAAGAGGATCATACAGAAACTGAAATATAAATAATTTGCCTAACACTTCAAAGCAGAGTAAAATTTGTCGTACTTTGGAAACCTTTGCGATAGTATAAGATAAAATAAGCTGACGGAGGTACACACTTCTACCTCAATGGATCTTTTGTGCATACGCCCCCTGGAGGAACGGATAAGATGAAGGAACTGCATGGGAGGTATGGGCTGAAGAACCAGTCAGTTGTAAGGGTTGACTACCCGGTTGGAATGCGTTCAGTAACGACTCTCCCATGCAACTGGAGGGTGGATCATAGACTCCCCTCTAGCGGGGACCGGGGAAAGCTCGACCCAGCAGTGCAGCCTCCGACTGCCAATTCGCAGGCCTTTGCATCACCGGTCCACCATCGACCGACACACAGCTCTGGAGTCAACCTGTAACGTAAAAGAGACAGATCGGGTAAATACAGCACGGGAAAGGCACTGGGAATCCAATCCGGGAGCTTCAGAATGCGATCATAACGCTCGGTCAGAAAGCCTTTAAAAAGCCGTTATAATCTGCCGCTATCTAAGGCTATCAGATTCTTTGTGAACATTCTCTATGAGGACAAGTCTTGCTGTGCTTTTGTTTGTGATCCCATCTTGACTGATGTATCACAATTCGCCTTTCTTTCTTCTGAGAGATCATATCTTAATTTGGAAAAACTTCATTCCATTTACATGCTTAAACCAAATAAGGGGCTCCTTTTGTTGTCAATATCTGCAAAATCTAAGCATGACCAAGAAAGTAAATATACATTTTAGTGCGTTCGTATCATTCTGTGTTGCCTTTTGGTATTTAGTAGACATTTTAAGAGGACACATCTATGAAAACTGTTCCAAAATCGACAAAAATCCAAAATTTAGTGTTTGTATCTTAAAATCAATATAGATTCCGCACTTTAATTTCAAATAACCCTACACTGTGATATGTTTGCCACGTAATGTCGTGATAGATCTAATATTACTAATACTGAAATTAAATTTGAAACTGTTTTGACGTGTTACGAAGACGAAGTTTGTATATATTGGTATATGTTGCAGCTTTTCGTTGTAATACGGTTTCTCTCGTGTGGAGAAAGTTTATTATATACAAAAAAAAAAATGTCTTACACACATGACTTTCTCTACTCTTGTACTAACCATTCTTACAAACTGATTCTCCTATATCCTCTTCATGTTAGTTGAGATAAACATTTGTATAAATTATCTTACTGCTTATTTCCTTGTAGGTGCAAGAGGAATATTAGAATACAGTAGGCTTTCTGTGATAGTCTGTTAGATTACGTTCTCTTTGCACACTTAGCACATAAAGAACTGAACAACGATGTTCCAATTCACGAAAGTTTTAAGTTATCCGAAACTCACACACATTACAAGGAATATCTCCGAAATGGTTCACCCTGCAAGAAAATTTATTCAGACATAAATTCTGTAATTCAGCAAATTCTATATTTTTTGTATAGTATGATTTGGTCTATTTCTAACGGTTTACCAGTTATACAAAAGTCGTCCAGAATTAATACAACTACAGGTGTTATAGCCAGAAAGTTCAAGATATACATTTCATTTGTCATAAAAATATCTCAAGTATGACATTTTAATCAAAATCGTTAGTCATTTTCAAGAAAATAAAAATTTTCCAAAAATGTTCCATGTAAAGGGCAGTTTAGGGTGGGGCTATTTTCTTCAAAATCCTCGTGTCCAATCCTTGAAAGATATTAAATTTAAATGGCAACTTTGGTTTTTAACCGACTTTGTTTTTGAGTTACGCTGCGCGCACGCACGCACGCACGCACACACACACACACACACACACACACACACACACACACACACACACACACACACACGGACCTTTTTCTAAAAATGCTTTTTTTTTGGGTTCAGGCAGTCTGAAAACATATTTCCGGTGAAATCTCGACGTCGAATTTTTTGGAGGAATTCTCTACCAGTAGAGAAAGTAAAAACTGTAGTTCATAATATTTTATGATGTTAAGATGACCAAGTCATATTTATAAAATACAACCCCGGTTTTCTGCGTATAATAACAGGCTAGGTTACTTGTAGGGCTGGGCTTTGATTTATTTTGACATGTATAGGATAAAAGATAACAGAAATAAAGGTATAAGACTAATCGAAAGAAGTCTATTGGGTAAGAAAAATGCAGCTAAGAGATGGAAATGAAGTTTCCACACATACCCATACAGGAATATTCATATCCATTCCAACAGATCAGCGAGCAAAGACAGGTCAGAAAGTTGACAAAATATTGACATTGTTTAATCTGTTTTCTCAGCACCGTGTGGTTATCTATCAATCAACATAAAATTTTAAAGTTTTAAAAGTAACTGAAAATTATGTCTACCCATTTACATTTGACGTCCTTTTGTTATTTGGACTGGAGAATTAACTTAATAAGTTAGTAAAATCAAAATTGTTAAATATTATTGCTATTTTCTTTTATTAATATATTAAAACCTGGAAATTCACATAGTAAAAGTAATTAATAGATCAAAATTAGTCAGAAGTTGTCCCATACATAGTTTAAAATTGTGGTGTATGGAGTGTTTTGAAAATAGCTAGGAATTAGGATATCAAAAATTAATTCTACAGAAAGTGTTAAAGTTAAAACGCTGAAAATTTATATTTTTTTATTCTTGATTATAACAATTAAATGCTATAATTTGAAACATACGCGACAAATTGGCTGTTTCCCCAGTATATGTTTCAATTTTTATAGAGTTCATACAAAATTCTTCTCGTATAGGTATCCTATAGTATAGTCACGTGGTTTTCTTTACTCACTTTTATTTTATGTAACACATTCACATGTCCTTTTGTACTCGCTCATCAACATATCATCTGTGATTGAAATCAAAATATAACGTTTTACATTCACACAGTTTTCTCTACTCACTTTTCTATTACGAAATGCCATCACATATCTTCCTCTACAAACAATTCAGACAATTTTCTATTTTCGACATAGTAACGCAATGTATTACATTCTCAGGGGTTTCTCTACTCTGCTTTCTGTGAGTATGTGGTTGTTTAACAGCGCTTCTGCATAGTTTCTTCCTGCTGTTTTTATTACTGTCTCTACTGGTAAGTAGAGGAAGTATTGTATTCCACCCAAAAATTCGATGTCGAGATTTCGCCAGAAATATATTTTGAGAGCCCCTGAATTAAAAAAAAGGAAGCATTTTTAGAAAAAGGTCTGTGTGTCAGTCTGTGGACAGCATAACTCAAACGAAAAGTCGGTTAAAAACCAAAGTTGCTATTTAAGTTTGTCTTTCAAGGATACATCACGAAGATTTTGAAGAAAATAGCCCCACCCTAAACTACCCTTTATATGGAAAATTTTTCGAAAATTTTGATTTTCTTTAAAATGGCTCTAACGATTTTGACTAAAATGTCATATGTTTGAGATATTTTTATGGCAAATCAAATGTATATCTTGAATTTTCTGGTTATATCTCCTGTAGTCCTCTTTACTCTGGAGGACTTTTGCATAACTGGTAAACCGTTAGAGATAGACAAAATGTTGCTCTACAAAAAATGTAGATCTTGGTTAAATACACAATTTATGTTTCAATAAATTTTCTTGTAGAGTGAACCATTTCGGAGATATTTCTTGTTATGTGTGCGAGTTTCGGAAAACTTACTTTCGTGAAATGGATCATCGTTGATTTGTTTATATGGTAAGTGTGCAGGAGAAGAGAATCTCAAAGCTTCAAAAGATGTGACTATCGCTCAAAGCCTACAAGGAAATAAGCAATAAGATAATTTGTACAATTGTTTATCTCCACTAGATAGAAGATATAGGGATAAGAATTTGTACAAGAGTAGAAAAAGTTATGTGAGTGCAGCACATCATATTTTTTATTATTTTTGTTTTTTATAGAGTATTCCAGGAGTTTCAATTAACTCCTTAAGCGTATTAAGTATATTTTTCATATATCTGCAAAGAAATGCAGGGCTATTGGACAAGTAGAACTAAGTCTAAATGTTGTAGGTATAAACCTTCAAACCACGGGCAAAGTGGAGTATTTCAGATGGTTTATCTAATAAAATAATCTTCCTCATCAATAATTTCGGTATTAAATACGAAGCAGAATGCTTCCTCTAACAACTTGGCCACATCTGCTTTTAGGTTATGAGAAGTTAGAGATACAAAATCTCGCAAGCAACGATCCAAGTTGCATACGCAGACCAGAACCTACATAACTGAGGTCTACTTTACCCGCGCTGTTCTGTTTTAATTTATATCCCCGCCGATTTCCTGCACTTCAGGGACACCATGATATGGGCGATAACGCAGAAACCTGCATAACCCGCTGCACCTTCGGAGTATGCAAATTCAATGGCTTCGTAGCATAAATCTAGAGTGAGTGGAGGAAGATAAAAAAAAAAAGTAGAGGTAAAGGGTCAGAGTCAAATCGGATTCCCATATGTCTTGCTGTCTTACCAGACACAAGCACAGCACGCCGGTAAATGGCTTGTAATACCCCAGCACAATCACAGAACCGCATTTGCCTCTTGCAGGGGTCGCAAAATCTATCGAACCAAGTTCACCATCGCAACAACTTTCCGTTAAGGAATCGTTATACCAAAGGCTACTTCTTTCGTAGAATTTCTTGGTAGAATTTGAATTACCATAGTCAAGTATATGCACACTCTAAATGACTGTTACTAATAACAGCTTCTCGGGTGATCAGCCGAAAGTTCGATTTGACATGGCCGATCACCCAAGAAGCTGTTATCAGCAGGGCCCGGAAGTTCGACACGTCATGGTTTTGTATGTGGATTTTTTATGGAAAATAAGCGAAGCACAATTTTATCAATAGTGACTAAAATTAAGCAATTCTAATGGGTCATATCAAATCGTATTTTTGTTTTTTAAACGCTTTTTGTCATTTTCTTGTCATTTTTACTTTATCTACTAATAAGTAGAAGCAGTATTGCATTCCACCCAAAAATACGATGCAGAGATTTCACCGGAAATGTGTTTTAAGGCCCCCTCAACCAAAAAACGTTGTAGACAAAGGTTCGTGTCTGTGTCAGTCAGTATGTGGGCAGCATAAAACCAAAGTTGGTTTTAGGATTGTCTTTCAAGGATGCTACACCCTAATCTACTCTTTACATGGAAAATTTTATCTTGAATTTTCTGGCTATAACCCATGTAATCCTATTTACCCTTTGAATTTTGCATAACTGGTAAACCGTAATAGATAGACCAAATCTTACTGTACAAAAATGTGTATCTTGCTAAAACACACAATTGCTCTTACAAAATTTTCTTTGTAGATTGAACCATTTCCGACATATTCCTTGTTATTTGTGTGAGTTTTGGAGAACTTATACTTCTAACAAATGGAACATCGTTATTCATTTTTATATGTTAACCGTACAAAGAGAACGGAATCTAAAAGCTTTAAAATATTTGAATATCGCTCAAAGCACCTACAAGGAAATAAGCAATAAGATAATTGCTGCAAATGTTTATTTTAACTAGCACGAAGAAAATATAAGAATAAGAGTTTGTAAGAATGGTTAGTACAAGAGTAGAGAAAGTCATGTGAGTGCAACACATCAGATTTTTAAAACTGTTGCTTAGAAAAAGAGCGTTTACTCATTGTCGCTGTTGTTTAAGTTTAGCTTTTAATAATAATGAAAGAATTCACTTCTAATTCGTACGAATTCAATAACCGGCTTCTTTCGAGATAAACTTTCAATATTACCAAATACAAAATAAATTGGCAGAAACCAAGATAGCTGCCCAACAATACAATCGGTGAGGCTACAATAAAAGGTTATCTCACAAGGTCATATTTCCGTGTTATCAAAGCCATCGCAAGAAACTTAAAGCACAAAGAAATTTGGGCCATTGTTGAACAGTTAGGCCGTTCTTAGCACTCAAAGTAAAAGGTGAATGTTACCACCTTTTGTGTGAAATATCCGTTCAATGTCTTTGGTTAGCAGTATCAAATGCTGATAGCGAGATATTTTTTTTCTACATAATATAACTTGGTTGTAACAGACAGAAGAACTATGAAAAATGAAAGTCTTAATTTTTTTTATGTTGCAATTTGGTGATGTTGATTGATGGGTAATGGCCCTGATATCTGATGCACAATATATATAGTGATTCATGTCATATGTTTTAATTTGGAGAAATTTTGAACAATAATGTTACACTAACATTACTTGCGTGTTAATTTTAATTTCAATAATATCTATATCTATTAATTTTACCCGGAAATTTGTGCGAAATTAATGCGAATTTTTAGTATAATATTCAACATAAAAACACCACTATTTTAAATTACAATACGAATTTTTCAAATAATTATCACCAAAAAAAATTTGCCTTTGCTTATTAGAAGTTTATAAAGCTGTCGCTGAACGTTTTTAGAAAATCAAGCAGAATGGATTTTAAATTGTTGTCGCTGAACGTTTTTAGAGGATCAAGCAGAATGTATTTTAAATTAAACAATTTTATTGTATTTCAAAATCTCTCCCTTTAACATCAATATAAAAGATGTTAAGGTCTAAAACGGATATTTTTACTAATAATTGGGGACAGTGTAATTAACAATATTACATTACTATTTACTTCATTTGCTAACTTATAAGAAGTATTTTTACTTTCTTTGCCACGTATAGTAAGTAGGGAAAGTATTGTATTCAACTCAGAATTTCGATGTAGAGATTTTTCAGTGTGCCTGTCTCTGAAAACTAAAACGCACAAGTTATGACAAATTATCTTCTAGTGAAGTCGAACCCTTTCGAGATATTTCAAGAGCTCGTTATTCACTTTTATGTGTTGACCGTGCAAAGACAACGGATTTTCAAAGTCTTCATATAGGCTAACAGCTTTAAAATACTTGACTATCGCACAAAGCCTGCTGTATTCCCATATTCTCCGTGTTCCTACAAGAAAATGAGTAATAAGATAATCTCTGCAAATGTTTATCAACTAACATGAAACAGAGGAATAAGACTTCGTAAGAATAGTTAGAACAAGAGTAGGGAAAGTCATGTGAGTGCAACAGATTTTTTCAGGTTGGTTTGTACCTCTAGGTGACACACAAGCAACATGCTTCGTACCAATGATAACGAATGGTGTACAGGAACAGAGTTCCAACATGTTCTACAACGCTGATGATTTGGCGTTAGGACAGTACCTCATGTATTGACGTGTGAAGCAAAATGGATAGTATATACGGTAGGCGTTGTTCATTTCGCGAGGTAGTTACGACCATACAAAGGGTATAAGATAATAAACTTAGTGATTAATTTCTGAAAAGACCGTTAGATTAAAACATCGACGAGGATACGTCCTAAGGTATTATCAAAATGTATTCACTTCTACCCCTAACAGCCTGTACTTTTGCATTCAGTGAGACCAGTCTCAAGCAAGATACAACTCTTCCTGAGGCATTTCAGAAACCAGGGTTTTATGATGTTCTATTTCATGTGATGCCAATATTGATTCGACGTATTTGAACTTTAATTTTTGGAAACAAAAAAATTACATGGTGTAACATCAGGGCTGTATGGTGGATGGTCCATTGAGAAAATATTTTTCTTTTGGGTGTAATTCACGAAAGTTATCACATCACTAAAGATATATTCATCTTCTATAGTAGCAACAAAAAGAAGGAAAAAAAAAAAAAAAAAAAAAAAAAACCCTAGCATGAATCAATTATATTACGACGCCGGCCGCGGTACACAACAAAGGATGGTCGAGGTCAAGCTACCTCCGGTCACATACGAGATATGGTGTGTATCAAAGGCGCTCAAGGTCAGGCTCCTTAGTGCCCAGTGTTTGTGAAAACGTAACAATCAGAGCAGCAAAACCAAAGGATTTTAGAGATTATTCACGAAGTGTCGGGCGGCCGGCGTATTTGTAGAAGTTTTAGAAAAGGTGCAGTTCTAGAAAGGTTCGAGTTACGTCATCCCCACTATATGAGGAGGCGAGGCAACGAGTTAATGAGTCACACACGTGATTCGTTACAGCAGTCAGTTTTGGTGTGCCAATTGCGTGTATCTTCGAAAGGGAAGACAGAAATGAGTGAGCCAAGGTTACGAGAAGAAAACAGTTGTAAGTTGTAATGTCACCAAAGACTGTAGACTTTTAACATCAGTAAAAAAAGTGTCGTGGTGCATTCAGTTAGAAGAAAATAGAAAGAAGAATTGGACTGGAGATTGTCACATGGTGTCAGGAGTGGGATTCTTCGAGTTCTCACTGTTACAATACATCGTCTTAGATGGTCCTTATTCTCCACATGCATTTCTAAACCCATCTTCTCATTGTTTAGGTGTTAATGCCGATTTAAAATCTTATTAATTCGTACCCCGGAAATGTTCTAATCAAATTCACTTTGCATGAACAAAATGTTTAAATGGTAAACTAGTAGAGAAAATCAGGCAAAACATTTTTTTTAAGTATCTGTCCAATATAAACATCTAGTTTGTTACAAACATAGCATTGTCATATTTTTCACAGACCCTACACTGTCTTCTAATAGGAGTAAAGCTCAGATTTAATCGGAGATAGATGCGATGCACGACCTGATCTAAACGGACATCTGGCTAACGAAAGGTTCCTTTACAAACAGATATGAGAGTGATCCGTTACTGATGAAGGTCGGAGTTCAAAGATCGCGACTCTTTTCTGTCCATGTTCGGTTAAGTTATTCAAATCTCTTCATGACATCGTGGCTTGTGTTCCGTTTAAGATGCCAGATTTGCTACGGAGACTTACATTCTTTTAGCGTTAGGTGCTAGGTGTTTGATGTGTAAGGAATGCTCGTTGAGGTTTCTAAGACACACTACAGTTTCCTTATAGCAGTATCTACTTCATTATCACCCGTCGTTGGCGACTGACAGAACCCTAGGCTCATTTAAACGTTATAGTTTGTGAATAGATGCCTGTAAAGCATTTAGTGGTCTTCTAATTCTCCTTCCCGCATTTGCAGACACAAATTCTGTATTTTAGCAAGATCTGCATTTTGTATACTATGATTTGGTCTATCTCTAACGGTTTACCAGTTATGCAAAAGTCGTCTCGAGTAAATACGACTACAGGGGCTATAGCCAGAAAATTCAAGATATACATTTCATTTGTCATACAAATGTCTTAAACATATGACGATTTTATTCAAAATCGTTAGATCCATTTTCAAGAAAATTAAAATTTTTCGAAAAATGTTCCATTGAAAGGGTAGTTTAGGGTGGGGCTATTTCCTTCAAAATCTTCGTATCGCATCCTTGAAAGACACTAAACTTAAATACCAACTTTGGTTTTTAACCGACTTTTCGTTTTCGAGTTATGCTGTCCACAGACACACACACGGACCTTTTTCTAAAAATGCTTTTTTGGATTCAGGGGCCCTCAAAGCATTTCCGGTGAAATATCGATATCGAATTTTTGGGTGGAATACAATACTTCCCCTACTTACCAGTAGAGAAAGTAGAAATGAACGATGATCTATTTCACGAAAGTTTTAAGTTTTCCGCAACTCGCACACAACGAGGAATATCTCCGAAATGGTTTACCCGACAAGAAAATTTATTTGTACATAAATTGTGTATTTTAGCAAGATCTAAAATTTTTGTATAGTACGTTTGTGTCTATCTCTAACTATTTACCAGTTATGCAAAAGTCGTCCAGAGTAAATACGACTATAGGGGCTATAGCCAGAAAATTCAAGATACACATTTCATTTGGCATAAAAATATCTCAAACATATGACATTTTAATCAAAATCGTTAGAGCCATTTTTAAGAACAAAATTTTCGAAAAATTTTCTATGTGAAGGATAGTTTAGGGTGAGGCTATTTTCTTCAAAATCTTCGTGTCGCATCCTTGAAAGGCATTAAACTTAAATACCACTAGTTTTCATTTTTGAGTTATGCTGTCCACTTTTTTTGGATTCAGGGGGTCTCATAACATACCTTTACGGTGAAATCTCGACATCCCCCACTTACTAGTTGAGAAAGTAAAAGGTAGATATTTCTCATTTATCTGAAAAACACACTATTCTCGAAAATATGAAAATTTTGCAAAAATTCGCGAAAAAAATAATCCCTATATCACTTCTAAACTATTTCAAGTGCATGCTAACCAATTTGTCCTGTAACTGACTATCTTTCTCATCAATCGTTAAAAACAGAAACTCTTGCCTCTGCTAATAAGATATTAGAATTCCTTCAGAATACACATGCTATTTTTCACTTCGTGCAAAGCTTATAAAGTTGGCTGTAATGTTTATATTTCGTGATTATCTTCTGAAGTTAGCAGGTGAGTATAAAGGTAATAGTCGATATGAGCATCTAAGTAACCATAAAAGCGGCCAGTGTAAAGAAAACTATTTGAAGAAACATTAAACCTGTTACCATTAAAATCCTACTACAGTTTTATTTACATTTAATGAGTGGCTTGGTAGAAGCTTGAACATCGCTACGTCTGCCACAAACTCAACTACTCCTTAAAAAGGAAACTAGCAAAAGCTGCCAGCGAGAAGCGAAGAAAAATAACACAGCAAGGAATTTTTAAGGAAAAATAAAACTTGGTCCTTTTCTGCGATACGCAAGAATTAATCAGCGTAATTTGTTTACAAGTAAGAACTTGGAGTACAAACGATATCTGGAGCTTGTTAAACTGTTTTTTAATGGAGGGGAATCACATGTCATCGTTTACTTTAATGCTTATTGGTAGCTAGTGACGTCGGATAAGAGAGAAGTAACACACGAAATTGCCATTCCTGTCTGATCGTATCAGTGATAAAATTACTTTACAGAAACAGCATATTTAACATACTTCGCCAAGTACATCTAAATGGAAATCTGTAAGCTTTGTCAAGCAGATCACAATCGAGTTGTGTTGTGATGCTTAGTAACTGTCTTTGTTACATCCACAAGAACGCATCGTAAGATATCTGCTACACAGAAATAACATCTTATCCGTAACACTCGTATGATAATCTCTCCCGTCTTTGTTTAAACTTCTTAGCACTAATTTCACGTAATGTTATGACCAAGTGTCTAATTACTTTCTCTACTAGTAAGTAGGGGAAGTATTGTATTCCACCTAAAAATTCGATGTCGAAATTCCACCGGAAATATATGTTTTGAGACCCCCTGAATCCAAAAAGAGCATTTTTAGAAAAAGGTCCATGTGTGTGTGTGTCTGTGGACAACATGAATCAAAAACGAAAAGTCGGTTAAAAACCAAAATTGGTAATTTAAGTTTAATGTCTTTCAAGGATGCGACACGACGATTTTGAAGAAAATAGCCCCACCCTAAACTACCCTTTACATGGAACATTTTTAGAAAAATTTGATTTTCTTGAAAATGGCTCTAACGATTTTGATTAAAATGTCATATGTTTGAGATATTTTGATTACAAATGAAATGTATATCTTGAACTTTCTGGCTATAGCCCCTATAGTCGTATTTACTCTGGACGACTTTTGCATAAGTGGTAAACCGTTAGAGATAGACCAAATCATACTATACAAAAATTTAGAACTGGCTAAAATACACAATTTATGTCTCAATAAATTTTCTTGTAGGGTGAACCATTTCGGAGACATTCCTTGCTATGTGTGTGAGTTTCGGAAAACTTATAGCTTTCGTGAAATGGAATATCGTTGTTCATTTACTTTGCATGTTAAGTGTGCAAAGAGAACGGAATCTTAAAGCTTTAAAGGGTTTGACTATCGCACAAAGCCTACTGTATTCTAATATTCCCCTTACACCTACAAGGAAATAAGCAATAAGATAATTTGTACAAATGTTTATCTCAACTAACACGAAGAAGATATAGGAATAAGAGTTTGTAAGAATGGTTGGTACAAGAGTAGAGAAAGTTATGTGAGTGCAACACAGAATTTTTTTTACTTTCTCTACTGGTAAGTAGAGGAAGTATTGCATTCCACCCAAAAATTTGATGTCGTGATTTCACCAGAAATATGTTTTCAAGTCCCTTGAATTCAAAAAAAGCACATCTTGTCACATCCTTGAAAGACACTGAACTTAAATACCAACTTTGGTTTTTAAGAGACGTTTCGTTTACGAGTAAAGTTGTCCACAGACAGACACTCACACGCACACCCGCGTACCTTTTTCTAACACTGCTTTATTTGGATTCTGGGGGCCTCAAGATATTTCCGGTGGAATCTCGACATCAAATTTTTGGGTGGAATACATTACTTCCTCTACTATAGGTGGTAGAAAAGGTAAGAGCACTTGCTCTGTAGATTAGTTGAGCCAATCCTAACCGAGTTGCAACGATGCCAAGAGGCTCTGCACTTTGGAAAACAATTTTGTTTTATTTGCTCTGTGCGTAAGCTGTGATAAACTTCGGCGGCATGCTAAGTAACAAAAGGGGTATCTGACTAGATTGTTTTTTCACTATGGTGGCAAAGGGTATATTCTGGGTGAGGGAAATCTTCATACACACCAGCTTCACTGGGTGACTCGGTTAGACCTGCCCTGATCCCAAGGTTGTGGGTTGAAACCCGGACCAGGCCGATGGTTTTAAAGTGTGCTTAAAAACGACACCTCCATGTCAGTAGATTTACTGGCAGGTAAAAGAACTCCTGCGGAACGAAATCCCGACACACCGGCGACGCTGATGTGATCCTGACATTTGACAGCGTCGTTAAAAAAATATATCTGCATCTATCCTCGCCGCCTCAAGGTAACGGCGCACTATATTCATTTTCAGGTTTGATGAAGGAACTAAAGTGATTGTAGATGCTTTGAGAGTCATATAACGGCTCAGGCTATGCAGAATTTTTAGAACTTGGAAAATCTCGAAGTGAAATTAAGGAAGTTGGGCGTTTCGACGATGTTTCTAATTTCTTTTGCGTGAATATCCGTGGAATTTTCAACCATTAGGATTAACCGAGGATGTATGAAATTCCAACTATAACATACAGGTGAGCGTTTTCATAAAAATGTTCTAGATTACTCTATAATAGAGACCTCAAAGTGACACCACTCATTTTGGCTTAGTGATATAGCCGTGCAGGATAAAGGTGACTGGGATTCGCTAATGCGGTATGTCTACACCCCTTTGAGTTCCATAAATGTTGGGTGCCAACCGGAAGCCACCCAATATTCGTCCTTGCCCTCATCGATTACATCACCAGCGAAGGGTACCTAGGAAGTGAAAAAAGTAACCGTCGTGTTTCCCCTAAATGACACTACTGCTAATTTAATAATTACTTAACAAACAAGAAGGCAAATAACATTAATTCAAGTTTTAAACGGTTCTAGTACAGCATTGGACAGCCAGTTAGCTCAACATAGAAGTATAATAGGCAAGGTGTTATATTTTATTTATATTATTTGTAGATGGTTCGTCTATTTAGTAAGTGGTAGCGCCGTTTACCAAGCGGGAGACCTGGTTTCGAATCTCGGTACCGGCATGGGGATTTTTTCCCGCTGAGAAACTTGGTCCGGGGTGCATTCAGCCACATTAGTTTCATGAGGGGCAATTGAGGAGACCGCATAAGCGACCTAGAGGGACCGGAGCGCTGACCACGTTCCATATGCAGTACTGCACCCTACTCATGACTCCTGTAGAGGGCAGAAATACCGGACGCAGCGGCCGGGCGGTAAGTCTTTACCCGGAAAGGGCTATTGCGCCGCGGGGTTAGTAAATATAGGCATAGGTAAAAGAGCAAAGGGTGACACCTCGCACACTGCGAGCTATATATTCAGGCAAACATACTCGAAATAAAGGAATAACAGGAGGTTACTTGCCTCAGGTAGACAGAGTACAGAGACACAGAGTAGTCATCTGGTACCACCGCACCCCACGAAATCTAGAACTAAACTCCACTCTTCTACCGACCATAGATAACTACGAAAACAAGGGTGACGGGAATTGATATGAGACCTTCTTAAAGAGAGTCTGACCGTTACCACAGAGGCTCTCGATCGATAAATCGATTTATACAACTACCTGTTTATTACTTAACTAAATTACACCACACTGCTATTCACAGCACGAATTAAATACAACGATTATACTAATATCTATTAATGTATTTATACTTTAACTTTTAAGATAAGGAAAACAATCTAAATAACGGAAATATGAAGTGTTTTTACTACCCAATTACTATTTAAATTTAAACACAGAAGCCGTTTTTCCAGTCTTTTAGCATCTTATTAGTCCTGATTGCGCTGTTTCCAGGAAAGAGGAGGTAAGAGTGGAGGAATCGCTTCGATCTTTATCAGATGAACAAGCAGCACGGCTTCGAACAACTCTTTTGTTTTGAACGAAACCTGTTCTGCGATCAACAGGTCCTGAGAGCTCGTTAATAATTTGCCCCAGACAAGTGTTGGTTTTTATTTCCTCCGTTAGAGGCTAAAAATAAGAAATATAGCAAAATTAAAACATAATAAATAAAAGTAATTCCGCTTCCAACAAACACGCTAATGAACATGGTCTGTTTCAACACAACATGTTTACGGTAGAAGATGCAATCTCTGGAGAGTATGAATATACATTTACCTCTAGGAGAAACTAGAAGTTTCCTGCGCATGCTCTGCAAGTGATTATGCTCCCTAATTTAGTACCATGGCGATGGCCACCGGCCGCGCATCAAAAGCAGCCTGGTGTTAGGTACCTCACACCACTAATAAATACGCGGCCCAACGACAATGAGGCGGTAGGAACAAATACGGCTATATCTGTTCCAGATATACAAGCGAGTGTTGGGAAATAGCAAAAGCTTCGCAATACAGAATTTGAATACCTAAGTTTCATCAGTAAAGGTTTTGTGATTAGTCAGGCAAGCATTACCAACTGCCGTGTGGAATATAGTGCTATCCTTTTCTACTTTCCATGTTTCAAATTAAACCTCGCACACTAGGCAGTTAGTTTCCCTAGTTGGTTGGTGAACACCTGTGGTTTCTGATCAATCACGATTTGGTTTCAATACCGCGTCTAGGTTTCATGGCGTGTGGTGGTGTCGGAAGTGGATTTTCATTGTCTAAGCGTTATTGGTGATACAAAGATCATCGCCTGTAAAGGCTGTCTAGTCAAATCCATTTTTGTGTGAAAACAACATTTTTAAGTGCTGATAATTAAACTATTGACGCAAAGCAAACAAACTACTGGGCAATCAATTTGCAAAACAGTAAGCTGTCAGATATACCTTTAAAAAAAAAAAGAGAAAAAAAAAGAAAAAAAAAAGAAACATGGTATAATACAATGAACCAGTGACATGGCTCCGCGGCAGTGCTGCCAATGTAATTATTGTAAATAGAGGATATATTGTATTCAATAGCGAGCTTTTAGCGGGAATAAATATGTTGAGATTTCCTAATCCCTCCTCTTCTGGGTCTTTCTCTTTCTCGCCCTTTTCCCTCTCCCTATGTGTGAACAGCATAATTTTGATAGGTATATAATAGATTATAAAATATCATATACCAAGGTGACAAAAAGAAAAAGTTGTGCAAGAGAGAGGGGTTAGACAGGGGAGGTATGGATAGGGGAGGGGATAGAGGGTAGAGGGAGAGGGTAAAGGGGGAGAGGGATAGGCGTGGGGGAGGGGAGAGTAGGTAGAAGATAAACAAATATGTGCTGATGGATATTTGAACCTGCGCTTTCAGTAGGTGCGTACCTTCGCATCGTGGCACCATATCCACTACGCTAAACAGACAGGCTACGAAGTTCAAACGCTTGTTCTCTCATCATGCCTTACAGCTGCAGTGGACACGATCAGTGGCGTGCATACCCTTAAACAATTTTAAGGCTTAGCTCTATAATTTTTAATCCTAGACCATAGGTTTCATTCTCTATGAACCCTCTATTACCAGTAAAATTTGTGCGGTGTTATTCATTTACAAGTGTATTCAAATACACAGTTTCATGTTCGTTGAAAAAAAATTTAATTTACAAATTTTACATCGCGCGTGAATAGCTTAACCCCCCCCCCCAAAAAAAAAAAAAATCATAGTGGTATGACGCCTCTAATGCCGAATATTTATTTTCCATCCTCGCTGCGAGTTCGTTCTGGATTTAGAACGTTGTTTTCTTTACATTGAGATTATTTTCTTACAACAAGTTTAAGAGAAATTTTGGAATTATATTCTATTTGGACTTATACATTAGGTCCTCACCGTTATAACCAACTATAAGTTGGCAAAACGACCTTTGAGACCATCTGGCATAACTAATCGATAAGCCATCCTGGCTTCCCCCTGCAGCTTGGAGCATGTGACTCGGAAAACATTTGAAGCCGGCTGTACAAAACAAAAGATGTCAATATATGATAAATGCACGCCTCTATGTATGGAATAATGAAATCTCCATACTGAATATTATGGGTGGTATGCAATAAACAACTCACTCATCTTGTGTAGATATAAACAATACTTCAGCCTCTTAAATCAAAGCTGGTAGACCTTGAGTGATAATCCTGAAGCAGTTTTTAACTATCGTGAGGTGAGAATGTGGCGTATTTTACCTTATTAGATTAGTGAAGGACAACGCTCTGCTTTGGAAGCTGCAATAGATTATAGTGTAATTCGAATGCCTACATATAAGGAACGATTACCCAACACCGTGAAGAATGTATAAGATGCACAGGTGTCGAGAAGGGCCTGAATCATCAGTGAATAAACGTTCTGTCTTAACCAGACAGTAGAAAGAATGAGCTTAGAGAACAATGAGGACTAGATCCAGAAGATAGCAGCAATTATTTGAGGCTGATTGATGATCTAGCTCCAATGCTTTATACGACATCTACTGGAAGAAATGTGGTGTTACATTCTTCCAAAGAACTGCATAAAGAAGTATACTTTTATCACTGATGTCTTCGGGACTTCTGCGGAGGATTTTTCTGTACATAAACTGGTTTCATGTCGAGTTAACGAAACCGGCTGATTTCTATCGTCTGAAACGTTTGTGTCTTGGCCAGACACACATCGCTTAATGTTGCACGTGATCGAAACGAACTGTTAGTGACGTGACAGCTTGGGAAACCCACATGCAGCCGCTTTAGTTCCCATGACAACTGTAAAGTGACGTAATAGACCTGGGTAGGGACAAATAACCTCGAAAATTTATGTATGCAGTAATTACTGATATCATTAACCCTTTCACTGTTACATATTACACGCACCCAAGCAGAGCCTGCGTGATACCAACTCGCGTATTTGCTACCTCGTTCCTTTGTTTATATCTTGAAATCATAAAACGGTTAAAATCCCTCATTACATAACCAAAGTTGTTCCTGTAGTTGGCATTATTGCTAGGTTAAAAGGCATACTTCCACCAATGTTCATTATATCCATATACAATTCTCTAATTCACATTCTGTCTAACATGCACTTCATAGAAAGGTTACAAACAAAAGTCTAACGCCAGTTTCTTTAATCGCCGATTGGTTTTTGATACAATTCCACAAGAATGTACGAAGATAAGTTTATTACTGGTAAGATGCGTAGAGTAACTTATTTCTGACATAGCTTCGGTAGTAATTATGGGACATCACACAGGGTTTCGAAATAATTAATCACATAAACGTGAAAGAATATTTCAAGCAGCGCTTTCATAAGTCGACAACGTTGCGTTGAGGTTGGTTGGAATTGACCTGGTTTGTAGATATATACAGGTCGGGCACTTTCGTACAATGTTTTGGGAGCTAACGCTTGTGATTGGCCTACACTCGCACAGTAAACACGGAAGGACAACGCAGGGTATTTGTGTTTTCAAGAAGCACCGTTAGTGTGTTTATGTACTGATCCAGTGAAAGTGACACCCACATAATATGCAGTGTTGCCAGCTTGTTCTCCACAAAACTAAAATATCTCCGCAGGAAATACTCAAAGACAAAAACTAGCACTGGTTTAAACTAATGACTTCCCTTCCAGCCGGTATGTGTACTATATGGGGGCTCACCACTAAAGAGATTCTTAAGCCACTTAAAGTAATTCAAAATCATGCGATAAAAATAACATATGGACTGATACTCGATTGCTGCAAAAGATTTCAGCTATAAATCCAGTTAATGTGGTCATACAAATACAAAGTTCAATACGCATCTAAAATATCACACAACCTAGCTCATAAGACAAATCGTATCGCAGTCATAGTTCAACGACTAAATACGGTATTACAGGAGTAAGGAATATGTTAATAAAATACTATAGTGAAATCCATACTAAAGTAAGAAATTTAAAGAAAATTAGTAATTTTAGAAATTTAGTTAAGCGGTATTTTCATAATAAATTTTGTTACTCTGTTTAACGTATTAGAAATTAAATTTGGTAACTGATAAATTTTGAAGTATGATGAAATTTGGTGGATTTTATGCTATAACTAGTTTTATATTGTGTTTAGGTTTATCTTATTATTTTTCATTTGTATGCAGTTTTGTTTCTCTGTCAATGTTTATCTCAACTAACACGAAGATACAGGAATAAGTTTGTAAGAATGGTTACTACAAGAGTAGAGAAAGTCATGTGAGTGCAAGAAATCATATTTTTTTTAATGTAAACAGCTCCTTGGCCGTTTTGTCCAAATAGATGTTGAGCCTTATGTCCAGGATATATAGAAAAAAGCAAATGGCTCACAATTTGAGAAAAAAATCTGATGTGTTGCACTCGCATGACTTTCTCTACTCTTGTACTAACTATTCTTACAAACTCTTATTCCTATATATTCTTCGTGTTAGTTGAGATAAACATTTGTACAAATTCGTATTGCTTATTTTCCTGTAGGTGCAACAGGAATATTAGAATACAGTAGGCTTTGAGCGATAGTCAAATGTTTTAAAGCTTAGAGATTCCGTTCTCTTTGCACACTTAACATATAAAAAAATGAACGTTGTTGTATTTTAGAAAGTTTTAAGTTTTCCGAAACTTACACACATAACAAGGAATATCTCCGAAATGGTTCACTGTACAAAAAACTTTATTCAGTCATATATTGTGTGTTTTAGCGAGACCTACATTTTTTGTAGCGTAAGATTTCGTCTAGCTCTTACAAGTTATTCAAATGTCATCCAGAGTAAACAGGACTACATAGCCTATAGCCAGAAAATTCAAAATATACATTTCATTTGTCATACAAATATCTTAAACATATAGCGTTTTAATCAAAATCGTTAACGCCATTTTCGAAAAATTTTCCATGTAAAGGGTAATTTAGAGTGGGGCTATTTTCTTCAAAATCCTTCTGTCGCATACTTGAAAGACATTAAGCTAAAATACCAACTTTGGTTTTTAACCGACTTCTCGTTTTTTAGTTATGCTGTCCACACACACACACACACACACACACACACACACACACACACACACTGGCCTTTTCTAAAAATACCTTTTTTTTGGAATCAGGGGTCTTGAAACATATATTTCCGGGGAAATCTCGACATCGAATTTTTGGGTGGAATACAATACTTTCTCTTCTTACCAGTATAGAAAGTAAAAATATATTTGACATGTATTGTGTGTTCAACAAATTTTAAATTATTTTTGTGCAGTAAGACTTGTTTACCAGTTATGTAAAATGTCATACTGAATGAAGAGGACCTCTGCGGACATTCCCAGGAAATTCAAGATATATATTTTATTTGACACAAATATTTAAATCATTCTTTGTTCTTTTAGGCCATTTTAATAACTGCCCTTAAAGTAAAATGTATGAGCCTTTGTAGAATTCATTAGGTAATAAAAATCTGGACATAGTAATAAAATCCTTAAGAGCGCCCATCAGCGGTGTTACCGGGATGCGAACCCAGCCGATGGTTCACGCCAGGAGTTATATCATGTAGACCTTGCCCTTTGCCTGTTCCCATCGCACCTTAACTACTTGTTACATAGCCTCCCATTTACATAACTCTACTGCCATTGGCTATCTGAGAAGATGACCTTATTCTCTAATGCACCCGAACTCAACCCTACAATTTGTGTTTTTTTAATGTTATGATCCACATGGCATATGGTGACCGGTCTACAAGTAGTACACGGTTATATGAGAAGCAGTGGCGGACTGTAACTTTATCAGGCTGGTCTAGTTCTGAAAGTGCTCCAAGATATACGGTCACTTTATTACATGAATAGCTGATATTTTATTTTTACTTTCTCTACTGGATACAGTAGAGGAAGTTTTATATTCCACCCAAAAATTCGATGACGAGATTTCACCGGAAATATGTTTTGAGGTCCCTTGAATCCAAAAAAGCACTGTATTACCATACTCTCCTTGCAACTACAAGAAAATTAGCAATAAGGCAGTTTATGCTAATATTTATCTCGGCTAACATGAAGACAGAAGAATAAGAATATCTAGGAATAACGTGTACCAAGGTTTCTTTATTCTTGACTGTTCATTTAAAAAGTGAAAAATGTGCATAGTTAACAGTATGCTTTGACATTATTGCGGCCCTACATTTTAGGAAAGTTTAAATTAACAGCGGACGGCCTTGAGGTGCTGTACTTGTCAGGGTCCCATTGAAAGATCGCTTTGTTTTCATCACAATCATTTTTTAGGCTTATTTCCTTAGGTGCTGTAAATCTATCAGAGAATCGTCTGCTTCAATTCCCCGTCGAAGGATAAACAATCTCGTGTTGCGTTCTCTACTCTTGTACTAATTATTCTTAAAATCTCTTATTCCTATATCTTCTTCGTGATAACATTTGTGCGGTTAACATATAAAGATGAATAGCCATGTTCCAGTTGACAGAAGTTCTCCAAAACTCACACGTTAGAAGGAATATCTCTGAAATGGTTCACTCTAAAAACATTTATTTGGACATAGATTGTGTATTTTAGCAAGATCTACATATTTGTATAGTAAGATTTGGTCTATCTCTAACGGTTTACCAGTTATGCAAAAGTCATCCAGCGTAAATAGGGCTACATGGGGGATACCCAGAAAATTCAAGATATAAATTTCATTTGTCATAAAAATCTCAAACATGTGGCATTTTAATCAAAATCCTTGAGTCATTTTGGAGAAAATCAAAACTTCAGACAAATTTTTTGCATGTAAAGGGCAGTTTAGGGTGGAGGAATTTTCTTGAAAATCTTCGTGTCGCATTTTTGAAAGTCATTAAACTTAAATACCAACTTTGGTTTTTACCCACTTCTCGTTTTTACTTTCTCTACTGTAAGTAGGGGAAGTATTGCATTCCAACCAAAATTTGATGTCGAGATTTCACCGGAAATATATTTTGAGACCCCCTGAATCCAAAAAAGCGTTTTTAGAAAAAGGTCCGTGTGTGTGTCTGTGGACAGCATAACTCAAAAACTAAAAGTAGGTTAAAAACAAACTTGGTATTTAAGTTTGTCTTTCAAGGATGCGACACGAAGATTTTGAAGAAAATAGCCTCACACTAAACTAGCCTTTACATGGAACATTTTTCGAAATTTTTAATTTTCTTGGAAATGACTAACGATTTTGATTAAAATACCATGTGTTTGAGATATTTTTATGATAAATGAAATGTATATCTTGAGTTTTCTGGCTATAGCTCCTGTAGTCATATTTGCTCTGGACGACTTTTGCATAACTGATAAACCGTAAGAGATAGGCCAAATCATACTATACAAAACATGTATCTTGCTAAAATACACAATTAATGTCCCAATAAACTTTCTTGGAGGTTGAACCATTTCGGAGATATTGCTTATGTGTGCGAGTTTCGGAAAACTTAAAACTTTCGTGAAATGGAACATCATTGTTCATTTTTTATGTTAAGTGTGCAAAGAGAACGGAATGTCAAAGCTTCAAAACTTTTGACTATCGCACAAAGCCTACTGTGTTCTAATATTCCCCTTGCACCTACAAGGAAATAAGCTAAAAAAAAATTGTACAAATGTTTATCTTAACACGAAGAATATATAGGAATAAGAGTTTGTAAGAATGGTTAGTACAGGAGTAGAGGAAGTCATGTGAGTGCAACACTTCAGATTTTTTAGTTATGCTGGCCACAGACTGAGACAGACACAGGCGCCTCAAAACATATTTCCGGTGAATCTGGAATCGCTATCCACCAGGTTTGAGCCCACGACCTCTGGAACCAGAGGCTAACTTGTAACCCCTGGCACTATTCACTCATAGTATTGCATACTAAATGACGTAAACAGGATTTAGTTTGTGTGAGATGAAGCGCTGTTGGTCCTCTTGCGGTGAGAAGATTCTTGGAGGTCACATGTGCACTGTGTTGACTTGCCGGAGGCCGTGACTTGCTTAAGACTGTAAATCACTGGAGTAACACAGGAGTTTGACCGGAGCAAATAAAATACCGATTTGATTTGTATTCTTTGGCAAGGCGAGGTCAAAACACACACACAGGCTTCCGGGTTTCACTACCTTGATGAGCAAGGAAATGATGATAATGTTTTCGAAACGATTGCCTACAAATTAATCACGACTGGGCTGGGAATTAGACGAGACCCAGCTTCAGCAGCCGGCCATCTCAGGGTCGGATTGGAAAACGACTCGTGTGAGGCTCTTCGGCCTTGGATGACGTAAACATATTTCGTTCAAAGAATGCTCGTTTTATATACTTACGTGCACAAGAAAGATCTTTATCATCTGCATCAGTGGTGTCCAACTTTTCGAAAGAGGGGAGGCTGGATTTACCTCCTTCCACTGTGCCACTCATTCAAATGTGCCTTGTGTTGTGGTGGCTGTAAGGTGTGTTGATTTACGAAAGCACTTAATGCAATAAAACTCTGTTCATTAGTGAATTCTTTGGTTCTGTTTACGTCTAAGAAGTCTATCAATATTTGGCGACAAAGTGGAACTACATAGCCTTAGAAGATACACCAAGTGATCGTCGCGTAGCAGTTTGCAATACAGGCTTTTGATATGGTTCAATTTGCAGAAACTCTGTTCACAAATATATGTAGAGCTATACTTAGTCGTATACACACTATTGTTGCAAAAGCTTATTTCTCTGTCTACTACATTTTAGTCGGTATAAATATTCTAATAAATTATCTAATTCCTAATTTTCTTATGGGCGCAAAGAGAAGATGGAAATACAGCAAGCGTTAAAGTTTTAAACGAAACTGAAAATATTTTAAAACCTGGTTGCTATACGATTGGAATCTTGTTCCCTTTTCGTGGGCTAGAGATAAAACGAATAACATGCTCCTATTTTAGAAAAGTATAAGTATTGGCAAATTCTAACAAATAATAACGAATATCTCGGAAACGGTTCACTCAAAAGAAAAAAGGATGACATTGTGTGCTTCAACGAGATCTATATTCTTTGTCTTTTATGTTTACCATTTATGCAAAAATGAGAATGAAGAGGTCTTCTGAGGAGAGTCCCAAAAAATTGAAGTTATGACTTAGAAACTGTCATGGAATCGCTTCTTTATATCCGTCACTGGATACTGACTGGTTGTGACTCTACACGCCACAGGCGTAATTCACCCTCCGACTAAAAGAGAAGGGGGTGGTAATTACGTAAGCGTCGCCAAAGAGACAAGGTTGGACATCGCTGATCTACATGAATTGAATTTCAGATCTCTGAATTAGAACCGTTCTTAAACGCGCTATGGGTATTTTACTCACAATTTTCTAACAGCGATAACTGACAAAATATTAAACATATAAATCTAATTTCATCTCTGTGTTCATAAAATTGAAGCACATTTATTTACTTTTTGGAGTTTCTACGTCGTATATCGAACAATAAGGCACAGCGGTAACGTGTGAGGCCCGCATTCGGGAGGTCGTGGGTTTGGTTCTTTAGGCAACTGCTAGGAAGGCTAATTATCTATATCCACAGAATTTCCTGTCCCTTTATTTTACTTCAGTTATGATTTAACTTCACCTTTTTACTGCTTGGTTATTTCAGGGTTGTAAATGTTGGCGGAAGTTTCGGCGTGCATGACAGGTGCTTGCTCTTTATAAATTCTCATCCTTTGAATCGGGAAAGGTCTCCAAGTCCTGCCCCCCCCCCCCCCATGGGACACGTGAGCTCTGTATTATCCGCCACAAGAGAGTTTAAATCTATAGTTGTTAGGGACCCTGCCCTTAGCTGTCGTTTGTTCTCAGACTCCAGCACCCTTGGTATCCTCTCACCTCATCACTTCCTCCTCGGGCGCCACCCTTAGGGGCATAAGTACCACGTGATAAGTTCCCCTTGCGAATGTTGTTTATCCTATCCTGTCCTTAAACGTAAAACGAGTTTCAGCAAAGAATTTAAACTGAAGATTAATGAAGTGCCTACCTCAGGTGCAGGTTAGGTCCCCATTTCAAAGGCCCCGAGTTCGAATTTCCGTTAGGTTGAGTTACGTGAATAAGTCTTTTCTTTGTTCTGGGTGTTTCCGTTATCCTGAAAGTTGAATGTTGGATAATTCTAAGCTCCATGGGCCCAGGGTTCATTTGAGCATTTCACCTATTTCGTTGCCAGTCCCTTATGTCTAACCATTTGAAGAACTTTATACCTAATTAAAAAAATCTGTTACACTCACATGTCTTTCTCTACTCTTGTACTCGCCATTCTTACAAACTGTTCTTCCTATGTCATCTTTGTGTTAGTTAAGATACATTTCTACAAATTATCTTATTGCTTATTTCCTAGCAGGCGCAAGAGGAATATTAGAATACAGTAGGCACACTTAACATATAAAAAAATGAACAACGATCTTGCATTTCACGAAAGTTTTAAGTTTTCCGAAAGTCACACACATAATAAGGAAGATCTCCGAAATGGTTCACCCTACAAGAAAATTTATTGGGACATAAATTGTGTATTTTTGGAAGGTCTACATTTTTTGTACAGTAAGATTTTGTCTATCTCCAACGGTTTACCAATTATGCAAAAGTCGTCCAGAGTAAATACGACTACAGGGGCTATAGCCAGAAAATTCAAGATATAGATTTCATTTGTAATAAAAATATCTCAAACATATGACATTTTAATCAAAATCGTTAGAGCCATTTTCAAGAAAATAAAAATTTTCGAAACATTTTCCATGTAAAAGGTAGTTTAGGGTGGGGCTATTTTCTTCAAAATCTTCGTGTCGCATCCTTGAAAGACATTAAACTTAAATACCAACTTTGGTTTTTAAGCTACATTTCGTTTTTGAGTTATGCTGTCCAGATTGACACACACACCTTTTTCTAAAATACTTTTTTGGGGTTCAGGGGGTCTCAAAACATGTATTTCTGGTGAAATCTCAACATCGAATTTTTGGGTGGAATACAATACCTCTACTTACCAGTAGAGAAAGTGAAAAGGATTCAGGTTTATAAAACTAAAAAGCATATGAACCTAACCTGGTGTGTAGACCTCCTTTATAATAGCGGGCCTTAGACATTTGATCCTCCAGTTCCACCCCCGGTTATTGTGACTATTATTTATCAATGTACAGTGTTTGTGTGTTGTTCTCCCACGTGTTGATGTGCCCGATAATGTGTGTCCTTCACTCCGCTCTGCATACTACACGTGCCTTGCCTCCATATATCCCGTCTGCATTAGCAAGCGTGAGGAACCGTGCTGCAACTTATTAAATGATAACGCCTTTATAACAAGGCTCCCTCTAATCTTACAACTCCATCACAGCAGCGACAGTCATCTGTTTATACCCAGCGTGATGGCTTCGAGATAACAGGCTCAGAATCGGGAGGACCTGCGGTTGATTCCCTTCAACTGTCCAGTATGATCTTCGTCTTTTTATGGATTTTATTGCTCGGTAGGCGAATTCTCGTCTAGTTGCTCATTTACCACAATTTTATTTGATTAGAGCCTGATACTGTTGGACTTCCACGCGTCTCTGTGGCTTGTGGTCTTCTATGGTTCCTTCATTTGACCCTTTCCTCGTGGGGTGATGGCCACAATGGATGTATTTAAATTTTAAGTGTGTGAGGTGTCCCTCTTAGCTGTAAAACCCCAATCATAGCCTCAATATGGCGGTGTCTGTGTGTTCAACACATGTTCTTTCTTTGTAAATATGTGCGCGTTATTAGATTTGAACACATTTTTCTGTGAATGACATTTTCTTGTACAAATGACTTATTTTTTCAAACTGATGAGAAACTTTTACTAGCATTTTAAGATAATAGAAACACCGAAATGCCGTTTTTAATAAAAGATTAGTTATTTTATAACAGGATTGCTCATAAAGGTTAATAAACATGCAGTATGATGAAGAAACTACTTATCTTCCTTTCTACTTTCTCTACTCTTAATGTTTTGAGACCCCCTGAATCAAAAAAAAAAGTTTAATGTCTTTCAAGGATGCGACACGAAGATTTGGAAGAAAATACCCCACCCTAAACTACCCTTTACATGGAAACGTTTCCGAAAATTTTGATTTTCTTGAAAACGACTAACGATTTTGATTAAAATGTCATGTGTAAGATATCGTATGACAAATGAAATGTCCATTTTGAATTTTCTGGCTAAAGTCTATGTAGTCTTGTTTACTCTGGATAACTTTTGTGTAACTCGTAAACCGTAAGAGATAGTCAAATTCTTAATATACAAAAAATGTAAATCTCACTAGAACACACAATTTTTCGGTACAGTGAACCATTTCGGAGATATTCTTTGTATCAGTTTCGGAAAATTTAAAACTTTCGTGAAATGGATTATCGTTGTTCAGTTTTTATATGTTAAGCGTGCAAAGAGAACGGGATCTCAAAGCTTTAAAAGATTTGACTATCGCTCAAAGCCTACTGTATTCCCATAGTCCCCTTGCACCTACAAGGAAATAAGCAATAAGATAATTTGTACAAATGTTTATCTCAATTAACACGAAGAAGATAGAGGAGTAAGAGATTGTAAGAATGGTTAGTACAAGTGCAGAGAAGGTCATGCGAGTGCAGCACATCAGATTTTTTTTTTAAGATCAATACCTTTTTGTCTACCTATTCTGCATTTCTTTACTTCCTAGCATCCTTCCCCTAGTCACAAGAAATAGGGTGGAAAGAAAGGGCAGATTATATTCCTTTGGATCAAATCAATTAGCGAATTTCTTACACGAATTCACGTACGGCCATTCTTTTGCCTGCTCTAACAATAGGTATATAGTGCAAAAGAGCTAATTTTCTGCTTTTCAGTAATCTTAGAGACTCGGATAAAGGGAAAGTATCAATGTCATTGTGTCATTGTATCGGCGAGATGGGTGAAGCTAAAGGCTTGCGCTTCGATTCCCGGCCATTCACTTCTTCTAAGAGAAACGTCTTCTAAAGGCTTTCCCATCAGGATTCTTTGGAACTAATGGCTTCGACTCCAGTTACAATTAACCACGCCACTTGACATTCTGAATAGCCGGGATTATTGACTGGAAACAATTCACCAAGAAATGACAAAAAGATAAATTATTGCAATGAATAATTTCGTTGTTAAAATCAACGCATAGTGAAAGACCATTAGGCAATCTTAAGTGTTGAGAAAAACAATTCGTTGTAAGTCAGTGTAGCTAAGGCAATTAGCTCAAGGGGTTCTTGGAACTCGATGCTCACAAATCATTACACTAAAAACAGGCGTAGACAAAGTTCTAATAACTAGAAAGGGGGAAAAATAGATTTTACCAACTCAGAGTTAAAATTGTGTTTCAAATACGAATTGGCAGCTTAAGATTTGGCAGAAGTAATTAGGAATGTGAATAAGGAGCCATGACGAACGCGAGATGAAAGATAATGCATTTCTAAAATTTGTTCTCATCGGCAGTCCGTAGCAGCTAAAACGCCGCTCGTGTGTCATGCTACTTGGCGGTCGATGCAAGAGGATTCTCCGATTAACTTTTCAGCGACTCGCGGCAACTCGCTTCTAGAGTATATGTCAGAAGTTATCTGATAGTCCTTTAATAGTTACAGCTCTGGTGCTGAGATTCCGAAACATTAATTCTGTGTCTTTAAACACTCGACAATTGGCTTCATATAGATTATTGTTAGCCTCCATTAAATATCTTAGCCAACACCTCGACCTTGGACATGTTTGTGTCCCCTGGGAGGGAGGGGTGAGGTGAGAAGATACTAAGTATGGCCAGAACTGAGGAGAGACGACAACAGAGAGCCAAGTCTCTAACAGTCACAGATTTATACATCCTCTGAGGAGCGGGGACTCGGAGAGATTTCGAATCCGGAGGACGTGCCTTTACAAAGAGAAAATTGCCTCCCATGTATTCGCACTCCCGCAACACATAGTACCCTATAACACTAAAAAAAATGTGAAAGTAAGTTTTTATTGTGACGCCAGCCGGCAGCTGCCATCAAAGCCGCTCAAGGTTCAGCTTGTATGTACGTGACCCGACCGCAATGGAGAGCTCGGACCAAAGACTACTATGAGTGCGGTAGAACAACTGTTCGACAATCTTTAGAATGCTAGTTTATTTTCGAGAAGTTAGGGAAAAGATAGATTTCCAGAAAAATCCGTGCTATGTCATTCTAGGCTATAAAAGCGATGGGACTCGGATAGTTCATCAGAGTCGTTTAGCGTTTGGTATCAAGGTTACGATAAAACAGAGCAGTTATGACTTGCAACAGCACGAGGAATTCTATATGGCGTTAACAATAAAGCGGAAGAGTTTTTGTGATTTAGTTTTAGAAGAGAAATAAAGTGACAAAGAAAAAGCTATTGGACTTTCAGACTGGTGCCAGAAGTGGGATTTATTATTTCATTTCACATTTTGTCACATCTATGGACGCTGTTTAACTGATGTTAGAAAACTAGTCTTTTACGTGTCGTAAATCTACGACATTGGACCACCGGCTTTACTTCCCTTTCAAAGGGCGTTATGCTGTGGGTTTTTACGCCCCACAAAATCTATCGTCCTCCGGCGGTTTGAACCCATGACCTTGAGAAGCAGATTAGCACAGCGATCACTATCGTCTGCGAAAGACGGGAGTTTGGATTTACCCCTTTCCACTATACGCGGACTTACCCATTCTTTAATACTCGGACGTACATTCTGTTGCAGTGGCAGGTTGGTCACATGCAGTTTCATATCTTATGCGATAAACATATGTTCATTAGTGATTTCTTTGGTACTGCTTACCTTTAAGAAGTTATCAATATTTGGCGACAAAGTCGAAAGCCTTAGAAGATACACCAAGTGATCGTCGCGTAACACATTGCGATTCAGACTTTTAATATAGTTTAATTTGGAGAGAGACTGTTCACGAATATATGCAGAGCTATACCTATTTCTCTATCTACTACATATTAATTGACATAGACATTTACAGAAATTATTGTACTGCTAATTTTCTTGTAGGTGAAAGGGAAATACAGAAATACAGTAGACTTTAAGCGATAGTCAAATTTTTAAGAGCTGGTTGCTTTGCGATGTCTTTGAAATTCCATTCTCGTTGCAAGGCCAAGAAATAAACGAATAACATTTCTATTTGAAAAAATTAAATGTTTTAGCAAGTTCAAACAAATAATACAGAATATCTCGGAAATTGTTCACTCAAAAGAAAAACGAAATATTTGAGATTGTGTTTTTCTAACGAGATCCACATTTTGTATTCAGTAAGTTTTTGTCTGTGTCTTTGTGTTTAGCATTTATGTACAGATTATCCACGGAGAGGTCTTCTGAGGACATTCCCAGAAAATTCAAGATTTAACTTAAAAACTGCCATGGAATCGTCTGTCATTGCATACTGACTTGAGTCTAAACGTCAGGTTAGACATCGTTGGGCTAGCATGTTATACCTAGAAAAACACACAATACTAATAGTGGTGGTTGGTGGTTGGTGGTTGGTGGTTGGTGGTTGGTGGTGGTGGTTGGTGGTTGGTGGTGGAATTGGTGGTGGTATTGGTGGTGGAATTGGTGGTGGTGGTTGGTGGTGGTATTGGTGGTGGTGGTTGGTGGTTGGTGGTGGTGGTGGTTGGTGGTGGTGGTTGGTGGTTGGTGGTGGTATTGGTGGTGGTGGTTGGTGGTGGTGGTTGCTGGTTGGTGCTGGTATTGGTGGTGGCGGCGGCGGCGGTGGTGGTGGTGGTGGTAATCTCTGCACTCCATTACTCTGGTACATGAAGCTAAACCAGAGCGCGTATGTTTTTTAATTTGTGACAAAATCCAGATCCTTTAAGAATTGAAAACAGGTTTAGAACATGTCACAAGGTGTTTTTTTTTTTTTTTTTTTTTTTTTTTTGTTTTTTTAATTAACGTCCTCCAGCATTGAATGAATGAAATGAAATGGGTGAAATGATGCTCAAATGAGCCCGAGGTCCATAGAGCTTTAAGTTACCCGACATTCGTCTTCTCAGGGTAGGGAAAACCTCGGAAAAGAAAAAAACCTTACCCGGATAACTTAACCTAAGCAAGATTCGAACTCGCGACCTCTTGAACGTGAGGCCCACACGCTAACCATCACGCTACCGAGGCGGGCAGCAGAATGAACGGTGGAGTGAAATGAAGGGACAGTAAATCCGACCACCAGAATCGAACCCACGACGTCCCGAACGAGTAGCACACAAAAAGCCCCATAGTTCACAACTGTAATAGCCGAGAGCGATTCGTCGACGGACGCGGCATGTCTGTTTTGGAGAAAACGCCTAATTTCTCGCTGAGCTTATCAGCTCTGCTCTGCGCTGGCGTGTAATAACCATCAGGTTAAATAGGAGTAACCATGAAACATTTACAAGCGTGTACTGGGCAGATAAGAGTCCCATCGGATTATAGCCCAGAGGACGGACGGACGGACATGAAAATAGACGAAAACAATCAAGGAAGCTTGTTCAGTCAGCGAGATACTGTGATCAAAGGGACAACTCTCGTGAGTTATGTGTCGCTTTTAACCAAACCGGTTCAGATGCGCTATCCCCTCCTCCACCTTTCCGGTCCGATCACTCCTCCGCCGCCCCCTCTTCACTACCAGGGGTCCCCAAACTGTATCACTCTTTCAAAACTGCAATAATCTTACGTCGAAAGTCCAAAACTTCAATTTCTCTATTACATAATAAAGAAGAGGATGTATTGTATTCCATCCAAAAATTCGATGTCGAGTTTTCACTGGAAATGTTTTGAGGCCCCCTGAATCCAGAAAAAAAAAGAAACTTAGAAAAATTTGCGTGTCCGTTTCTGTCTCTGTGGACAGCATAATAGCCTCACCCTAAATTACCCTTTACGTGGATAACTTTTCGAAAATTTTGATTTTCTTGAAAATGGCTCTAACGATTTTGATTAAAATGCCATATGTTTGAAATTTTTAAGGAAAATTATATGTATGTCTTGAATTTTCTGACTATAGCCCATGATAGTGCTATTTACTTTGGATGACTTTTTTATAACTGGTAAGCCGTAAGAGATGGACCAAATCTTACTATACAAAGGATGTAGATTTTGCTAAAACACAGTTTGTCTAAATTTGTCGTACAGTGAACCATTTTGGAGATATTCCTTGTTATTTGTATGACTTTTTAATAACTTATGCTTCTGTCAAATGGAACATAGTTATTCATTCTTTATGTTAACCGTGCAAAGAGAACGGTTTTTGAAATCTTTAAAAATTTGACTATCACTCAGTCTGCTGTATTCCCATATTCTCCTTGTGTCTATAAGAAGATAATTTCTGCAAATTATCTCAACTAACACGAAGAAGATATAGGAATAAGAGTTTGTAAGAATGGTTAGTACAAGAGTAGAGAAAGTCATGTGAGTGCAAAACATATGATTTTTCTACAGAATTATGCATATCAAACCACAAAATCATGTTTTATTACGACTATTATTTTAATTTTAGTTACATTATTAGATTTACGTTTAAGTAATATTCTGTTTATATATTTACCCACATTGAAATTTTCCCAAAAATTGTGAAAAATTTGTTTCCAAAGTTTAACGTTCCTTAACCTGATAGCTTGAAGAAAATGCTCAAAAGGCTTCATAGAGATTAAAGTTACTCGATATTTGTCTTCTTAGGATAAGGGAAAACCCGGATTTGAACCCTGAACTTCATGAATTTGCCGTATTGCGCTACCCCCCTACCACAGGGGGTGGTTAAATTGAAATTGTATTTAATAAAACAAATTGAGTAGTACCCTGTAAGAAAAAATATATCCTTGACATTCTCTACTATGCACTTACAGTAACTATAGATGTATTATATTCCAATAAAAAAATTCAGTACCGATATTTTACCGGAAATGCACATTTTGAGACTCCTGAATCCAAAAACGAAAATTAAATTTAGTTCCAAACTTGATAATTAAGTTCGCATCTTCCAAGGATTTAACACAAGGATAAAAAAAACCATCCCACACTACCGTTTACATGGAAAGGTTTACGTAGAGTTTGATTTCTTAATTATGAATGAGTTTTGCATAACTGGTAAACCGTAAGAGATAGACAAAATCTTACTGCACCATAAAAATTTAGATCTCGTTAAAATGTGCATTTGTTTGGTATTTCACTAGAGGTATTCCTTATTGGTTTGTATTTTAAATTACTTATTTCTTTTCTCAAATAGGAAGTCATTATTTTTATATCCTCGTTAAGCAAAGAAAATTAAGTACCAAAGCTATTACATAGTGACCAGCTCTTCTACCTTTTAGGAAATGCATAATAAAAAACTGTTCAAGACACCATCTTGATTAACATGAAATAATGACCAACTTTAATCCTTGTTTTCTCGTAAGCTTCGTTTCAGCAGTTACAGAAAATGCCCCACTATAGCTTTTGAAATGTCAATTAGACAATATTATATCATTATTAAACATGTTACTATTTTGAAAATTAAATTACCAAATAACTAACCCCGCTGGGCGACAGTCCTTTCCGAGCCAAGGCCTACCGCTCGGCCGCTGCACCCCGTACTTCTGCCCACCACAGGCGTCATGGACTGGGTGCAGTACTGTAGGGTGGGACGTGGTCAGTGCCCCCAACCCTTCCTGCCGGTTATGCGGTTTTCACAATCAGAGACCACTACTTATCAATCAAGTAGCTCATCAATTGACCCCTCAGGGACCTAACACGGCTGATTGGACCCCAGATCAGGTGTCCCAAAGGGAGAAAATTCCTACACTGGTACCGGGAATCGAACCCGGGTCTCCTGCTTGGCAAGCAGCAGCGCTATCACCGTGTAAGTACACGACCACAATTAAATTGGGTTAAAAATCAAGAATTTTGTCGGGTACTAAGGTAATTTTCTACATTAATTAGGGCCCATGTGGCCTAGCTCTCCAGGGTCCTTTAAACTCCACGCACGCAATCATAGTAAATTAATTAGGCTTATTTAAAACGCCTTGAGTACATTCATAATTTGATAAAATAGCTTCTTTGCTTTTATTGCTAATCAAATTGTTCTCAATATTTTTTTTTTTTTTTTAATTTATTTAGAGTCGCTTTAACAATTAAGTCATATCGCGACTATTCTATGGAATACAGCGGTATACAATAAATTTAGTACAATTATTTTACCAAAAACATGAGAATACAATCAAATCAGTACAACAAGTATCTTTCATATTATATTTTCGCATGCAAGCCCGTACCTTTGAGAAATGATAACACCCTTCTGCAGTTGGATGGCGTGTTCAGAGTGGTGGATAAGTCTCCAGTGATGTGATGAAGCTGTCGTTGTGTAGCGTATTGCTTACATTCTGTGAGGAGATGTTTTACTGTGAGGCGGGTGTTGCAGACTTCACATTGTGGTGGCTGGCCTTTGCTGAGGAGGTATGAGTGGGTTAACCTTGTATGACCAATGCGGAGACGTGAGATAATCACCTGCTCTTTCCTGCTAAGAGAATAGACAGGGGAAGAATTGGTGTCTCCTTTCCTTACCATGTGTAGTTTTTCTGGAGGCGATTGATTCCAGGCCTGTTTCCATCTTGTTTTTATTAGTTTGGAGAAGTACTTTGTAATATCACGGTAAGGTACTGCTTGCTGTTCATGTGTGTCTGTTAACCGACTTGCTTCTTTAGCAGCTTTGTCCGCTTCTTCATTGCCCTTAATGCCGCAGTGTGAAGGGACCCAAATGAAAGTAACTATTTTCTTTTTATTTAGAGCAATGGAATAAAGACTGTGGATATCTTGAAGCAGTTGGAGGTCAGTTGAACGATCTCTGAGACTTTGGAGAGAGCTTAATGAATCAGAAATTATAAGAAATTTACTCTCACTAGATTGGATGATGTATGTTAAAGCTTGCTTAAGTGCACAAAGTTCGCAGGAGAATATGGAATAATATTTAGGGAGTTTCAGCTGAAGTTTCTTATCTGGGGTAATTATGGCACATCCATTGTCGCTGTCCGTTTTGGAACCATCAGTGTAGATAAATGTATGGTTAGGGTAGGCATTTGTTATTTCTTGAAACAGCTGTTTATAGCAAGATGCATCTGTATGGGATTTATGGTAAGCTGTAATATTCAAATTTAGTTGAGCAGTTGGTATTCTCCAAGGTGGTAGACAATGAAACTTTCTGGGCATTATGGCAGGAACTTCTATGTTATATTCTTCAATGCATTTGCTTATTTTAGATTTAAATGACATTTCTTTTTGTGAATTAGCCTGTAAACGTTGGTTGGACGTTTCTGGGAGGACGTACTGGTAGATCATTGATTCGGGTCTTGCTAAAGTTTTAAGGGCGAATTTTAGGCTCACATCTGTTCTCAATATTGTTTTAGATATTTTAAAACATTGAGCTGATTGTGCAATTGTTTTGAAAATATACATTCTAACAGCATTGTTTTCCATCCTCAAATGAGGACACAACCAAGATATTCTAGAAAGTTTGTTTCAAGAACATGCTCTATATAAATAGTAATAGCTAGGGCTCGGAAGTCCATGCCCTAAAAAAACACTGAAATATGCTCTTAAAAACTTGAAAATATGCCAAGAAATATGCACTATTTAATTAAAGCAATTAATGTCCCTTTGCCGTAGACAAGACGAGTTAGTATGAATAATCAATAAAGTTACCTTATTCCTTAGAGGTTGAAACCGAAGTGGTCCTGCTGCTAGTATTAACTGCTAAATTGCAGTTCACAACCAACACTTTGCACAAATTTTCAACTGTAAAACATCGTCTGTTGTCTCGCAAAATACTTTTGTAACCTGAAAAACTCTCCACGTCACAAGATGTTATCGGGGCATATTTAAATGATGCTAACTGCTTCACAGAGAGAGTCGAGTCTCTTGGTGTGACAGATGGTTATCTTTCGAGGATGTCTCGAATACCGCACATCTGTTTATAACCAGAATTTTTTGAAATTACATAATTCACTTTCTCTTTCACTTTTTGTCCTATGCTACCAGGAACCGAAGTTAGATCACATATTGTTTTTCCAAAGTCAGTAAGTGATTCATGCAAAGGAGATCCTACAGCTTCCAATGCCGTTATGGCTGTTGGTAAGAAAGAAAAATGGGCAGATATGAAACTAAGATCCTTCTTTAACCCAATGCCTGACAAAATATTTTGCACAGTTTCTATTGATGAAGCATCTTTCGAGTCCAATGGATTAACAACCTCTTCGACCATTTCTATGCGCTCGACCCATGTTCTCCCATCGAGTTAACACTGGTGCAGGAGGAAGTCAGATATTAGGTGCTGTTGATATAAACAACTTGACTCTTTTAGGAGATTTAACAAAAATTATCTTCGTACAGGACACAAATCTATCTAGCAATGGGAAAGAATCATTATCTAAAATATGATACCAATATGAAAAAATATTATTCAGATAGAAAAACCACAAAAATCATTAAAATATGCAATATAGGGGCTATAAAATTGAAATAATATGCATTTATCAAAATCAAGAAAATATGCAGTTATATGCACTATAAAATCATGTCCAAATAACTGCAAATTCCATAATTCGTGCACATAATGTAAAAGCATACATTTTTAACCCCTATGAAAAAACATACAAATGCATGAACTTCCTAGCCCTAGTAATAACATACATATAGTTTTTACCTAGGACAAAAGTGATGATTAGCGTTTGGACAGCCCTATTGCTTGCCGATCAGCTCTGCACGCCGAACACAGGACTGCACACGATGTGGTTCACAGGGCATCTTCCATTACGTCATTCTGATGATGCTCTGATCGCTTCTAGCGACAAGATGACCATCTTTTCCCACCCGAAAGCTTTGACTAAAACGTTTTATGGTGAAAATTGCTTAATATGTATGGCTTAGTTTCGGAGATCATGGATCATTAATTTACCTCAGGCTAGCAAATCAAAATGCTTTATATACTGGCAAATATGTCCCATGAGGTTTATTTTGAATATACTAGCATACTCCAGCAATCTGAATTAAAACCATTGAAATAATCACCTAATTCTCGGAATATACAAGTCTTAAAGGTATGATCGCGCAGACTTTGACAATTTTTTACCTTAAGGTGAAACAAGCATTTTTAGAAAAAGGTCCGTGTGTGTCTGTGTGTCAGTCTGTGGAGAGCATAACTCAAAAACGAAAAGTTGGTTGGTATTTAAGTTTAATGTTTTTCAAGGATGCGACACAAAGATTTTGAAGAAAATAGCCCCACCCTAAACTACCCTTTACATGGAAATTTTTTTGAAAATTTTGATTTTCTTGAAAATGGCTCTAACGATTTTGATTAAAATGTCATGTTTGAGATATTTTTATGACAAATGAAATGTGTATCTTGAATTTTCTGGCTATAGCCCCTGTAGTGGTATTTACTCTGGACGACTTTTGTATAACTGGTAAACCGTTAGAGATAGACCAAATCATACTATACAAAAAATGGAGATCTTGTTAAAATACACAACTTATGCCTCAATGAATTTTCTTGTAGGGTGAACCATTTCGGAGATATTCCTTGTTGTGTGTGTGATTTTCGGAAGACTTAAAACTTTCGTGAAATGGAAAATCGTTGTTCATTTCTTTATATGTTAAGTGTGCAAAGAGAACGGAATCTCAAAGCTTTAAACGATTTGACTATCGCACAAAGCCTACTGTATTCTATATTCCCCTTGCACCTACAAGAAAATAAGCAATAAGTTAATTTGTACAAAGGTTTATCTCAACTAAGACGAAGAAGATATAGGAATAAGAATTTGTACAAGAGTAGAGAAAGTCATGTGAATGCAACGCATCAGATTTTTGAAATTAGCATAGGGAGGTAGGTAATTTAAAAGTGGAGCAATTTGTTGCTAAAGTGAATCTTCATACACGATGTTTCATACTTGGATCCCAGCGGGTCTATTGGAATAAATTCGTGAACATACGTTTAGCAAGGGCCCAAAGCAGAAGGTCAGGAATGTTGACACTGCTCAGGTGTCATGCATACTGCTCGGAAGGCTAGAAAGAGCACCATCCTTCCCCTGGTTACTTGCAGTAGTTAAGGCACTAGTATTTGTGAAATTAGTATTCTAGGAGTAGCTTGGTTTCACATTCGCTTGTTCAGCTTACTCTGTCAGGTTGCACAGATTATGTATTCAATAATATTCAATTATGTGCGTTACCTTTCACGATAGATTATTATTATAATAATTTTTTATCCACCATATTTCATTCTATCTGCACACTTCTACCTCCAATACCCTGATTATTTGGTGTCATAACCGGCCGGGAGGGCTCGAGCGCTGACCACCTCCCACCCTCCAGTACTACACCCCACTCAATATGCCTATAGTGGGCAGAGGTTGAAGACGCAGAGGCCGGGCGGTCAGCCTTATTTTTATTTATTTATTTTTATACAGGGATATGTTACATTCACACGACACTTACTCTCACTCTTCTAAGACTAATCTTACAAAAGCTTGTTCTTCTATTTCTTGGTATAAACTTTCATTACACATTTTGCTTGCAGTTATAAGAAGAATGCAATAGACTAAAGGAATAGTCAACTTTTTAAAAAGTTACTATGTGATGACTTTAAATCCCTTGCTGCTTGCTCTAGAAAAAATATGTATATTTTACATTCACATTGCTTTTTCTGTACCCATTCAATTAATTTTCATGTTAAATCAAATAAATATTTGTATAAATAGTTTACGTATATAATATGGGATATGAGAATATAGCAGGCTTAAGCGATAGTCAGTCCTTTTAAGAGCTGGTCACTATGTGGTGGCTTTAAAATTCAATTTAAAGAAATGAATCACTTCCTGTTTGAAAAAGTATATCTTGGAAACGGTTAACTAAAAATAATGATAATAAAATAAGAAAACAATGACACTGACACACTTTCGTTTAGTAAGATTTTGTCCATTTTTACAGTTTACCAGTTAGTTAAATCGTCCAGAGGAGAGACTAGTCCCAGGAAATTCGAGATATACATTTCGTTTCTCAATAAAACATTATTTTAATCAAAAATGTTAAATTTTTGACAAGTTATCAATTCTGAATATGTCCACTCGTCAAGAAACTAAATGACTCCAAATATTTGACACTTTTTTTGGGGGGGGGGGGGGTGAAACGATTCTTCATTGACAAGAATTATACTGGACATATTTGTAACTCATGTAGAATCCCTGGTTAGCATGTGACCTTCTACCCTGCATATCCTCTGGAAATAGATATATTTGAGTTAAAATATTGCATGCTGAAACTTGGATCAAAAGGTTTCGGTTTCGATTCTTGGTTGATATAGGGAGATTTTTCTTCACCCTACAGAACTGCTACAGAATTTCCATTTTGATTTACAATCCTGCATTATGTAGATTGTTTGTATTAATGGAAAACGTTGCAGATATAACTACATACAAGGATGAGTTATTCAACATTTCCATTCTTGTTCTCTACATTGCAGTTAAGCAAACACATAGCTAAGATGTGTAAATTTAATGCACTAGTTACTTCTTCCAAAGCTTAATGTTATTTTCCCTGTTGTAATTTATGCAGTGTTAATGTAAGCAAGGCAGAGAAGTATATATTCACTGGACAGATACACCCATTCTGGAGTAAACATGTCCGTTCGATTTTAATGTATTCTATTATAAATAAAACCCAAGTATGGCCTCAAGGCATTAGTGATTTCTTTACGTTTTAATTTCCTACTCTGTATCTGAATGTGATAAAGTAAGCAAAATGTAAATTTGTAGATTGACAGATAAATAACTAACAGGGTGTTTTTTGTTAGTGTGTGGAACTCCTGTACCTCAACCAACTCTTTAGAAAGGGTTGTTTCCCTAAATCTGTTCCATGAATTAACAATTATTTATTTACATAAAGTAATTACTTAGGTCCATAAGTGCGCAGATTTTGACGGTAACTTTATCTTAACGGCAGATGTAGATAAAATTAACATTGCAGTTTTATTTTTCATTAAGGCAAAGTATCAAAGAAACTTTGACTTTTACTTTTTGCATTTTTATTATGCTTATACTTTGTACTTTAATGGCACATTTTCGTTTTCTCAATATATCACCATCTTTCAAGCTTCAAGAGGGCATTTAAATGTCCCAGTGCTTGTGGGTGTTCCTCGCTAATCTTCGTTACAACATTCAAATGCAATTGTCGTTTTCACTGGCTTTGATTTTAGTCTCTTGCTGGAAATTTTGCTTCAGAGAGGTTATCAGTTGGCTGTACTGAAATAAATTCGATATATCGAGATGAAATGCTACGAATCTCGCACGCTTTTGCTTGTAAACAGTGAAGTGCAGTCAGTGTTCTGTAATTCTGTAGTTGTGCTAGGTTGTTTCAGTGTTGGAGTTATATATTAGGTGTCTAGTAGGTTTTAAGTTATTCGTTGGTTTATACTAAAGCAGTGATTTTCTATTAATATATTAAAAATTTAAAAATGGTTTGATATAGGACATTGAAATGTTGTGTATACTACACATTTCATGCTCTGAGAGTGGGGAAAAAATTCGAAGCAATCGGAAGAAAACTGGATACTTTTTTTTCTTTTTTTCAGTTTGATACTTAGTGCCTTAAAATAGTTTACAGTGCTGGGATTGTATTCGTGAAATTTTACGCTTCATCGCTAAGTATTACAAATAATTTAAATTGCAATGAATGGTTTTGTATCTCGTACCCTTTTTTACTTCCTCTTTAGAAGAGTTTGCCACTTGTGTATTACTTGCTGTTAGTTTCCTGAATATTGTTCGTGAGCTTTCAAAAGGCCGTGAACAATATTACCAAATGCGTTTATTGAGATCGCCATGTTTTAAAGTGTTAATTTTTAAACAGATTTGCAACAATGAAAATCAAACAAAATCTTTAACTCAACTTTTCAACAGCTTATATTTTTTTATCTTGAAGGTATATTTTCTCAAACACTGTTGTATATAGTTACCAAATTTCGCAATTTGATAGGATAATCCTGTGGAACAGAAGTTAAAAATTTTAGTTAAAGTGCGTGATATTTTACGTGATTTTCAAGAATCACGTCAAAGGAAGAGTTTCTCAAAAACGCTAATGTCAATAAACATTTTTCCACAGAGTTAATTGTTGTGTATTTAAGCTAGCTCATATTGTTGTTTTTAGAATGCATGAAGCATTATACAACTCAGATCTCAAAATTCTAAAACAATTACTAAGTATATAAACAAGCATTAGTAACTACACCAAATTTCATTTTTATAAGTTAGAAAATTTGGGAGTTGCACATTTTCGAGCTGATAACTTTTTACCAACTACCCCCCACATGCTGAAACAACTTCCTCTACCCTATTCTCCTATAGTTCATGGTTATATAAATAGATACTAATGATACTAAATAAATGAATTCTAGCTTCTCTGTTGGAGTAAACTCATGGAAATACCTTTGGCAAGCAAGCAAAGCGGAAGGTCAGGAATGTTGTCATTAAAGTCTACTTGCTCAGGTCTTGTGAATACTGCTCGGAAAGCTTGAAAGAATATAACGCCCTTCCTCGTTGCCTGCAGTAGCTGATAAACACAGATACATGGCAAAACCAGTTCTCTAGGGCTGAGTTGGTGTTATATCGTACTTTTATTCGTCATAGATGTGAACACTTGTATGATAGCAGAAGGCGCATTAGTAAACAAAACATTCGCATTTTCAATCTTACTCAGCTGCCAGACTGTGAAGATAACTTATTCAATAATGTTCAGTTTGTTGTTCACAATAGATCAGTTTGTTACGGGAAGTTTTTATGCGATATATTTGAATCTACCATCACGCGAAATTGCGCTATCCCCCAATACCCTGTGAATGAGCATCTCTTTCAATTTTTGAGCCTAAAACAGATTTCTTGACTTCGTGATTGTACACGTTTTCTTGACCCCATAATATTTTGCACATCTGCGTTCACAAATGTAAATTCGCCTTCTACCTATATGATCTCTTGCTCCGTTCTATTTTATCCAATTATTTATTTCACAGAATTCATTAACTTTTGCCTTCCTAACTTCAAGCCTTTCCCATGCTTATTCTCATAATTAATGTTTTTAACCTCCTCAACCCCTTCCATATCATCCAACAATTTACTTTTGTTTTCCTCTATGTTGGCATTTAAATCTTCCATTAATAAAGGTTTATAATTGGTATTATCTCTACAACCCCTGCCTATCTTCTCCCAGATTTATAATCATAAAAATCTGTTGTCTTTAGTGAGTTAAACACACAGCGTTCAATTTGAAAGCAATCAAAAAACGAATGGAATTAGTAGCTTCAGTTTCGAACTCCCTTTGAGCACTTTTATTGAATTAATTCTTAGCCACAAGACATTTCTGTTCCTATTATGTCTTTACATACATAGACATCGCATCTTTTACCCTAAATAAGATGAAATATTTTGTTTCCAATATTAAGTCTTTGCTGGTTATAGAAAGAGATAAATAGGCAGTTTTCCCATACTGTATCTACAATCTACAAATGGATTCATCTTAGTAATGACCTACTTTGCGTAGCTGTTTCCTGATGGGACCATATTCGGAAATGAATGCTACTTTCCTTATTTATCTTCTGCCCAGTCTTAAGAAAAATAAGGAAACCTTTTTGCATTGATGTAAGACCACTTTCCTGGCTTGTCTTTGTCTTGGATTGATTTGTCACCTGAAATGGCGTTATTCCCTAATCAACGTTTTTATCAAGATCTTGGCCGTATGTGCACTGATTATAATAAAGGATTCAGGGCCAACATAAGGTACCCTTTAGCCAGACGATGCGCTTTTTCATTTGGCTTGGGTGGGGACTGACGCGCACCAGTCTAGCCATATACCTGCCGGGCCGGGCCAGACCATACCATACCCTCCACCGGACAATAGCCGACCAACACAATGTATAGTTTGCCGGTATTGCTACTCAAGAGTTCCTTTAGATAGGATCCACAAATGGATAGGCCATATCGTGTTTGCACTGGGCGAGTGCACGCCTTATCTCGTTTACTACATTAACTGCCCGGCGCCGACTTTGCAATAACCTTGCGCAATAGCTGGTGCGTCGGTGTAATGCCACGATGTGAAGGCAGTCGCACACATCAAGGTAATGGCCGCGTCAGAATTGCTTGTGGTGTGAACCTGTTTCAGTTAAGCCTGTTTAAGCGAGTGTGTCGTCGGAAGCAGTTTGAGAGACAGAGTAGACAGTGAAGTACATGCCAAGCTTACGAGATGACACAACACTTTGAGTCACCAGGTCACGACGTATTGTAGACTGTATTAACATCGGAAAAAGAGAGCTGTCTTTTTTTTAATGTTCCATTTTTATGCCCCCTTTCGCAACAAAGGTCATACGAGGTCTTTAACCTCTTGAACCAAATGCTATGATGTTCACTAACTTAACGGTCGTATTGAACGTTGAGTTTCTATTACTTTGATATTCTTTACATTAAATTCACACACATTCACACTCCCATTCATACTTCCAGAATCTACGGACAATGGGGTATAATCCTAGTGGAAGAAAATTTCCCAGCGGGAATCGATTCCGGAACCTCTTACACAGCAGCCAGGTGCTCTACCGATTGAGTTACGGGGCCAACCCACTGTATCTTTGTGATTCCAAATAAGGGAATAAGTGATAGAAAATGTAAGTGTAAGGGTTTTTGTTACAGTGGTGTCACGAGTGGTATTTTTCACAGTGTCATTGTATTTCCTTATGTTTCAGGGTTGAAATATCAGGCAAGTGAGTGGCGGGCGATCCGTATGGCTGTGTAGTTTGCTTTCTAAGCCTACAAGACCCTTAGCTTCAGTCTGAACGTTTCCAGAACCACAAATATGGTAGACTAGCAAGAACTAGAATACAATAGGCATAACGTCAAGAGAACTCGAAACTGGAAAGGTACGCCTGAGACAATTTCTCTACATTATTCTAATCACAGACCTCTAATTAATCAAGCAATAGCGAGAAATGATATCTGATATTGTATGTAGCTGTTATTTTCCTGATTGCAGAGTTAAGATGCTAGACGACTAAATCTGGAGATCGGTAACGCCTATGCTATTGTCTTCTAGCCACGAATTGCCTTATCAGGTGGTTTTGTTTCTCTGCCTACCATATAATCAGCACAGTTCCTTGGAAAGAGATAATTATATCAAGTGGGTGTTTGGCCTCAGAGGAAGCAGGCGACCGGAAAGGACAAGGTATGTTTTTGTCGGTTCTGTTATCCAGTTTAATGACTATATAGGAAGACCTCTAACACCAGCTTAACCGCAAAGCCAGCAGGTGAAGTTGCACTAGTACTGTTTCTTGAAGATAACCCAGATAAATGTAACATTTAATCAGTAGTTTTTGCTTTCTGATCAAAATTAGATATTCTATTTGAAATCGTCATGCACTAGGGTATATTATCTTAGTCAAAATAGCATAGGACAGAGGGGATTGACTCAAACGGTAGCATATCAAGATTTCACCGGAAATGTTTTGAGGTCCCCTAAATAAAAAATCATTTTTAGAAGATATCACTCTCTCTGTGGGGCTGTGGGTGTGGGAGGGGGTGGCCTATGGGGTACAAAAGTAGGCTCAATACCAAACGTTAAGATTTTCCAGATAATCGCCCATCCCCAGATACCGTTTAGACATTTTTGTCAACAGTTTTAATTTTCTCAAAATGGGTGTAGCCATTTCAATTAAAATACTATATGTTTACGATATTTTGATGATAAATGAAGTATATATGTAGGAAATACCATCTTTATTCTGGATTACTTTAACACACATATAAACTAGACCGTTAAAACACAAATTTATACGCTTCACTAACGAATCAACCGTTTCCGAGATACTCAGTTATTTAAATGGATTTTTTAATACTTGCACTTCCCTCAAATGCAATGTCACTATTTTTTACGTCCTGGACATGCAAAGAAAGTGGTAGTTCAAGGTAATCATACAGTCAACAGGTTTTACAAGATTTGACTATTTCCCATTGTCTATTGTATCCCCATATTCTCCATGCACCTTAAGAAATTTAGCAATGAGGTAATTTCTGCAAATGTTTATCTCAAGTAACTCGATCTTGGGCTATGGACGAATTTTGCATAACTGGTAAACTGTTAGAGATAGACCAAATCATAATATACAAACACGTAGATCTTGCTGAAATACATAATTTATGTCGGAATAAATTTCTTGTAGGTTGAACCATTCCGGAGATATTCCTTGTTGTGTGTGTGAGTTTCGTGAACTGGAATATTGTTCTTTTTTTTTTCTATGTCAAGCAGGGTTGCCAATGTTTAAAAGTAAAATTCTCATATCGGCCACTCAAAATTATAGATTTGGATTTAAAATTATCATACATCAGAAACCAAATGCAACAACAATAAAGGTATCAGCATAACACTTATGAAACTCTAATAGTATTTATGTTTATGGTATTCACTTACAAGATTGATGACCTCAATCAGTATTACAACTTTAGCACTTATGTTTCTCACACTATTCATCTGAAAATTCATTTTCCTCAACTGTAGCAGCATTATACAAATTTGCTGTTGAGATACTTTAACATCTCAATGGCTTGCGAATTTTCGGACCCACCACATTATTTCATAAGCTGAGACGACCGAAGAAGTCCATTTACCGTATCTAGTGCCAACCTGTTTCTAATTTTGGCTTTTATTAAACCTAGTATCTTTCACAAGAAGTGTTTGTGTGGGGCAATGAAATCATTGATAATGCAACCTCCTCCAATTCTTTGAAATCAGTATTTCCATCAAGGTGACATGTGTTTAACAGCACTCCAGAAACTGTCAGGTTCAGGTATGTTCTTTATTTCACGCGGAATATCACGTATCGTGAGTTTTCTCCATTGATCATCAATTTTATGAACAATGCCTTCTTCATTGAGATTACCAGATCGGGACACACTGGCTACAAGATGATAAAGGGTAGAAGGATTAGTAGAAAATGAATTAATTGTCTTAGAGGGGTGGAGACAGGCCTTAAGGCAATAGTGGTATCGCTATTTGTAATTAATTTCATTTCGCTGGTGTGACAAATCAGTGAAAATGATATTTTGCCGGTATCGAAATTTTCGTACACCCCCATAATTACTGTACGGGTTGGCAACCCTGATGTCAAGTGTGCAAAGAGAACCGAATCTCAAAGCTTTAAAAGATTTGACTATCGCACAAAGCCTACTGTATTCTAATATTCCCTTTGCACCTAGAAGGAAATAAGCAATAAGATAATTTGTACAAATGTTTATCTTGACACGAAGAAGATATAGGAATAAGAGTGTAAGAATGGTTAGTATAAGAGTAGTACTACACTTTTAAATGTTGAGGTGATTCTTCATATTTTCTATTCTTCAGGAATCTTTATTTGTATCCAACATTTATTGTAGAAACTTAGTAATCTTTTCCCAAAGTTCTTTGGGGTGTATTTTAGCAACTTCATAACACCATCCTTATATCTCAATATACTATAGCTTCATGATTGTCTTAAGTTACTAATACTCCCTTACCTTCAAACGGGCGCTGCATGTCTCCGTATTTTGTACCAAACTGTTACACTTTATGGTCTGATAAAACGACTCGAAGGGCACATGTCGCAAATTTGCAACCGTGCCAAGTTCGTGACTGTGACCTTCCTATTTTCTTGCAGTAGATATAATTCTTCCGAGATTGAAGTTACAGATAGAGATGTAAATGGGCTACCTGAGGTTCAGGGAAACCTTTTATTTTGTCCGGCCTAACTATCAATATTATTTGATAGTTAACCGTGAAAAACAAAAGAATTGCATAACACTTCCTTCATGCTAAGTGGCTTGTAATTCCAAGTTTACAGCACATATTAAATAGTCAGGAAGTTGCTTCAAGGTTATGGATATCATTACCATGCTAATTATGGTATATAGTAAAAGATTAGTCATGTAAAGATAGACTAGTATGTCCATATCATTAATTTTAGGGTTAAAAAAGCGCCGCGTGTACCTGGCAGGTATCCGGTACCTAGGTACGAGAAATTAGCATCACCTGCTCTCCCACATACACGCACGCACACCTCAGCAGGGTGCTGCGCACTGAAAATGCTTTTCGCACATATTAAACTAGCTTTAATTAATGCACAACTATGAAAATGCCCTTGCTTGCAAAAAAATCCGGACATATACATTTTAAGATTGTCATAAATAACTGAAAAAGCCTTCCAACTGGGAAAAACTTTGTCAGGAATGAAACATGACATGAATAGAAAAAAAAGGTGTTGCACAGACATGACTTTCTCTACTCTTGTACTAACCATTCTTACAAATTCTTATTCCTATATCTCCTTCGTGTTAGTTGAGATAAACATTTGCAGAAATTATCTTGTTGCTTATTTCCTTGTAGGTGCAAGGGAAATATTACAATACAGTAGGCTTTGAGCGACAGTCGAATCTTTTAAGGGGGTGTTTTTGAACCTTTTTCATGACACGACCCCCGTAGTATCAAAAAAATGTTTCGTATATTAAAAATATATAATTCATAGGCTTTTAGGCTTTTGCGTTATTAGGATTCGGGTATTAATATATAATTAAGTAAAATATAATTATAAATAGAATATGTGGCCAATTGATAACAAACAAATGCAAACATATTGTTAGGGCCGAGACTCCCAGCGCTGTTGGTAACACTCTGAACTAGTAGTTTACGCGAAAGGTGCACAAGTTTCGAGACTTTTCGTTACTCTTCGAGGTGATTCTCGCTAGAATGCGCTGGCCTATAAATAGGGCGGTCGATCGCGGCCACAGCAGACCGCGAAGCTTGGAATTCAAGTCTGAAAATTTGGATACCTTTTGGTTAAAAAGAAAAACAGAATACCCGGAATTAATAACTCAGGCTTTGAAGTGTTTGATTCCATTTTCTACCTCGTACTTGTGCAAGTTGGCATTTTCATCAATGGCCCAAATAAAAAGTAAACTAAGAAATAGCTTAAATTTGGAGAATTATTTAATACTTAATGTTACAAAACGGATCCACGCTGGGAGAAATTGATTGAACGAACTTAAGCGCAACCTTCACATTAAAATGAACGGGTACTCGAAGATTTTATTTTTTGTTAATGTGTTTGTATAACATAACGAGTATCATTTTTTAAACTTTTTTTAAAATACCTACCTTTTTTAAATTTTTTTTCATTTTTTATTTTTTTACTGAGTTCTCTCGACCTCTAGCGACCCTATTACAGGTTGAAAAACACTTTTAAAGCTTTCGGATTCCGTTCTCTTTGCACTGCTACTATATAAAACAACGAAAAACGATGTTTTATTTGACAAAAATTAGTTTCCCAGAAGTTTCACAAATAACGAGGAATATTTCCGAAATTGTTCACTCTAAAACAAATTATTTGCTGATAAATGGTGTGTTTTAACGAGATATCCATTTTTTGTATAGTAAGATTTGGTCTACCTCTTACGGTTTACGAGTTAGTCATCCAGAGTAAGTAGGAGTACATAGGCTACAGCCAGAAAATTCAAAATGCACATTTAATTTGTCATAAACATACCTTAAACATGCCATTTTAATCAAAATCATTAGCCATTTTCAAGAAAATAAATTTTCTAGAAGTGTTCCATGTAAAGGGTAGTTCAGGTGAAGCAACTTCCTTCAAAAACTTTGTGTCCCATCCTTGAAATTGCAAATACCAACTTTGGTTTTAAACCGACTCTGCGTTTTTGAATTATGCTGTTCAAACTGAGGCACACTGACTGCTTTATTTTCTATGCACAATTTTCGCATCACACGTTATTCTATTGCTTATTTCTGTGGTTCATTAACTGTTGTTAAGTTATATTCTATACCTTTTGTAAATTCCGAGTTTTCATTTTAGAAAAAAATGCTTTAAGGAAACTGGGGGGAGAGACGGAGAAACTGGGAACTGGGGAGAGAGACTGCGAAATTGGGAAGAGAGACTGCGAAATTGGGGAAGAGAGACTGAGAAATTGGGGGAGAGAGACTGAGAAATTGGGGGAGAGAGACTGAGAAACTGGGGGAGAGAAACTGGGGGAGAGAGACTGAGAAACTGGTGGAGAGAGACTGAGAAACTGGTGGAGAGAGACGGAGAAACTGGGGGAGAGAGACGGAGAAACTGGGGAGAGAGACGGAGAAACTGGGGGAGAGAGACGGAGAAACTGGGGGAAAGAGACGGAGAAGCTGGGGGAGAGAGACGGAGAAACTGGGGGAGAAACACGGAGAAGCTGGGGGAAAGAGACGGAGAAACTAGGGGGAAAAGACGGAGAAACTGGGAGGAGAGAGAGAGACGTAGAAACTGGGGGAGAGAGACAGAAAAAGATGGAGAATGAGAGACAGGGACGGAGTTAGAGTGTGCGAAAGAATGGTAGAGAGAGGGGGGGGGGGGGAGGGAGAGGGAAGTGGGGCATACTCACTAAACATTTTACTATTTGTTTTTATCTTATCTGTCGCATATGATTATAGGAGTTAGTATATAACCTTGTTGATCCTTTCATATTCTGAACGTATGTGCCGGAAACTATAATTAAAAACGCATAACTGCACCTTATCGCAGTATATCACTGCGTGTGAAGGACAGAAGTATGACAATGAACTTCCCTCCAACCCAGAAACACCTGCTACAGGATGTACAGGGCACAGTGCCAAATAACGTTTAAATATCCTCCATAAAATATTTCACGTGTCACATTCACAGGAGTTTCTCTTCCTACTACCATTTCTTTTAATTTCTACAAGGTATCGTTATGAAAGCTTTTTCACTTTCTCTACTACGTATACAAGGGCAACATTGAAATATCTTAAAATGGCATATCCCTACATTTTTGCAAGTTGATTGTAGTGTAGTTTCTTTGACTTGTTCAACAGTTTAACTGTCACTATTTAAAGATTTTGCGTTCTCTCAAAAATGAGTGTCAGTACAGAACATTTTCAGGCTGTTTTTTTTCTTTTACGATTTTAAAACGTCATTAATATCTAAGCAATGTGAACGCCATAGTTCATAGAATTTCGCGCTAGCATTAAAACGCGCATGCGCAACGACTCCCGGCATGCTTTGCGCGTAAAACGATCCATTTACATTGGTAGCAGGGTTGCCAAATTAGGCAAAAGGTAGCTAATTGGGCTACCTTTATTTTGTTTTAAGATTGGGCCACTTGCGACTTTTGGACTACTCGAATTTCAACTGGACTACTTTTGGTCTATGATTTATTTCATTAGGTTATGGAATAACGCTTTCATTGACTTTTTTGTAAGTTGGTGCAATATTTAACAGCTTGCCTTCGGTTTCCTCTATTCTTTCTTTTCTATGTAGAAGTATTGTATTCCACCCAAAAATTCGATGCCCAGATTTCACCGGAAATATGTTTTGAGACTCCCTGAATCCAAAAAAAAGCATTTTTAGAAAAAGGTTGCGTGGGTGTGTCTTGTCTGAGAACAGTATAGCTCAAAAACGAAAAATTGGTTAAAAACCACAGTTGGTAATATCTTTAAAGGAAGCGACACGAAGATTTTGAAGACAATTCTACCACCCTAAGGTACCATTTACGTGGAAAAGTTATCGAAAATGCTTCTAACGATTTTGATTAAACTGCCATATATTTAATATTACTTTCTCTACTGGTACACAGGGAAAGTATTGTATTCTACCCAAAAATTCGACGTCGAGATTTCAGCAGAAATATGTTTTGAGACTCCCTGAATCCAAAAAAAGCATTGTTAGAAAAAGGTGTCTCTCTGTCAGCCAGTGGACAGCATTAACTCAAAAACCAAAAGTAGGCTGAAAACCAAACTTGCTATTTAAGTTTGTCTTTCAAGGACGTGGCACGAATATTTTGAAGAAAATAGCCCCACCCAAAACTATCCTTCATATGGAAAATTTTTATTTTCTTGAAAATCGCTTTAACGATGTTGATTAAAATTTGATCTATTTAAGATATTTGTATGACAAATTAAATGTAAATTTTGAATTTTCTGGCTATAGTCTATGTAGTCCTGTTTACTCTGGAGGACTTTTGAATAAGTTGTAAATCGTAAGAGATGGACAAAATCTTACTGTACAAAAAACGTAGATCTCGCTGAAACAGATAATTTATGCCTGAATAATTTTTTTTGTAGAGTGAACCATTTCGGAGATATTCCTTGTTATTTGTGTCAGTTTTGGAAAATTTGAAACTTTCGTGAAATGGAACATCGTTAACTTTTTATATCATAAGCGTGCAAAGAGAATGGAATCTCAAAGCTTTAAAAGATTTGACTATCGCACAAAGCCTACTGTATTCTAATATTCCCCTTGCACCTACAAGGAAATAAGCAATAAGATAATTTGTACAATGTTTATCTGAACTAACACAAAGAAGATAAAGGAATAAGAGTTTGTAAGAATGGTTAGTACAAGAGTAGAGAAAGTCGTGTGAGTGAAGCACATCTGATTTTAATTTTGTGGCAAATGAAATGTATATTTTGAATTTTCTGGCTATAGCCCATTTAGAGTTTACTCTTGGTGACTGTAACATAACTGGTAAACCGTAAGGGATATACTAAATGTTACAGTTTAAAAAATTTAGATCTCCTTAAAACACATAATTTATGTCCAAATGAACTTATTTGTAGAACTTCTCTAAATTTAATATTTAATAATCTGTCATGAATCTATGGTTGCATTATTATTTATTGGTGAATATTGTATTCTTCTTAATCTATTCATATTTATGCCCAGGGAAATGGTATAGTTAAGTTATTAATTTACCAATATTTTGGGTTACTTGAGTTGGGACTTCGTTACTTTTTCGGCCATTGTTCGTTAGTTGAAGTATAAAAATCGTGATTGGTAGTGTTGCAGGTGTTCATAAATAGTATGGGTTTAAATTATTTGAAACAGTTGATGGGCCCGGTGACTGTTAAATACGGTCGGTGAACTGCAGCGGACATTCATCGACAAATCAGAAGTGTATCGCCCCAAAGCGATGAATGACAGCAAAGTGCGTAAGTGGATGAGGGCTTTCAAGGCCGAGTGGGACAATGTCCATAATGAACCGCGATCAGGCCGGGCATCAATGATCACAGATTTGGTCAATGCCATGGATGAAAAAATGCGTGAAGTTTGGCGATTGACAATTTCCACTGGTTATCCACTGATTATGCAACAACTAGTTATCCTTACAGGCGACAGAATACAGGCTTGTAGAACGTTATGCTATGTTTTAAAAAATATGGCAACTATGTAGAAAACACATTCACATGACTTTCTCCACTCTTGCCTTGATGTAAGTCGGAATAAACATTTGCAAACATTATCTTACTGCATATTTGCTTATAGATGCATGGTGAATATGGGAACACTGTAGGCTTTGAGCGATAGTCAAATATCTTAAAGCTAGTCGCTATACAAAGGTTTTGAAATTCTGTTCTTTGCACAGCCAGGAAATGGTGAATAACGTTCAATTTGAGAAAATTATTGCAAAACTCACAAACAACAAGGAATATCTCCGAAATGGTTCATTCAAAAAAAAAAAAAAAATGTTTCACCGGAAATATATTTCGATGCACCCTGAATCAAAAAAAAAAAAAAAAAAAAAAAAAGGTATTTTTAGAAAAAGTTCCGTGTGTGTGTCTATGGACAGCATAACTCAAAAACGAAAAGTCGGTTAAAAAGCAAAGTTGGTATTCAAGTTTAATGTCTTTCAAGGATGCGATAGGAAGATTTTGAAGGAAACAGCCCCACCCTAAACTGCCCTTTACATGGAAAATTTTTATTTTCTGAAAATGGTTCTAACGATTTTGATTAAAATGTCATGTTTGAGATATTTTGATGAAAAATGAAATGTATATCTTGAATTTTATGGCTACAGCCCCTGTAGTATTTACTGTGTACTTTTGCATAACTGGTAAACCGTTAGAGATAGACTAAATCATACAAAAAATGTAGATCTTGCTAAAATACACAATTTATATCCCGATAAATTTTCTTGTAGGTTGAACGGAGATATTCCTCGTTTGTGTCATTTTCGGAAAACTTGTAATTTTCGTAAAATGGAACATCGTTCATTTTTTTGTATGTTAAGTGTGCAAAGAGAACGGAATCTGAAAGCTTTATTAGATTTGATTATCGCGCAAAGCCTACTGCATTCTAACATCCTCCTTGCACCTACAAGGAAATAGGCAATAACATAATTTTGTACAAATGTTTATCTTAACTAACACGAAGAAGATATAGGAATAAAAGTTTGTAAGAATGGTTAGTACAAGAGTAGAGAAGGTCATGTGAGTGCAGCACACCTAGTAATATTTGCACTATCTCTTAGGATTTATCATTCATTCAAAAGTTATCCAGAATAAACATAACTACATGACCTATAGCCAGAAAATTCAAAATATACATTCTATTTACCATAAAATATCTTAAACATACGGCATTTTAATAAAAGTTGTAAGCCATTTTAGAGAAAATCTATTTTCGAAATATTTTCAATGCATGGGATAGGTTGGGGTGGAGGAATTTTGGTCAAAATGTTTGTAGTTACATCCTCGAAAGGTACTAAGCCTAAATACCAAGTTTGGTTCTTTACCGACTTTTCGTTTTTGTTATGTTAACACATACACGCACACACCTACACACACATACGGATGTTTTTCTAAAGATGCTGATTCAGGCGCCTGAAAACACATGCGTTGAAATTTTGACACCGAAATGTTGGTTCAACTGTTATACGTGGTGGAGAAGGTAAAAAACGAGGCATATCTTTTCTACCTAATAGGAGAGGAAGTAAATATGTATTATAAATATAGTGATCCCACCTAAAGTGGTTGTTGCAGCATTCTCGGGTATCTGGCGACACTGCCCGAAGCACAGCTGCTTATGAAATGATAAGTAGGTATGTTGTGAGAATGCATGACGAAACCTGCGGACTTTCTCCAAGATCCTTCCTGCACATGCGCCATCTAACACGTGGAGGTTCCACAGCGGAAACATCTGCAGGTGCCACGCTCCTCAATGGACCAAGAGGTTTAAAGGCTAGCGCCTTCCTTCGCCACAAGGTCACACTCAACTGAAGCGTGTATTAATCATTTAGGTGATTACGACTGTTAGTGACCTTAGGTTCACGCGCACTTAGATCTCCCCATACTGTCACTTTTAGATAGCCTAAAAATATTTAATTTCTGTATTCCAAGGACACCAGAGAAATGAATACACAAACAAAAATCTGCATGTAACTTTGTCAGTGGCGTATGCTGGAATTGTGACTTGGGCTGTCACTGCGCCTACCAGATCCGGACAATAAGGCGCGCCCTTATAGAACACTGATGGCCATACAGGGCCTAAAAAAGGCCCGCGGTATATTTTGGTGCTCATATGCTGGTATTTATTTTTACTTTCTCTACTAGTATGTAGAGGAAACATTGTATTCCACCCAAAAATTTGATGAGATTTCAACGGAAATATGCTTTGAGGCCCCCTGAATCCAAAAAAGGTCGGTGTATATGCCAGCCTATGGACAGCATAACTCAAAAATGAAAAGTGAGTTAACCTAAGTTAACACGAAGATTTTGAAGAAAATTGTTCCACCCTAAACTAGCCTTTACATGAAAAATTGATTTTCTTGAAAATGGCTCACAACTTTGATTAAAATGCCATAAGTTTGAGGTATTTTTATGGCTAATGAAAAATATATCGTTACATTGAGATAGCCCACGTAGTGCTGTTTACTCTACATGGCTTTTGCAGAACTAGTAAGAGACGCCAAAAAATGTAGATCTTGCTAAAACACACATGTGCAAAAAAAATTTTTGTAGAGTGAACCATTCGGAGATATTCCTTATTTGTGTCAGTTTCGAAAAACTTAAAACTTTTGTGAAATGGAACATCGTTGTTCATTTTTTATATGTTAAGCGTGCAAAGAGAACGGAATCTCAAAGCTTTAAAATATTTGACTATCGCTCAAAGAACGGAGAAGATATAGGAATAAGAGTTCGTAAGAATGGTTAGTACAAGAGTAGAGAAAGTCATGTGAGTGCAGCACATCAGATTTTTATATCCTGTGTACGAGATATACCGTGAATTACACTCTATGAATGGGTGTATAGAAAAATGTTGTTCGGTTAGATCTGGAAATCCATTGAGCGTAAACATTCATGTATAAATGAATAACGAGAAAACGAAGCATTTTAGACATATGTTTTTATAAACATTTTTCTTAATTTACCCCAAAACTTTGTAAAAGTATTTTTTTATCATTCTGTGGCTTCAATTCCTCAAGTTTCTCAACTTACTAGAAACTTAAGACCTGATTTGTGTTTCTTTTGCTGCAGGTGCTATTTGGCCCAACCACGCACTTAAAAGGGATAGGAATTGTTAAAAGAAATGTAATGGCCCATAACTTGGCTCACACATTATTGTACGTTTACAATTATCATGGTAATTATTACTAACATTAAAACTTCCGGCTAACAATTAGGGACACATAAAGAAGGCTGACAGAAGATCGAGCACGAACGTCGCTATTCAGTTGTTTCTCGCAATGTGATGGAAGCGGTTTAGAATTTCAAGGCCAGCAGCTTTTAAAATAATCACTGTCGATGGGTTTTCTCTTACCTTTGTTCTTATAATGCAATGTGTAATAAAATTAAGCGATTCTGGAAAGATTTATCTCAATTAACATGAAGACGCGACACATATTAAAATGAGAATAGAGTACGGTAGGTTTAAACAATACTCAAATCGTTTAAGAGCTGGATGCTATGTGATGGCTTTGACATTTCATTCTCTTTGCGCAGCCAGGACATAAGAATGAATTTTGAGTAAAATATATGTATTTGAAAATTCTAAAAAATACCAAGGAATGCCTCGAAAATGGTTAAGAAACTCGTGAGTCACAAACTGTTTTAAGGAGATCTGTATTTTGTCTATCTCGTACGGCTTAACAGCTTTTGCAAGTCATCCAGAATGAGGACTTCTGGAATTATTCCAGAAACTTGAAGGTTGTCCACTGGCGCTGAAACTCTTCTCAGTCAGTCAGTCAGCCAGTCAGAGAGTGAGTCAGTCAGCCAGCCACTCAGCGAGTCAGTCAGTCAGCGAATCAGTCAGCCAGCCACTCAGCGAGTCAGTCAGTCAGCCAGTGACTCAGCGAGTCAGGCAGTGACTCAGCGAGTCGATCAGTCAATTATTCAGTCACTCATCGAGCCAGTCACACTTCATTTGCGATTAAAAGCTCATCCAGAATGAAGGCGGCTTGTGGCGGTATTCCCAGAAAGTTCAAGATACGTATATTTATTTCAATAAAAATCGTTATATTTTTGAGAAACAAAATTGTTCCATGTAAGGTAATTTGGGGTGGGAAGATTTTCTTGTACCCTTATATCCTTGCTAGTGAACTTAAATATCAAACTTGTATTTAACCGAAACGTGCATGTGCGGTGTCGAATTTTGGGTTCAATGCAATCCTCTAAGTCTTGCAGAAAGTAATAACTTCTAGTAAAGGCACGTCAGTATAACTCATCAGATAAAGCATTTTCATTGTCTTTAATTTTCGGATTTCTAGCTATTGCTCTTTTTGGAATGCATGTTTCCTTCATACTGCAGTAGCCTAAGTGGACGAGTAGCCCAAGTCCTATAGCTTATCGCGTTTGCACTGTACCTCTGAGCTAGCGTGGTTGAATGCACACTGAACTAAAAGCTACATTTTTCCCGGCAGTGTATACGCTTAGATTTTCTCGGGCTGTTTCATAATGACTTCGACGTTTCGACAAAGTGTTATTCATGTTATAAAGCAACTTCCTCGAAGGTTGAAAAAATTGAAATCACTGGGTTTTTCTAATGTTTGCCTCTACTTCGCATTTCAAGATGGTTTCATTTATTCATGGGTTATTGAATTTCAGTAATCATACAGTATAGAGTTTATTGAAATAGTATCTTACGTAATTCCAGCAATAAAAGTCGGGAACATGTGATTTGCCAAAACAAGTTTTGGAATGAGTATATGCAGTGATTGGCATTAGGAAGAAACTTTGTACAGGGTGTCCGGTTCATGCGCTTAAAATTACAAACTTTTATAACTTTGGTTGAATCAAGTCCAGATAAAAAAACGTTTCTCTTATGATTAGAAAAAAATATCTGATGTGTTGCAGTCACATGACTTTCTCTACTCTTGTACTAACCATTCTTACAAACTCATATTCCTATATCTTCTCCATGTTAGTTGAGATAAACATGTGTACAAATTATCCTATTGCTTATTTCCTTGTAGGTGCAAGGGGAATGTTAGAATACAGTAGGCTTTGTGCGATAGTCAAATATTTTAAAACTTTGAGATTCCATTGCCTTTGCACACTTAACGTATGAAAAAATGAACAACGATGTTCCATTTCATGGAAGTTTTTAAGTTTTCCGAAACTCACACCCATAAGGAATATGTCCGAAATGGTTCACTCTACAAAAACATTTATTCGGACATAAAATTTGTATTTTAGCAAGATCTACATTTTTGGTATAGTATGATTTGGTCTATCTCTTACAGCTTACCAGTTATGCAAAAGTCATCCAGAGTAAATACAACTACAGGTGGCTATAACCAGAAAATTCAAGATGTATATTTCATTTGTCATAAAAATGTCTTAAATATATGACGTTTTAATCAAAATCGTTACAGCCATTTTCAAGAAAATAAAAATTTTCCAAAAAAATTTTAATGTAAAGGGTAGTTTAGGGTGAGGCTATTTTCATCAAAATCTTCGTGTCGCATCCTTGAAAGACATTAAAGTTAAATACCAACTTTGGTTTTTAAACGACTTCATTTTTGAGTTATGCTGTCCACAGACGGACAGGCACACAGACACATACGCACCTTTTTCTAAAAATGCTTGTGTGGGTTTCAGGGGGTCTCATAATATATTTCCGGTGAAATCTCGATATCGAATTTTTTGGGTGGAATACAATACTTCCTTCTACTTACCAGTAGAGAAAGTGAAAATGAGGTGTGGACTCCACAATAGGTTTTCTGCGTTCTTAGACTGAAAGAAAATCTGAACTAGTTTTCGATTGTTATACATAGTTTTGGATAGTTATCGGCAGTTTGTTGATAGTTATCGAGTGTTCAGTAGTGTTTGATATATCGATACTTATCGATAGTCATGTTGTTCGACTGTCTCAAACATCTGATTGTTTTCGATAGTTTTTAGATAGTTATCGAGTTTTCGATATATTGAGTTATGAGTAACCTTCGATACATATCGATAATTATTGATAGAAGTATCTGATTTGAAACAGTTGCACGAATTTCCATTTTATCGTGATCCTTTATTCTGCTACCTCCTTGGTGCGTTATGAAATTAGATTTACTAGAACTGCTAACCTCTGTCTACACTGCAGAGCATAGTAAACAGTCTTAAGAGGTCCGAAGTCGATTCGACGTGTCAGTGTAGAACTTGCCATTCCCCAGTTTATGGTGCATGATTTAGTTCATAAACGATAACGTCTATAGTCCTACAATATTCAGTTATGACAACTAATCTATACCCAGAATAAAAGCAAATGGAGTCTTTTGTATACAGTAGAATGGAATGGTGCTTCTCTGATGAAGTAACTTTTCATGCGGAAGCAGTTCGCAAAGACATCTTGTCATTCGTCTGCAAGACCTCCTACTGAACACGGGTCTTCATATCTATAATCAAATATATGTTTTGTAATTCTATTTTTATCCATTCTTGCTATATACTTGAACCATTTTTAATGTATGTATATTGTTATGTCTGAGAAATTACACTATTCTTCCCTTAAGTGAATCGTTGAGGAACTCAGTTTCCACTGACATAGTATTAAAGGCACTATTAACACCTTATAAAGTATAATCATTGTTACTTACCTTGAAATGTTCCATATATATGTTGACTTTTGTTTAGTATTCGATCTACATCTTTTTCATGTTCATAGGAAATGCATATGCTAGGTGTTTAAAACAGTCTACCTGTTCTATTCTTTCATTACTAAAATTATTTGTGATCTTCATGAGAGCTTGCCCTCAAAAGTTCTATATAAAAATGTTGAGTAGATATTTGCAGATTATAATATCTATGTACCTGATGCAGTTTATATTGCTCTTTGAAGCTCATCTTCCAAAGGATGGCTTGGAAATCCGCAATCAAACTGTGTTTTAAAACTACATATATCGCCTATTTTAAAACTATAAACAGAGTAGGATTGAATAAGTGAGTTTTGTTTACTAATCGGCTTCTGCTACTCCATGCAAGCGTTCACATCTACGACGAGTGAAAGTCAAATGTAGGCCAGAACTCAAAAGCCGGTTTCGCCTCATGTTTGTGTGCCTGTCAGCTACTGCAAGTAACGAAGGTACGGCTGGTTTTCCTTCCGAGCACCTAAAATGGTAGTGTTTACTGTCAAAACTCCTGATCTTCATTAAATATTATGTGTCAAATCCACCTTCAAATTTGTGTATTTCAAATTTATATAGACTCTTGCAATATTTTCAGTAAGTGTGTTGTAAAACTTTAAATAACTTTTTCTCCATATAACAATTTTTGTGCTTTGGGGTAAACTTTTCGGCAGTAAATATTAATGGATAAAGTTAAAATTTTCAGGATATGTAAAACGTAACTTCTTAAAGAAAACTGTGCATTGGTTTGTTGATCACACTCACACATGCAAGTATATGTTTTTTTTTTTCTTTGTATTTATTAGTAATATTTCTTTTTATTTTATCCTAAATAGAAAAAAAAAATCATACGTATTATAAATATTAATATTTTGGAAAACTAATGCACAGTTTTATTGAATAGGCATAGAAAAACTAGTATACCAACTTTCAGGTATCTAATTTAATTCTAAACTGCAAAAAGTATACCTTTTATTACTATTCAATTCTTTCCAAACAACATAATAAACAATTTTTAGTTTCAAAACTATTTAATATATAGCAACGAAACTTATACCAACAGTATATCATGGCAGGTGTAACTTAATCTCGAAATTTCATTAAAATTGTTTAATTAGGGAAGAAAGGTCATTTGGTACCAGAGTGTCGCCTTAACATCGTTTATAATGCACAAGTCACAACTGAATTTACAAACCTTTGTATACCAGGCTATAGACCGGACACCCTGTACTTGTATTTTCACCTGGTAAATAAGTACTTTGGTTTTAAAACGCGATTGTGAATGTGAATGCGAATGCGCATAGCTATTTCTAAAATTTGATGGACTTCTAAATTGTAAGTTCAGCTCTACCATTATTTTATTAGTTGTGCTACATATCTCGTGCAAATAAGTTCATGAAAGATATACTATATACTTTTAAAATTAGAACTTCTGTGGTAAAACAGTAATAAAGGAATCAGTTACACGAGCACTATTTTTATTTTCTGTTTACGATAGACTAACTAGCATGTTATTATTTTCTGACTTGCTTCAACGCACTTTATTGTCGGTCATGGACAATTTGCTCAACGCTTCGAAATTATAGGTGATGCTACTGCAAGCCGCAATAAAAAAAGAAGAAAACCTGAACAGCTGAATAACTTGTATTCCACTGCGCATGTATCTAACTCTTCAATAGCTATACGTTGGCGCATCTTTGCGATAGTTTGCTAAATTGTTTCTGGGCAGTTAACATTTTCTTAGTTTCCACCGACTTTCATAAATGAAACTTTCAGGTTGGCAGAAGAAACATTTAACTGCTAGATTCATAAATAAACTGAGCCGCTTTTATTTTCTGTAACACGGTACAAAAATCAATATATATTTCACGTTTTGAGGCCATCTGAATCCTAAAAGACATTTCTAGAAAGACTTACCTGCGTGCGCGTGCGCGTCACTGAACAACATAAGTATAAAAAGAAAAGTCGTCAAGTATTTAAGTTAGGCATCTTTCAAGGATGCTATATAAAAATTTTCAGAAAATAAAAAAATAAAAAAAAAAAAAAAAAAAAAAAAGCTCTTTGATTGTGATTAAAATATATTCAGGACAAACGAAGTCTATATCGTGAATTTTCTGAAAATAGCCTCTGGAAACCTGTTTATTCTGGATGGCTTTCGCAAAACTAGGAAAAGAGCATTTGCACTCAAGTATTTTCTACGATCTTAAACGTGAATTAAACCAATGCCAAAGCCTTGAACTATTGCAGTAAGCCTTTAGGGACATTCCTACTTCCAGTGCAATAGTTTTCCAGTGGTTTTGGGAGTCTAAACCGAGCCAGAAAAGGCTGAGAAAAGCTTTGTAGTCCTTGAGAAAATGCTTCGCGATAGTAACCGTAAAGAAATTGAGGCAGCATTGCAGATAGGTTCGCCAGCAGTTTTGAAAATCCTGCATGAATCTCTGCCTGTGAGAAAGGTATCATACCGATAGATGCCTCACAATTTGACAGAAAAAACATGCTTTTGATGGACAGTGTGAGGAAACGCTGACAAGATTCGAAGAAGCGAACCCTAGACCTGTGTAGATTCGTGAGTTTGGTCCAGGGTCCAAGCGGCTATAAGCAGTGTGCAACTTTTCTCATGGCAATCCACCGACAAAAGTTGAGCGTCCCAGAAGTGTCGGTAAGAAAATGGTGGCCTCCTTTTTCTCAAAGAGTGATTATGTGGCAACCATTTTTCCTGGGGAATAAAGGACGGCTATGGTAATTGGTACACCATAGTTTGCCTGCCAGTTTAGGACTGCGAGGGATTCTTTTCCACACATGGCCAATGTCACAGTTCAGTTACTGGAGTCTACGGATGTAAAATTTATGACTCATCCGTCATACAGTCCAAACCTGGCTCTGTGAAATGCTTTTCTGTTCCCGATGGTAAAAACTTGTATGCCTGGAAAGAAATTTGTAAACTCCTGAAGATTCGAATTATAATTTATGCCAACAAACTTATTGCTGGTGGTTTTAAACACACAACTACACAAGTCGCCCTTGGGGTATCTATCTCTGTGACATTCCGTTATAGTCTACCGGAAAAGTACAAGTCGGTTTGAGAATTTAATGTGATACTGCCAAGTTGACCATGGTAGCTTAGTGGTTAAAGCAGCTGCTCGATAAACGGAAAATTCGTGGTTCAAATCCCTGCTACTGCAGTGAATTTTTGAGTCCTGATTCTACCTCCTGAGGATAACTAAGAACGGAGCCTTGCAGCCATCAAGAAAATATGTGGCAGGGGCGCTTCCAGAAGTAGTTTCAGTGAATGCAAATGTGTATAGGCTGTGGTGCGCGTACTTTGAGGCAGTATAACAACCAGAATAATTACAAAAATATTTTAGTGTACCTCAGAACCTCCTAGCAACCACGTTTTAAAATATTTGACTATCGCTCAATGTCTACTGTATTCCCATATTCCCCTTGCACCTACACGAAAATTAATACAATTTCTGCAAATGTTTATCTTAACTAACACGAAGAAGGTATAGGAATAAGAGTTTGTAAGTGGTTAGTACAAGAGTAGAGAAAGTCATTTGAGTGCAACACATCAGATTTTTTACACTTGTTCGCAGCTTGCAGTTAAGTATGCTCCACAATTACACACAATTAGCATTAATCTGTACCTCCTACCCAAAGTTGCTTCTAAATTGCTAACAGCTTTGACATACGTTCGAGTGGCGTTGAGTTAACCTCTCGAAGAAAATGTATGCAGTCACCTGATTGCTGGGAATTCCCAGGTAAGGGCTATTTTGCCCGTTTTAGCTTATAGCAATATTGGCTAATCATATTGGTGTCGTATGAAATGTGATCTTTTTTCTCACTTAAACCCTTCTCTCGTCACATTCAGCCGATTCCCTGTGATTTGGATAGGTCTGGAGATATCACCACCCAGCAGGACGTAGCTTCAGACACTTAAATTACAACTTACAATCTGAGTTTTCAGCTAGCTTCCTTTACGTTTGTCATACTTAATGTTTTACACTTACGTAATGTTTTAAATTAATATCTTAATATGGACATTGATGCAGCAGTACTCCCACTACAACGACCTCGCTTTCTAATTATTCTAAAGACGACCATGAAGGTTTTTAATTACGTTATTATATGGTGATCTACATGTTTACTTACAGTTTAAATGCACGGAAATATCCCATCAATGGAGCGTGATCTCATTTGTTAGGATGGGGTGGGCCCAGTTCAAATAATCGGTGGTGGGCATGTCTGGATAATGACAATGGGGTAACTGAAGCACCTTAGCCAGATCAGGTTTGCACATTTTTGAAACACAGTGTTAGCTACTAATGCATTCTAACTGGAAGTTTCTCTGTACACTTGCCAGCTCTAGACGATTAAAAAAAAAAAAAAACCTAAACAGTTCGATTTCCTACGGAGATATTTTTATTTTGTCGAAAACAAGCTGGCAGCACTGCAGATTCTGTGGGTGTCACTTTTACTAGGTCTGTACATAAACAACAGGGCCGTGTGTCGTCAGCGTAAGCACATACTCTGCCGTATCCTTTCATGTTTACTGTGCGAGTGTAGGCCAATAAATTGTTATCTCCCAAAACATTAAACCACTCTGCAAGCGACCGACCTGTTTACGTGCAGAAGCCGGTTCAGTTCCCTGACAATATACGTTACTGGAGAATTCAGATGTACTTATTTATTACGACGTAGCAGACACGGTATGGTATGTCTTTGTTTACACTCGCGAGCCGTGCGCCTCCGTGACGCGTGTTTGTTTATGTACGGACCTAGTGAAAGTGAAACATGCAGTGTTGTCAGCTTGTTTTCGATAAAGCTAAAAATCTCCGTAGGAAATGGTCAGAGACAAAAATGTAAGATATAAAATGTGTTCCAAATACCGAGAACTATCATTGTTTTAAATTAATGTAATGACTTCTCTTCCATCATGTATATGCTGAAGTGTCGGTGCTAAACTGCACCCCGTGTGTTACACCACTTAACTATTAATATACGTTTACCAGTAAACTTATTAGAAAAAAGCTTAAAAGACCTAGGGCTACATCGTCAAGCCAAGGGCAACGGCAAAAATTCCATGTCGAGATTTCATCGGAAATATACTTTGAGGCTTTCTGAATTAAAATGAGAACATAATTTTTAGAAAAATGACCGTCTATGTGTGTCTGTGATAGTCCATAGGCAGCATAACTCAAACGAAAAGTCGTTCAAAAACCAAAGTTAGTATTTAACATCTAAGTATCCAACTCGGAAGATTTTGAAGAAAATCCCTCCACCCTAAGCTACCTTTCACATATTTTCAAAACTTTGATTTTCTCGAAAATGGCTCTAACGATTTTCATTAAAACTGTTTAAAATATTTTTCACACATGAAATGTGGATTTTGAATTTTCTGGCTGTAGCCTATGTCGTCCTATTTACTCTGGATGACTTCTGTATAACTGGTAAACCGTAAGAGATAGACCAAGTCTTACTATACAAAAATGTGGATCTTGCTAAGAAACACAATTTGTCTGACGAAATTTTTTGTGGAGTGAACCATTTTGGAAATATTCTTTATTTGTGTGAAACTTTCGTCTAATGGAACATCCTTATCTTGAAGCTTTAAAATATTTGACTATCGCTCAAAGCCTACTGTATTCTAATATTCTGTTTGTGTCTATGAGGAAATAAGCAATAAGATGATTTCTACAAATGTTTATCTCAACTAACACGAAGGAGATATAGGAATAAGAGTTTGTAAGAATGGTTAGTACAAGAGTAGAGAAAGTCATGTGAGTACAACACATCAGATTTTTATAATTAAACAGTCTGACAATTATCTTGGATGTATGAAGCATTGTCATATAAGCATTTAGCATCGAAGCACCAATGAGAGGCGACAGGAGATACAAGGGAAAGTAAAACAGGCCTTAGAGTTTAACAATAATATCAATAATGTTATTTTCGCTCCAGGTAGTACACACAACACTTTATGGCTGAGTGGTCGTTGCTAAATATGAAACGTCACGAAAAGCTACGACTTACATGCATCACACGATACTAGGTGAGATGGGAATTTGACTTTTATTGACCCGAGAGCTTGTATCGGCCTATCTCATTTCTTACACCTGGTAGGTAACTGCAGAGTTTTGGGTACACGCACCAGGAGATGGTCTCCCCCCCCCCCCCCCCCCCCCTCATTTGCCTCGAGCAGAAGCCCGTCACGCATGACTGGTCTTGCTGCTACTCCACTATATCCCGCACGAACTACAAAACTTCACAATCAAGACCAAAACAACTAACATCATGTACGCATAGCATTGTACGCCAGGCACGTTCATCAGCTTCCCATATATTCCGCCTCAGCTCGCTCCATTTAAAACTAACTTCGCAATCTTTCACTTTCACTACTGATAAGTAGAGGAGGTATTTTATTCCATCCAAAAATTCGATAACGAGATTTCCCGGAAATATGTTTTGAAGTCCCCAGAATCCAAAACAAGCAGTCTGTCAGTCTGTGGACAGCATAACTCAAAAACGAAAAGTTGGTTAAAAACCAAAATTGGTATCTAAGTTCAATGTCTTTCAAGGATGCGACACGAAGATTTTGAAGAAAATAGCCCCATACTAAACTACCCTTTACATGGAAAATTTATATTTTCTTGAAAATGGCTCTAACGATTTTGATTAAATTGGAATGTATATTTTGAATTTTCTGCCTATAGCCCCTGTAGTCATATTTACTCTGGGCGACTTTTGAATAACTCGTAAACCGTACGAGAAAGACAACATCTTGCTGCACAAAAAATGTAGATCTTGCTAAAGCACACAATTTGTCAATTTGTCAATTTTTTGTAGAGTGAACCATTTTGGAGGTATTCCTTGTTATTTATGTCAGTTTCGGAAAACAAATTTTCGTGAAATGTAACATCGTTGTTCATTTTTACTTTCTCTACTGGTAAGCAGGGGAAGTATTGTATTCCACCCAAAAATTCGATGTCGAGATTTCACCTGAAATATGTTTTGAGACCCCCTGAATCCAAAAAGAGGGCATTTTTAGAAAAAGGTCCGTCTGTCTCTGGATAGCATAATTCAAAAACGAAAAGTCCGTTAAAAACCAAAGTTGGTATTTAAGTTTATTATCTTTCAAGGATGCGAAATGAAGATTTTAAAGAAAATAGCCCCACCCTAAACTACCCTTTACATGGAAAATTTTTGAAACATTTTGATTTTCTTGAAAATGACTAACGATTTAAATTAAAATGCTATATGTTTGAGATATTTTTATGACAAATGAAATGTACATCTTGAATTTTCTGGCTATAGCCCTGTAGTCGTATTTACTCTGGACGACTTTTACATAACTGGTAAACCGTTAGAGATAGACCAAGTCATACTCTACAAAAAATGTAGATCTTGCTAAAATACACAATTTATATCGCAATAAATTTTCTTTTAGACAACCATTTCGGAGATATTCCTTGTTAGGTGTGCGAGTTTCGGAAAACTCACTTTCGTGAAATGGAACGTCGTTATGTTAAGCGTGCAAAGAGAACGGGATCTCAAAACTTTAAAAGATTTGACTTTCGTACAACACGAAGATAGAGGTGTAAGAGTTTGTAAGAATTGGTTAGTACAACAGTAGAGAAAGTCATGTGAGTGCAACACATAATTTTTTTTTTCTTAAAGTTCAGTAAAATATGGAAAAGCAATTTTAATGTTATTGCTTGTTAAGGTGTTTTCAAGTATTCCAAAAAGTAATTGGCTAACCTGTGAACTTCGTATTCCCAAAATGATTTCTCGATCTGATAAGTATCACTTAAAATTCTGGGTATGTGTTTAAGACTCAGTTGTGTCATGACAAGATTATCCGCCTGAGCAGTAGGTTAGAAAGAAAATTAAATTGTGACATTAAACATGCTGTTTGGACAATAACAAAATCCCCATAAACTGAGCACGAGCTAGTTTCCAGAGTTTTTGCAATTAAGTTGTGGTTTAATGTCGCTGTACAGAGCAGAACGCTATCGGAAATGAAAGCGTGGTATATTTACGTTGGTGTTTGGGTGTATATATGATGCTTACGTAACGAACCGAGCGAATCGTGTGCATTAACCCGAGAGGGCCAATTGGGGGTAATTGCCCTGCTTAACCCCGGGTCTTGACCGAGACTGACGGAGGTTAGTCAAAAATCATAAAACAGCACACGAGAGCTTGTAAAAAATTGTAAAAGAAAGCTCCAGTTTGCTCCGTCTTGTAATTGAACGCTATCGTACATAACCCGGAAACGAAAACAAAAGACGGCTCGCCTTGATTTATTACGTTTGTAAGAAGGAGATTTGTGAATACACTTCCCTGTGTAGGGTATGTGTACCAGTTACGATTGGCGAAACGAGTTCAAATAAACTTTTTAATGAATAAATTATAGTTAAAAAAATCTGATGTGTTGCACTCACATGACTTTCTCTATTCTTGTACTAACCATTCTTACAAACTCTTATTCCTATATCTTCTTCGTGTTAGTTAAAATAAACATTTGTACAAATTACCTTATTGCTTATTTCCTTGTAGGTGCAAGGGGAATATTGGAATACAGTAGGCTTTGTGCGATAGTCAAATCTTTTAAAGCTTTGAGATTCCGTTCTCTTTGTACACGTAACATATAAAAAAAATGAACAACGATGACCCATTTCACGAAAGTTCCAAGTTTTCCGAAACTCACACACATAACAAGGTATATCTCCGAAATGGTTCACCCTACAAGAAAATTTATTGAGACATAAATTGTGTATTTTAGCAAGATCTACATTTTTTGTATAGTATAATTTGGTCTATCTCTAACGGTTTACCAGTTATGCAAAAGTCGTCCAGAGTAAATACGACTACAGGGGCTATAGCCAGAAAATTCAAGATATACATTTCATTTGTCATAAAAATATCTCAAACATATGACATTTTAATGAAAATCGTTAGAGCCATTTTCAAGAAAATCAAAATTTTCGAAAAATTTTCCATGTAAAGGGTAGTTTAGGGTGGGGCTATTTTCTTCAAAATCTTCGTGTCACATCCTTGAACGACATTAATCTTAAATACCAACTTTGGTTTTTAACCGACTTTTCGTTTTTGAGCTATGCTGTCCACAGAGTGACAGACTGACAGAGTGACAGACTGACAGAGTGACAGACTGACAGAGTGACAGACTGACAGAGTGACAGACTGACAGAGTGACAGACTGACAGAGTGACAGACTGACAGAGTGACAGACTGACAGAGTGACAGACTGACAGAGTGACAGACTGACAGAGTGACAGACTGACAGAGTGACAGACTGACAGAGTGACAGACTGACAGAGTGACAGACTGACAGAGTGACAGACTGACAGAGTGACAGACTGACAGAGTGACAGACTGACAGAGTGACAGACTGACAGAGTGACAGACTGACAGAGTGACAGACTGACAGAGTGACAGACTGACAGAGTGACAGAGTGACAGAGTGACAGAGTGACAGAGTGACAGAGTGACAGAGTGACAGAGTGACAGACTGACAGAGTGACAGAGTGACAGACTGACAGACTGACAGACTGACAGACTGACAGACTGACAGACTGACAGACTGACAGACTGACAGACTGACAGACTGACAGACTGACAGACTGACAGACTGACAGACTGACAGACTGACAGACTGACAGACTGACAGACTGACAGACTGACTGACTGACTGACTGACTGACTGACTGACTGACTGACTGACTGACTGACTGACTGACTGACTGACTGACTGACTGACTGACTGACTGACTGACTGACTGACTGACTGACTGACTGACTGACTGACTGACTGACTGACTGACTGACTGACTGACTGACTGACTGACTGACTGACTGACTGACTGACTGACTGACTGACTGACTGACTGACTGACTGACTGACTGACTGACTGACTGACTGACTGACTGACTGACTGACTGACTGACTGACTGACTGACTGACTGACTGACTGACTGACTGACTGACTGACTGACTGACACACAGACACACACACACGGACCTTTTTCTAAAAATGCTTTTTTTTGGATTCAGGGGGCCTCAAAACATGTATTTCCGGTGAAATCTCGACTTCGACTTTTTGGGTGGAATACAATAGTTCCCCTACTTACCAGTAGAGAAAGTAAAAAACTAAAAAGACACGCTTTTATAACAAACCGAACTAAAAAGTGGGCAATAATTTTAAATGTGAAGAGTATGTTCTATGTATATCGATATAAAGTCAACTAGTTCGTTATATTTCAAAAAGGTTGTAACAACTTTAAAATAAAAACTAATTTATATTAACAAAATAATAAATTTTATTGTAAAAAACGTGGGGTGCTTTTCACGTTGCTTCTATCATAACTTTACTTTTGTAAACAGCTACCAACGTAACTATTTATAGCATTGGATATCCGATACCCCACGCTTTTTACAATAAAATTTATTATTTTGTTAATATAAATTAGTTTTTATTTTAAACTTGTTACAACATTTTGAAATATAATGAACTAGTAGACTTTATATCGATATAGAACAAACTCTTCATGTTTAAAATTATTTTCCACTTTTTAGTTCAGTTTGTTATAAAAGTGTGTCTTTTTTAGTTTTTTAAACTATAATTTATTTCCTACTGACACTAGTAAGGCCATAGGATAAAGTTATAATAATATTATTGTATTGTCATCGGTGCTTGATATGTGTGCAGAATTTCAAGTTCATCAGATGACCCTAAGTAGGTGAAAATTACGTCGAAAGATCCCGTTGCATTGATAAATTTAGCTAAAAAATGTTGTATTATCCTGATGACCCTAGTAAAGACCTTAGGATAAAGTTACGATATTATTGTATTGTCATTGGTTCTTGACACGTGTGCAAACTTTTAAGTCAATCAGCCGAATGTAAGCTGGTGAAAACTACGTCGAAAATTCCATTAGATTGATAAATTTAGCTAATTAATTTTCTTTTTTCCTAATGATGTTAGTAAGGACCATGGGATAAAGTTATGATATTATTATATTATCATCGGTGCTTGACACAAGTGCAAAATTTCAAGTCAATCAGACGACTCTAAGTGGGTGAAAATTACGTCGAAAGATTCCGTTACATAGAGACAGGTGAAGCTAATGTAAAGCGTGTAAAAAGATGAAGAATATTCAATTGTGTTATTATACCGGGTGGAAAGTTCTGCTTCGGCCATACGTTAACCAGGGATTCTACATAATGAGAGTAGCAAATATATCCAATACAATTTTCAATAAAGACGCCGAAAAAAATTACTTTGTGTGAAATAGTTGTAGCCATCTAACTCAGGCATGGGCAAAATCAGGTTAACTGCGCCACTCCCCCGAAACGATTTTGCCTAACTCCATCGGCCATACCTTCCCTGCACTGCAGTTTAGGTTCCGCCGCCTCTCATTCAGTGGCGAGTATGGCTGTTTCGTGAAGAGTGGTACATATGCGAATTTCAATTAGAAAATATAAAGTGCCACAATATGAAACGGAACTTTGATCAGACTTAGAACTTACGCTTTTACACTTACTACGTTCTCTACTGGTAAAGTGTTGTATTCCACCCAAAAATTCGTTGTCGAGATTTCACCAGAAATATATGTTTTGAGACCCCCATGAAAAAAAAAAAAAAAAAAAAACCGTTTTAGAGAAAGGTAGAAATGCGTTACAGCATTGTTAAAATCATGCTTGCGCGACCATTTATATCCATTCAACAAGCTAAATGGCTTCATATATTTGAAAAATATATTATTCTTTACTGGCAGTAACTGTATTGGGAATATTTGTCACATTCATCACTATGTTTTATGGTATAGTATAGTTAACTGAAGTGAAAATATCTGTGTTGCACTCACATGGCTTTCTCTACTCTTGTACCAACCATTATTACAAACCCTTATTCCTATATCTTCTTCGTGTTAGTCAAGATAAACATTTGTACAAATTCTCATTATTTCCTTGTAGGTGCAAGGGGAATAGGGGAATACAGTAAAATTTGAACGATAGTGAAATCTTTTAAAGCTTCCAAATTCCTTTCTCATTGCACGATTAACTATAAAAAATGAATAGCGATGTTCCATTTGACAGAAGTGTAAGTCCTCCAAAACTCGTACAAATAACGAGCAATATCTCAGAAATGATTCACTCTACAGTAAAGTTTATTTAGACACAAATTATGTTTTAGCAAGATCTACATTTTTGTATAGTAAGAATTTGTCTATCTCTTATGGTTTACGAGTTATTCAAAAGTCATCCAGAGTAAACAGGATTACACAGACTACTATAGCCAGAAAATTCAAAATACACATTTCATTTGTCATAAAAATGTCTTAAACATATGACATTTTAATCAAACTCGTTAGGCATCTTCAAGAAAATAAAATTTTTCGAAAAATTGGCCATGTAAAGAAAAGTTCAGGGTGAAGAAACTGTCTTCAAAATCTTCATGTCGTATCCTTGAAAGACATTAAGCATAAATACCAATTTTGGTTTTTAACCAACAGACACACACACACACACATTTTTCTAAAAATGTTTTGTTTTGGATTCAGGGGGCCTCAAAACATATTTCCGGTGAAATCTCGACATTGAATTTTTGGGTGGTATACAATACTTCCTCTACTTCAGTATATGTGGTAGAAAAAGTAAAAAGAAGCGTAAAAGATTAAATAAAACTAAGATGGACCAGAAAGGGTAGAGTGACACTGAAAAATTGAATGCCATTACCGGGATTTGAACCACGGATCTACCGGTTGCCGTCCGTCTGCTCTAACCGCTAAGCTTTTCTCCAACTCACTCGCATTCAATTTTTCAGTCCCACTCTACCCTTGCTAATCATGTCCTACACACGGCTCTTGGGTGAAAAAACCATTAATTACATTACGATGGACCATTTTATACAAATGTAGACTTTGAGTTGTGAAACACGCATGTAATTTTCTGGCAAGTCATTCGGCTGGGAGCCGCCTAAGACAGAGGAAGACACCGGCGTGTAACCAGATAAGTAGAGGATTACCTAAGAGCTGGCCCTCCTGCTGAAATCTTGCTGGTCTCCTTGAGAGAAAACCTTAACAGATCCCAAATTATGATAAATGATACGATGTCCGGTGAGTGATAATAACTCGTTTAGAGCCGGATACGATGACGAAATTATTTCGTAACAATAAGAAGAGGAAAGAAAAAACGACGTTGATGTTACAGACCCGGTGCAAGGACGGGAGGAAACAGTGGCGGAGGGAGCTGGTCTGCTCATTATGTAGAACAAGGCAGAGGAAACACGACTGCCCGCGATAATCCCATTTCTGCCTCGCTGGACTAATCCTGTGTTCATGTAACGTTTTAGACTTCAGCTATAATCTTATTTGTAGCTACTAGTTAATCCCGACGTCACCCTTTTTGACTCTATGACACGGTCCAACGATGGACTTCATCACTTCGACCTACTGAAGATGTCTTGTGCCTATGCCCCTCATAGGAGGAAGGCGCGAGGGCACTAAGGTTGACCGACCTGAGGAGAGTCTACAGCAGAGGTCAGGGTCCCCAATGTCTGCATATATAGTAGGCACAGCTTATTGTGATACCCCAAAAAAACAACCTTGACTTTTCCCCCATTATAGTGCAATCTGGTTATATTTGGTAAGATTCCAGGGTGGATTACCGACGCGCGAAACTGTCAAGTTTTTCCTAACTGCGCGCGAGGTGCTGAATTGTAAATAGGCCTACTGCGCGCGAACTTGTCAAGGATACACAGGCCAACAGCGCGCAAGCTGGCTGACATTTATACAAATAAGGACTTACCTCACGATTGCATTTCCCTCTTGGTTGGTAGTTTGAATGTGGTCTATTTTCTTCAATTCTGATTATGTGAGAGTACCATTTTTGCTTATTTGCTTATTTTTTTATCATTTAGTTTAAATACTTCTAGGTTCTTCCGTATTTCTTAATTTCTTTGACGGTCCAGTAGGCTACACATCTTAAAAATTTTGCTTTCTTTTAATGAAATTTTACAAGGCAATGGTTATAATTCTTAACTAATGGATGTGAAAATTGGTTCGACTCACTTGGCTTAATTCCTCTCATTGGAATATAGGGATCTTCTCGTACATGCTTTCACTTCCAAGTTTTCCCATTCCCACTGCCTCTTCTACAGTCCTGCATGTCTTTCTAGGCCCACCTCTCCTCCGTAAGCCTTGTAGATTCCACTCTGTTGCTATCCGTTCTATAGATCGTCCTGGCTTCTTTAAACGTAAGGAGTACCAAAGAAGTGGCTAATGAACAGATGTTTATCACATAAGATTTGAAAGTGTTTTCGTAAAGCAAACACAACATGCGCATAACCAAACCGCCACTGCACCACAATTGAATGTTGAGTGGCACAGTCCGCATAGATGGAATGAGGTAAATCCAACCTTCCCTCTTTCGCAAGCGTTGGATATCGCTGCTCTAAATATTATTAGAGTAATATATATCGTATAAAATTTGTCAGATTGGAGATTTTATCTTTGGTTACTAGGTAGATAGCTCATTAGCAGCGCTCGCATTGCTTAGGCCAATTCGTGGAATTGGCCCGAGAGGTGTAATTAGCACAGTTATACAGGATTGCCAAACTAACTGCAGTAGTTGGAAGTGACTCTTGGAAATCTGTATTTGTTGTTTGAGTGGAAAATAATACTTCCCCTATTTAGCACTATGAGTAAGTAGATATGAGGTCAAATTATTAAATTTATTGCAGAAATACTTAGTGAATGGGTGGGTCATGGACCATGTGCGTGTATTTAGCATACAAGTGAAACTTCACGAAGTGGGAAAATAGGAAACACAAATATGACAAAATGGAGATAAATTGACTCACTAACTGGACAAATTTCATTTGGCTTCGCGCACTTAGCTGAGAAATTGCCTATGTTTTGTAAGTTCTTCTGACCATGTCCGTCCAATAGGACTAAAAGTTCTCGGAGTCCAATTGTTTACTGGTTCTTCACTGTCCATATACCGTCCTTCTCTTTTTCTATACAGCATTCCATCATTGCTTAGCACGTACTTCAAACCTGGGTTACCTGTTTTATCTGTATCACTTTAAAGCCAATTCATTATGTCTGTACCCTTAATCAAGGAGTCAAGTCTCATAATAGAGATGACTTCAAATTCTTTTGGTTCTGAAAACACGTTCCCAAAACCAAAATTGTGCCGTTCTGTTTTCTTTCTTGCAGGATCTGCAATATAAGTTGCTCTGAAATGCAGTAATTTTTCTCAGCTGAAGTCTGTTACATGTAAACTTTCAGCTCTTTCTTAAATCATCTAATAGTTCACATGTTTGTTTCCTGGAACTTCAAGCCATAATTTACTATGGTCTGTTTGTTTCGAGGTGTTCCTAGAGACAGCTCTGGCCCAATAAATTGTGAACCTGCTTCTTATTTTGAAAGTTGATCAGGTTTTTCATTTCCCTATGACCTGGCACCCGCATCAGTTGAACTTAATTCTGTTCTGCCAACCTTTGAGCATATTTGGGCACCAGTCCTGACGTTACCAATCTACTTAGTATTAAGTTCATCGTGGCTATCTGAGAAATTAACGACCTGTTTACCTGTGTGGGCTCTCCTTATATTTTTTGTGTGTGCATTGAATAATAGCATACATTTCTGTTTAAAAATAGTAGCTAATCTGTCCATGAGAAAAACTTTTTGCTCTTTGGTCTTATGCCACAACTACTCGGTTGTTCATGGGCAGATGTTCCTGACAGAATTATAACGAGTGATTGCCACATCATCGTTACCATTTATCTAGAGAATTTGCCTATCACGACTTGCATTTACTAATACTATTTCATGACTTAAAGAATGATATAGCATATGCAATGTTATTTAAATGATTATTGTTATTATTAACCTCTCAAAAGAATCGCACAGCATGAATACATACACCAGCGTCCATTGGGATATTGATGCTCCAATATTTCAAGATGTTGGCAATGTCAGAGGTTATCTGCTGTTAATTTTACACAAAATTTGTCAAACTGATTCCAAATATATTTCCTGTTGTATCCTGTGCTCTGAGGTTTCCCTCTTCGAGTTATTTCATCCATTTCAGCATTCATCTAATCGAGAATCAGCCATTTTTTGACATTTGAATAGTGGCTTTATTGCGTGAAATTACGTAAGCTGTTGCGCATGTCTGATCACAACTTAAGAAAGGCATAGGAGGTGATAATGAAATCTGATATATTTTCGCGAATCAAGGCTGTCATTGGTTGAAGTTTGAAACTGCTGTGCTGATTTCAATCAAGTTATGTATAAGTGGAATAACCTTCCATTTGAAACCGTGGCATTCTTGTTCCTTTCTTACTTCAAGTCTTACGTACACACGCACACGCACACACACACACCTCTTGTCCCCAATTCAGTTTTATTTTGTTAGTTGGACTTAAAGAACATTTAATTTTACAGTCCAACTGTTAGTCTGTTAGTCCTCTGACACCTTTCTAAGTACTTTAGTAATTTATTTCCAATCTTTATAAGTAAATGGTAAAGAAAGTAGAAGGTATGCATATAGGGTGCATCTATTATTCACTTTAAGAAATAAAATACAACTGGAATGTGCATGATGAAGAACTTCGTCTCCGGGTGTTTCTTGATTTGCTGTTGCAGAATTGATACTGAAGTGTAGAGTAGAAGTGAAAACAATTGCTCTAAACATCTGCTCTACCAGACCTAAGTGCTCTCACTGGAGTTTGGTGTATGTCTTCTCCATTGTCCATTTCCTTGACACGAACCTCATTCCTTTAGAAGTGGATAATTGCATCAACCACCAAGCCAGCGCTTTTTAGTGTACAAATGACAGATATCACCTGGAGAAGTACTTGATTTCCTTTTCTTCTTTCTTATTTTCTCTACCTGTAGTAGCTACGCGTTCAGGAGATCCAGGGTTTGATTCTCTTCGATTTCCCACTTTGAACTAGATTTTACATGGTTTTTCCTGGTCGGTAAGTGAATGATGTAATTTCTCATTACTACTCATTTTCATTTCCTGACCTGAGGCAGTGTTGAAAAATGACCGCTATAGTAGTGCGTCGAGTCTTCGAGAATTTTTGTGACTTCCGAGCGTCTCTGTGCTGAGGCTTGTAAGCTCCTGTGGTTTCTTCACTTCATTCCTTTCTCCTGGGGTGGTAGCTGCAATACCCCTATGTAGGTTTAAATCAGCCAGATGTTTTCTTAATATTATAACCTTAACCCTAGTATTAAATGGGTAAAAGGAAATTTTGTATTCCACCCAAACGTTCCATGTGAAGCGTATAATCCAAAACGGAAACATCGTATTAAGAGGAATGTCCTGCTGGAAAGTATCAATCTTATAGAGCTTAAGTTTGAAGTTTGACGATACTGCGTTGTTTTTGGCAGCCAGCAATAGTGAATGCTGTTAGCTAATTTGATAAACCTGGCCATCGCTATGTGATGCAATACTTTAATTTGAAAGGTCTAACTAATATTAAAACTCGGCTATCTCCGAGGGACTCGACTCCTTTGTTTAAAACAGTAAAATATTGGTAGCAGAGTTTAAATGAAGCTGTACGAGCGGCCAAGACGAATATCGCAGTGGTCGACCAAATGAAGTGACAAGGCCATTAATTCTAAAGAAAATTCACAAAATGGCATTGGATTGCTGTCGAATGAAAGTGTACGAGCTAGCAGACATTGCAGGAATTTCTAAAAGTGCTGTATATCGTATACTGACTGAAAATTTGGATATGAGAAAGCTGTGCGCAAGATGGGTGCCACGTTTGCCACAACAGAACACCATCAGGTTGAGGGGGTATAAGTCGGTGTGTCCATTCATAACCTCTTCTGAGAAAAGGAACAGTCGAGTCAGTAAATTGAAAGGGTAGAAACGGCTTCAAAGAAAGTGAAGACATCTGCAAGCGAAGTCATGGCATCAGTTTTTTATTTCTTGGGATAGTTTTGATTCATTTGTGTGACGAAATCAAACGAATACATATGTTGCACTCACATGACTTTCTCTACTCTTGTAATATCCATTGTTACAAACTCTTATTCGTCTGCCTTCGTCTTAGTTGAGAAAAACATTTGTACAAATTATCTTATTGCTTATCTCCTTGTAGGTGCAAGGGAAATATTAGAATAAAGTAATGTTTTAAAGGTTTGAGATCCCGTTCTCCTTGCACGTATAGCGATGTTCCATTTCACGAAAGTTTGTTTCCCGTAACTGACACAAATAAGAAGAAATATCTCAAATGGTTCACTTTAAAAATTGTGTTTTAGCGAGATCTACATTTTTTGTATAGTAAGAGTTTGTCTATCTCTTACGGTTTAGCAGATATTCAAAAGTCATCTAGAGTAAACAGGACTACATAGGCTATAGCCAGGAAATAAAAGATATACATTTTATTTGTCATCAAAATATCTTAAACATGTGGCATTTTACTCAAAATCCTTAGAGCAATTTTCAAGGAAATCAAAATATTACAAATATTTTCCATGTAAAGGCTAGTTTAAGGTGGAACATCCTTGAAAGACAAGCTTAAATACCAACTATGGTTTCCGACCGACTTTTTGCTTTTGGATTATGCTGTCCATAGACTGACAGACACAGAGACACATGGACCTTTTTCTAAAAATGCTTTTCTGGATTCAGGGGGCCTCAAAACATGTATTTACGGTGAAGTCTCGACATCGAGTTCTTGGGTGGAATACAATACTTCCTCACTTAGTAGTAGAGAAAGTAAAAATGCACTGTGTGACCCATTGTTAATGAAACAATGGGTTTATGCAATACAGTATTAATAGTTAAACAAGTGTAGAAGCTAACGTTTTGAAATGTAGCAGAAGTCATTGCTGCTATTGGCACTGTCCTACATTTCAACAAGATATCTTACAGACTGTGAATTTTGGAAACGTCACAGAAAACACTCCACATGGCTGAAATTGAGTTAGCTAGACTAGTACTATGATGTATTACTTTATATTCAAGTAGTTCACCCTGATTGGAATCAACCACGATAGCCTATGACTAAACGACGTTGAAATTTATATCATTTCCAGCCCACATCAGAATGCACCACATACATATATGTAACTAAACTGCGACAAAGACTGTTATAAATTATCTCGTATATATACCAACAATGCAATCTCAAGTACATAGGTACCCAGAGACATATATCTTGCCATCGACTCTAAGGTCATTTTGTGTAGGAAGACTTTTATTTTTTTAATTTAAATTCTATGTTTATTTTATTTTGCTTGCCATTGTACTCAGTGGGCGGGCCACGACATTTACCTACTTTAATATATCAGTAACTACAGCCGCCATTCCCGACGGTCATAAAAATGTGTGATACATGCAACATATCTAACTGCATTCTTTTCACGTTCGCTGGCTGGCTCCAATGTTATACAGGAGTATATCTCCGTAGTAGCGCTGGTATCGAAGTCGATAAAAGATATGTTGTGCTTATTGCTTTCTTTAAAGTGAATATAAACTTGAAGGAGTCTCTTCCGGCTGGTATCTCCCGTCACCAGTATGAAGGGAATCTTCTGCTCGTCGTCACTTTGAAGGGTCGGTATGATGAATTCTTTTCTCGTATAAAAGATCCGGCTAACTCTTTCGATGAACTGCGATGACTCTTTCTTTCCTATCTCGGTCGTGGTACGGGTATGAAGTATGTTCACAATTTACAGCTAATAATTTTCCTTGAGACGCGACCCCCGTGAAAATTATATGTTACGTCGATGTATTGACTTTTAGTCTTTCTAATGAGATAGTCTTCTTTGCTCTGGAGGCCACAATTGAAATAATATTAGTGTATTTATTATCACAATTTTATTCGTTAATATATATAACATTTTCAATGAAGACAAAAGATAATCGCACTAGGCCAACTGCAAAAGATATAATGCAAACAATCAAACAATGGGAAACAAAACACTCCAACACAACACCTACCATAACTAAAAATACTGCATCAAATGCCCCTCATCACAGTATATGCAACTAATTCTATTTTGGGACAATTGTTTTCAGCCATACAATGTTGCATGTACTGTGATGATCTCCCCACAACAATGTAATTGTACAACAATATAACAACTGTGTTGAAAAACATGTCATCGTTGAATACAAAAATATTTTCTCTTGACAATGTTTCGATTTTTTTTTTTTTTTTGGCAACTTTGAGGGGTTCTATGCCCCTCCCCACTAAAATTTGTTTTATGATTTTTCTTATGTGCGGTGGATAATGGCGAATAAGTGCTTCAATAACCTCCTGTTCACTCAACTGAGGTTGGAGTAGTTTCGATTTGTTCGCCAGTTTCAAAAAATACTCCATCATTGAAATACCACGTTTACTGTCATAATGTCCGGTAGCCAGTTCGACTTTAATCTGGTTTTGACGTCCCGGTCCCCAAAATCTATTTATAAAAAGGTTTCGAAACATACTATATGTTTCGTGAGACGCCAAAGTTAGTCTTAACCATTCCAATGCATTTTTCTTAAGACAGCGTTTAACCACCATCATTCGTATCTCGTTCGGAATTCGTTTGATCCTAAAATAATCCTCCAGTTCTCTTATGAAAATTTTTGGATTGTCACCGGCTTCTTCGTCAAATGACGGAGGGGTTAGGTCATGGAACAAGTGACTAGCGTGACAATTATGGTTTTGACTAGGGGAGTGCATTGGCATAGCTAAATCATTCTCCTGAAAGTCCGCCATATTACTGTTATTGTCAAGTGCATCAGTATTGGTCATATTTTTGCATTCACTCACAAATTGATCATGATTGTCATTAACTCTATCAGCCTGTAGAGCAATCACAACTTGGGAAAGCCTTCCTGTAAATTCTTTTTCCTTTGTAACCGTTTCATTTATTCTATTTACATTTACATTGGCTTCCTCCTTTACTTTATTCAATTCTTCTCGCTGTGACTGCATCTCAGCGCTTATACCCTTTACAACATTTTCTAAACTATCAATTTTTACATCAATGTCATTTTGTTTTGACCTAATTCCATCTTGATACATTTTACAACTCTGTTCTACCACGACTATCTCTGTTCTCAATTCATCTCCTACCTTTGCAATTTTTGCATTCTGTTCTGTTAGTTTTTCATCAAATTCTTTACTTAATTCAGCTTTCATTTCTACCACTGTCTTATCCTGTCCTAACTTAACTTCATTTATCAATTCTCCTAGCCTAGCTATTTCTACTGTGTTTGATTCCTGTCCTAATTTTATCACGCTTACTAACTCACCTAATTTAGCTATATCATTGTTACTTGATTCAATTCTTTCTGTACATTCCTTCTTACATAATTCAATTTCTTGTGACAATTTATTTATATTTCTGGCATTATCCTCCTTCAAATCTGCTACATTTCTAACACTATCCTCTCTTAGTTTTGCTACATCTGCTTTTAGTTCTGTTACATTTCTAACACTATCCTCTCTTAATTTTGCTACATCTGCTTTTAGTTCTGTTACATTTCTAACATTTCTAACACTATCCTCTCTTAGTTTTGCTATATCTGCTTTTAGTTCTGTTACATTTCTAACAAAATCTGCTTTTAAATCTGCTTTTATATCTGCTGTATTTTTGTTCATCGCTTCCAATATTTCTTTCAATCCTATTTCAGATTCCTTACATACTACATTCTTTCTACCTTCTACTGATAACTTATCACTCACTTCCCTCTCTACACTATCATTATCTTTTTCAACTTTTTCCATCTTCTGTACAATTTTCTTATTGCGTAGTATCATAAATTAGTACTAGTCTTACTTGAATTCTGGAGCACAAGAAAAAGGATACTCCGTCAAAATGTCTTCTTTTCACTCTTTGTCCAGGTACATATTTTTACTCTATACGCCTGTATTCGAGCCGTCGCACGTCTGGGCGCCAGTATGAAGGAGTCTCTTCCGGCTGGTATCTCCCGTCACCAGTATGAAGGGAATCTTCTGCTCGTCGTCACTTTGAAGGGTCGGTATGATGAATTCTTTTCTCGTATAAAAGATCCGGCTAACTCTTTCGATGAACTGCGATGACTCTTTCTTTCCTATCTCGGTCGTGGTACGGGTATGAAGTATGTTCACAATTTACAGCTAATAATTTTCCTTGAGACGCGACCCCCGTGAAAATTATATGTTACGTCGATGTATTGACTTTTAGTCTTTCTAATGAGATAGTCTTCTTTGCTCTGGAGGCCACAATTGAAATAATATTAGTGTATTTATTATCACAATTTTATTCGTTAATATATATAACATTTTCAATGAAGACAAAAGATAATCGCACTAGGCCAACTGCAAAAGATATAATGCAAACAATCAAACAATGGGAAACAAAACACTCCAACACAACACCTACCATAACTAAAAATACTGCATCAAACTACTGGAATTCACCAAAAGCCACATTCTCAATGATAGTGCTTTCTGGTTACTTTTGGTGTAATTCTGTTTGTTCAGTTAGCAATGTCAGCATCGGCTCTTAAAATACGAGAGCAACACTGATAGTTCTTAGCAAATAAAAAATTACTCCTTCAATGCTTAAGCGATTTTTTTACTTTTTAATTTCTCTACTACGTTCAGTAAAGTAGAGGAAGTATTGTATTCCACCCAAAAAAAGTCGAGATTTCACTAGAAATATATCTTCTGAGACCCCCTGAAAAAAAAAAAAAAAACAGTTTTAGAAAAAAGGTCCGTCTCTGTCAAAACCGAACAGTCGGGTAAAAGTCAATGCTGGTATTTAAGTTTGTCTTTTATGTATGCGACACCTAAGTTTTGAAGAAAATTGCTCCATCCTAAACTACCCTTTACAAGGAAAATGTTTCCAAAATTTTTCTTCCCTTCAAAATGGCTCCAACGATTTTGATTAGAATGTCATATATTTGAGATGTTTTATGACAAATGAAATGTGTATCTGGAATTTTCTGACTATAGCCCCTGTAGTCCTATTCACTCTGGACGACTTTTGCATAACTGGTAAACCGTAAGAGATAGACCAAATCTTACTCTACAAAAAATGTAGATCTTTCTAAATCAGGCAGTTTATGTCTAAAAAAATTTTTAGAGTGAACCATTTCGGAGATCTTCCTTGTTATTTGTGTAAGTTTTGGAGAACTTGTACTTCTGTGAAATGGGACATTGCTATTCATTTTTTTTTATGTTAACCGTGCAAACAGAACGGAATTTGAAAGCTTTAAATCATTTGACTATCGCTCAAAGGAGGATAATTTCTGCAAATGTTCACCTCAACTAACACGAAGAAGATGAATAATAGTTAGTAAGAATGGTTAGTACAAGAGTAGAGAAAGTCATGTGAGTGCAACACATCAGATTTTCTTTCAAGATGTTTACGTCTTTAACGTCAAGACACTCCTGTATTTCTTGAACAGAGTCCTTAAAGTCCTGATGTCACTCTTCCTGCAATGAGGAATTTTAAAATTTACTATTGCTTCATCTGGTGATGAAAACGTGACTCCACACATTTTAATATAATTTTTGGGAACGAAAAGAAATCACAAGGTGGGTTAGCACTGTATGATGGAGGGTCCATAACGCTAAATTTAGGGCATCCAGATATTCAGCTACCAGTTTTCCTGTATTCGTCGATGCATTGTCAGTAACTTTTCCTTTAGGGTGCTTTTACTAACCTTTTTCAGAATTTTAATAGCAACCTGACCCTTAAAAACATCTTACTAGCACTGCAAATTCATCGAAATTTTGTAAGCTTAGGTCCAGTTCGAACGACCTGTTGAGCCGATTGACTTTCTCCTTCAGGATTATAACTATAAATCTAGGATGCATCACCAGTAGCGATATTTCAATCTAAACTTGAAATGCAGCCTTGGAATTATTCCACGGTTTTCTTCGCCCATCAGTAAGTTTTTAAACCGGAGTTAATATCTGTGGAATATATGATAACGAGGTTTTCTGAATCTAGTGGTTGTAAAAAGATCTGGATTTGACTTCCGCCAATGACCTATGTTGCCCAAATAAATTTATAAGATGCCCGGTGACGTTCAAGCATTGCTCGGACAGTGTCACAGTGTAATGAGCAATATTATATATACTTAACTTCATAACTTATAATTTTCCTCATTAAGATTTGTTTTCTGGTTATTACTTCTAAGTAAGCGCGGCACAGAAGGCATAACGGTCTCATGATAACGAATGCTGTACCGGAACTGAATTCCAACTCTTTATTCAATTGCAATGACCTCACATTATCTAGGCAAATAGGTCACGCATTGAGTTGTGAAGCATAACGGATAGTCTATACGACAGGCGTTATTCATTTCGCGGCGGATTTATGAGAGTGGAAAAAGCATTAGGTAGTAAACTTTGTGGGAAAACTGTTAGACAAAGGGAAAAAGAACTAATACTAAAGTGCATACATATTATCAAAATACGAGTATATGCGCTTATATTTCCAATAGTCTCTAGAGCATCAGTACACATCACTGTATCAGAATAGATGTAGAATTTGGAATGTATGTATAAAACATTTAACACGTGTTCCGTTCTTTGAGAAGGGAAATGTGCAAACGAAAAGGTGGCTGTAATTCTCTGTGTGATTCTGCATCTGTCAGTTTTGAAACAGAAAAACAATGAAACTGCTCGCAACATCTCCACGGGCCCAGAGATTAGTTTCAGTGATGCAAATTTGGTTACTGCATTTACATGAGACTGTAAGTCACCAGACAAGATAACATACCAGACTTACCTCTCCTGTTTGCATTCCAACTTGTTTGTTTGCTGATACAAACCTCATTTTGAGACGCGTGGGCCGCTTGTTTTGGTGATGACGGTGCATCTACAAGAAAATAATGTCCTCAGCTCTTTCATATTTCCCTTCACACTAAAGAAAACGCTACAGAACTCTTTGTTTCTATTTTTTTTTTTTTTTTATCTTTTTACTTTCTCTACTGGTAAGTAGAATAAGTATTGTATTCTACCCAAAAATTCGATGTCGAGACCACCGAAAATATGTTTTGAGACCCCTCTGACTCCAAAAAAAGCATTTTTATTAGAAAAAGACCCATGTGTGTGTCAGTCTGTCAGTCTGTGGACAGCATAACTCAAAAACGAAAAGTCCGTTAAAAACCAAAGTTGGTATTTAAGTTTAATGTGTTTCAAGGATGCGACACGAATATTTTGAAGAAAATAGCCCCACCCTAAACTACCCTTTAGATGGAAAATTTGATTTTCTTGAAAATGGCTATTCTGATTAAAATGTCATATGTTTGAGATATTTGTATGACAAATGAAATGTATATTTTGAATTTTGTAGCTATAGCCCCTGAAATCGTATTTGCTGTGAACGACTTTTGCATAACTGGTAAATCTTTCTTGTAGGGTGAACCATTTCGGAGACATTCCTTGTTATGTGTGTGAGTTTCGGAAAACTTAAAACTTTCGTGAACTGGAACATCGTTTATTTATATATATATATATATATATAATAATAATAATAATAATAATAATAATAATAATAATAATAATAATAATAATAATAATAATAATAATAATAATAATAATAATAATAATAATAATAATAATAAAGTGTGTAAAGAGAACTGAATCTCAAAGCTTTAAAAGATTTGCCTATCGCACAAAGTCTACTGTATTCAATTATTCCTCTTACACCTACAAAGAAATGAGCAACAAGATAATTTGTACTAATGTTTATCTTAACGAACACGAAGAAGATATAGGAATACGTTTGTAAGAATGGTTAGTACAAGAGTAGAGAAAGCCACGCGAGTCCAACACTTCGGGGTTTTCAAGGCAGTGCCACAAAATATTTCTAGCGTAATCTAATAGTTGATGAAATATGGTTTATATACTAAATTAAAACGTGATTAAAACTTCAAATACATTAACTTAAAATTTTGAATTCTTTATTTCACAGATGGATCTCCTTTTGGACGACATACTACAATCCAGCAATATGGGTGAGTAAACAAAAATGTTCTACTCTTCATACCATTATCAGTACTAATAATTAGAACAGTTAATCTAAATGAGGCAATTAGACTAAATTTGATTAAATTGACAAGAGGCGCTTAAAAGTTTTAGGGGAATGTAGGATTTATGATCAAAAGTAAGTTTTAGATACGTTACATGTCAACTTAAAGATGGTGCCGCGTTAAAGAATCGCTTAAGAAAATTTAGTGAGAATATTAATGCAGTGATTTTTATAATTTTCTTATGTGTCCACTTCAGTATGTTAGTTGTTTTTTTTTTCACTTTATCTAACAATTTCCGCACAAACCAATCAAAAAGCTTACTACCTGATGTTTTTTGCATGCTCATAATTGTATAATTAATCATGCCTGCCGCATATGTTGTCAGTTTTACTGCATATCTTGAGGTGTGATCTACTGGTCTAGATATTGTGGGGCCATTGGCCTTGGGGAAAGATTTGGAGCTGGATTCCGGTACACCATTCGTTATAATGAGTGATGTGTGCTACGGCTGCTCAGGAGTACAAACAAATTTGAAAATATTACTGGTAGTAAATACTGTTAATTCATAAATAAATTACTGTTGATAAGTAAAATTATAAGTTTGTAAATGAAGCAAATTTTGATGTAACATTGTTCATTACACTGTTCTGAATTATCAGAAAAAAATATCCCTAAAAATCTGTAAAACAACCAAGGTACGCTTTAGTACGAAAATAATAAGAGGTCATTCAAACACACTAGTCAGAAATTAAAGTCGAAATCCACTTAACATACAGCGAACTGCAAGAGAATATGCCCTTGGTATAACCACAACCATATCACCTCTGCTACACGGCAGGCAGGTATTCAGATGTTAATGTCATGGACCTTCAAGATAGGCCAGCTAGGCCTGTTTTAACTGGCCTTCCAACATCACTACCAACTGATTTGTATTGCTGGGCCTCTTTTGCCCATCTTTACTCTGGCATAAGAGATCTTTTATATTTCATTTTATGTTGTTGTTTTATCATAAAATAAATATTTTAAGCCTACTATTTCACTTATGACCTCTAAGACTACAATCATCTATGTATCTCAAGCATTTTACTTCCACGGTTTCAATTCTTGTATTATCACTAGTAATCATGCCCCAGTTCTTGGCTCCATAATATATTTTTATTGTTTTTAAACGTTCTTTTTATTGCGTCACAGATGTATTAAAGTATAGTTTTTTTTGTTTTAAATCTTTCACATTCGTATGAAATAATGATCTGAGGTGGCCAAAAATTTCACTTGTTCAGCTACTTAGTTTATTCTTAATTTTTTAAGGATTAGTTTTGATTGGTTGACATTGCTTTATCGAGTTGGTAGAAGACCAAGTTATAGTCTTTATACAATACAATTCAGTATAATCCTGTTAAAATGTACGTTAACGCTCTTGTTTACTCACGCGCATTCCCTTCTCTCCTCACCGTTTCCGAGCTTTTAGTGAAGAACTTAGTGAAATTTCCGAGCGAATTTTCTAATCAGACTTATAATTTAGGATTTTTTAGGATTAAAATTTCTAAGACTAGTAATCTATTTTGATTAATTTGAAATTAAGACAAAAATCCTATATCATTTGTATCAAATTTTATGCTGAATGCCCTAAGTTGCAATTACTTTTAAACAAAAGTATATCTTTAGTGCCATATTAATGCATATGCCCTTTGTTATCCTGCTAGTTTTGCAGAAAATAAATGTTAAATACGGCAATTAAATCTTACTTCAGTCGTGAGATATCGCCTATATTGGGTTTAATTACGTCACAATTAAGCATATTAAAATGTTATCTCAGTTTGGTAGCCTGTTACTTGTAAGGAGGTACAGAAAATGGCATTCCTTCAATGCTGTTTTTCTTTATACTGTCCCATCATATGGAGCGATTTGAAAATAATGTGCATGCGAAGAAACACCAGAGAAAAGAGAATTTAATGTTCACAAGTCTGACTTTATACTGTGTAAAAACAATATAGTGCACATATAGGCAATCCTCTGCAGCTAATTTAATATTCAAGATTCGTTAGGCCCCTCTTAAAACGTTTGTTCAATTTATATAGGCAAAGCGTTTGATTTGTAAATACAGTTTTAATCTAGGCTTATAGGAATGCATTTAAATCGCTGTATTTCATGTATAGCTACATAGGACTAACTAAAGAGAAGGTTTGTGGTATTTAATAATAGTACGATGCATATTTATAAGTTTTGGTAATTTTTAACCTTGTTTCGCATATCCTTAAATATTCAAATATTTCAGAAGCTGAAAAGATGTGCCCAATATTGTATTTCCACTATAGTAGACTGTAAAGATCATAATGCCCATGGAACACACACAAAAAAGGAAGGAAGAAAGAAAGAAAATCAAGGAAAGAATTGAAATGGCCAAAACAGCTTTCAAGAAAACAAGGTCACTACTGACAGGAAAACCCGATTTGCAGCTAAGAAGCAGCTTCTGAAATGCCACGTCTGGAGCTATATGGAGCTGAAACATGGACAATGAGGAAAATGGAAAGAAAGTATACGGAGAGCTTTGAAATATGACGCTGGAGCAAAATGCAGAAGATCCTGTGAACGAAAAGAATAACCAACAAAGTTCTTTTAAGAAAAGGGAACATATGCACGCTGCACAGAAGAGAAACATCAACTGGTTAGGACGACTTCTGCTAGATGTCATCGAAGTAAAATTAAATTGGAATTAAAAGAAATCTGATGTTACCATCGCATGACTTTCTCCACTCATGTACTAACCATTCTTACAAACTCTTATTCCTATATCTTCAGGACTTCTGCTTCAATAAACACTGTTTTAGGAAGTCGTTGCCATACACACCAGTTGAATGCTTCGTTCTGATTCTGTGTTACCATAATTTCAAGTGCAGCAGATGACAGGCTAAAAATATACCTGATAGCAAGGGGGTGTAGAAAGTTACCGTTCACGAGGGATATGCCAGGGTTAGGGGCATAGTTACTGTGACGCAACGGTTTAAATATTTGAAATTAATATGCACAAATACATTTAGAACGTACAGTTATGCAATTTTCGACCTCCTCAATGATCAAATTACTTTAAAGGACATAATTAACGTCAAATTATTCGTTGTGGGTTCACCACTTCCAAGATATATTACTGTCATTTTGAATTTTCCAATTATTACTGCTTTTAAAAATCTGGCGCGTCGATGTATAAAAAATATCTCCACTACCAATAGATATAGAGAGACATTTTTGTGTCAATAATCTGTAGGAGAGTGAGCAGAAAGTCATGTGAATGTATCGCTGATTTTCTTTTCTCTAATTAGTCAAGTTTGCACAATGACAAGATACAGTTACACCCATCATTTTATAAAGCTTAGTGTTTAATTAGCCTAACTATTAAGGCTATTTGACCCAAATATCTATGGAAGTAATTTTTTAATGTGATCGCAGTTATACACCGACACACACTGGTTTTACCACAATGTGGCGGCTTGTATTTGATTTTGGGGTCTTAGAAACGAGGCTGCTTCATATTTTAGGTTATGTTTTCAGAATTTAACCTCTCTTATCGCATGTTTGGGATATAGTATTTACATTCATATTTTATTTATGGTGTAGTCCATATGAATATCATTCGATGCGGATGTATTTTGATATTACTTGTGAATCACGTAGAATTATACCTTGGTCGTGGTATTATAGCTCTGGTTATTTCACCTCCTCCTTGCGGTTTTGCCAACGTAAACATTTTCATACGTTTCGGAAATATAAACTGTACATTTGCGAATGTCACACAGCTAATACAGCAGCTGTTTTAGTTTTGAAAAGTGTGCCTTTATCAACAATTATAATTTTAAATACAGCAGAGCTACCTTTAATGAATAGCCTACTAACGCAAATTCCTTCACTTAATATTCACCATATATCTAATTCCTCATTCCCTACTGAAATAGTTGTACTGCCAACTGCGAAATTAAATCTTAATTAAAAGGTATGAATGCAGTTGTAAGTTAAGCTGTAGCTTGTTTACATTTAAATCACTAATATTAAATATTTGAAGCCGAAATTGTAATCCAAAAATAAATAGTCATAGAAAAGTCAAAAGGAGATTGGAATTAATATTCAAGGACAGAAACATTAAGAGTAAAACTGAATGTATATAGTAGGCTCAAGAATGAAAGCCTGGGCAGATTAGGTGAATGATAAAATTACAATTGTTATGCGAGCTTGGCGGGTTGATTTTATCTTGCCATGACCTGCTTAAAATTGACCAGCAAAATTATTTCCTTCGCATTGCCCATGCGATCACGTGATGAGCGACTCATTACTTTGGCTATGAATTGTGGATAATTAAGGCTTGCCGAGTAGCTGAAAGTGAGATTATAAATAAGAGTCGCGCAGTCAATCAACACGCATTTTGTGATCTTCTGTTCTGTGCTCTATACTTTGTACGCAAGCTTGGCGCATACACATTACTCTTCGGTTACTGAAGGGTGACAAAGTTATAGTGTTATAACATTGCAGTCGACGTTATTGTCAGCAGTTCTCTACGAAAAGCTTTAAATTTGCAAATAAGGTCACGTGTTTGCAAATTCCTCGTTTGTTTCCATTCCTGCCAACACTCACGCATACTTTGCAGGTTAGGAACTCACGCTGGAGTTAGCTATGTACTGTGACCAGTGTTGCCAATATAGGGTCAAGAAAAATAACTAGAAAAAAATAAGAAATCCGCTAAATGTCTTTGTTGTCGATGTTAAAAATACTTCTGTCCAACTAAATGCAGTTTATCAAACAACTAAATCCCTATACTAGCAATGTTAAATTTATAAATGTTGGCAACTAAACATCTTCCCAAAAAAAAACAGTTTTAGTTTAAAAACAACTAAATTGGCAACACAAACTGTGACACCAAACAGTGGGTAGGAGATCTCCTGGCGGCCAGATCTTCCAGATCTTAGTAGCAACGTCTCCAATCAGCAGTGGGAATGAAATACGTGCCATAGTGTTAAATAAACGAATTATTCATTACTTCGGGAAATACTCTATACAAATGCTCTTATGTTTTGATTTGGAGTAATTTTTCTGGCGCTCGTGCTTTCCAAATTATCATGTTGGTATTACTATAGATAACTGTTCATTTAAATTTTATGTGAAGTGAATTGTTATTGCATTTTTGTATGTTTTGGTTAGAGCGAGTACAGAAATTCATGTGACTGCATAGATTACTCCTGGTAACGTAGGTTTGCCGGGGAATGAAATGGCAGATTTGGCAGCAAGGACGGCAACTACAGAACCCAGTATTACCATCTGACGTGTTACTTCGGAAGACTTTAGGCTTGAAGTGCAGAGAGCGGTGCTGTCGTCCTGGCACGATGAGTGGTCAGCTCTCCGCGGTAATAAGCTTAGAGAAGTGAAAGAACTTCCGATAAACTGGGTAACTTCCTGTCGCACATCTCGTCGCGAGGAGATTAGTTTGGCTCGATTAAGAAAAGGGCACTGCAATTTTTCGCATGGTTGCCTATTTAAAAGGGACCCTGCCCCTCTATGTCCACTGTATGACTGCCTGCCAGACTTGCAGAGCTCTTAGCGGACGACAAAACAGTGGTTGATAATTTTTAAGTTTTTAGCGGAGTGCAATATCAATTTGAGGATTTAAAATTGTAGTTATCTAATTATGCTTTTGGACATATTTATCACCTTGTTTCGTATCTGACTTTTCCCACTGTTTTTTACTTTTTGTGTATATTTTTCTTGTTGCTAGTATTACTTTCTCTACTGGTAAGTAGGGGAAGTATTGTATTCCACCCAAAAATTCGAAGTCGAGATTTCACCGGAAATACATGTTTTGAGGCCCCCTGAATTCAAAAAAAGCCTTTTTAGAAAAAGGTTCGTGTGTGTGTCTGTGTGTCTGTGTCTGTCAGTCTGTCAGTCTGTGGACAGCATAGCTCAAAAACGAAAAGTCGGTTAAAAACCAAAGTTGGTATTTAAGTTTAATGTCGTTCAAGGATGTGACACGAAGATTTTGAAGAAAATAGCCCCACCCTAAACTACCCTTTACATGGAAAATTTTTCGAAAATTTTGATTTTCTTGAAAATGGCTAACAATTTTGATTAAAATGTCATATGTTTGAGAGATTTTTATGACAAATGAAATGTATATCTTGAATTATCTGGCTATAGCCCCTGTAGTCGTATTTACTCTGGACGACTTTTGCATAACTGGTAAACCGTTAGAGATAGACCAAATTATACTATACAAAAAATGTAGATCTTGCTAAAATACACAATTTATGTCTCAATAAATTTTCTTTTAGGGTGAACCATTTCGGAGATATACCTTGTTATGTGTGTGAGTTTCGGAAAACTTGGAACTTTCGTGAAATGGGTCATCGTTGTTCATTTTTTTATATGTTACGTGTACAAAGAGAACGGAATCCCAAAGCTTTAAAAGATTTGACTATCGCTCAAAGCCTACTGTATTCCAATATTCCCCTTGTACCTACAAGGAAATAAGCAATAAGATAATTTGTACAAATGTTTATTTTAACTAACACGAAGAAGATATAGGAATAAGAGTTTGTAAGAATGGTTAGTACAAGAGTAGAGAAAGTCATGTGAGTGCAACACATCAGATTTTTTTTATTTCTGAGTGAAATTGATATCTGGCTATTGCCATGAATCTTTTAAGGGCGCTCATGACCTAGAAGTTGAGCGCCCTTAAACCAAACCACAGATTACATCTCTGAAATCTCTGTATTGAGTTTTTGTGTGGACATAACCTTACCCTGAACCCTAAAGATGAAAAGCTACCTGAGGTTCTTGGCTTCTTTCAGCCAGGAAAGTTTGTCAAGCTCTGGCATTACTTTTCCAGGTGGGAGACGCAAAACGAACGCAGATGGCGGTATGTATGTATGTATGTATGTATGTATGTATGTATGTATGTATGTATGTATGTATGTATGTATGTATGTATGTATGTATGTATGTATGTATGTATGTATGTCCATAATAGCCTTCGTCTCCTTTTGTAAAGGGGAAATGTCGTTCCATTCTCCAAGTACACACATTCTCCCTCTCTGTCTATCTTTCAGTTTGGTGGTCATTGTTACTTTTGCTCCTTACATCAAGTTTCTAACCTTGGTATGAAAGGAAGAAAAAAAGAAAAAGAAGTTCTTGTAACAGTCAGCTGTTCAATGCGATTGGAAATCTTCTTATTCTGACTCCCCTCCCTCGCCTCGCTCCCGATGACTTGGAGACTTTTTGGCTTTGCTGTTACGTGAGCCGAATCCATCAAATGTGTTAGCTAGCGACCTTGGCTAGCCGCCTCGACAAACGGGGCACGGCAAAAAGAGAAGGAACGAATTTACGAAGCTTTTAAAATAGGCACCGTTTGCGCGGTGCTCGCTTGTTTAGTAGTTTTAATCGCTTTTCTTCAGGGTGGCTTAACACAGTGGCGGATCGATAAACGGTTCCCCCGCACGAAAACCATCTAACATTTCCTCATTTTAGCAAAGAATACCAATTCCAGAGAGCAAACCTGAAACATTTTATAAAATCAAACCAGAACTACTGATCTGATGTGTTAAACTCGCATACTAACTATTCTTACAAACTCTTACTCCTAAATATTCGTGTTAGTTGAGATAAATAATTACATAAATTATCCTATTGCTTAAGAGGTAGAACTGGAACTTAAAAATTCAATGCCACAACTGGGATTTGAACCACAGACCTTCCGCTTGCCGGGCGGACGCTCTACCACTGAGCTATTGTGACAAACTGCCAGAATGGCATTAAATTCTCAAGTTAGTTCGTATTTTTTCCTGGTAAACCACAAAGGCAGTCTCACATCAGAGACAATTACCCCAATGGTGACTTACTATTGCAAGCACTTTACATCCCAGGATTAAATAACCTTCACATGGTAATTATTATTTATTTATGCCAACAAACTTACTGTTGGTGTTTTTAAACACACAAGCCGTGTGTGGGCAAAGTTTAAGAGGTAGAACTGGAACTTAAAAATTCATTGAATTTTTAAGTTCCAGTTCTACCTCTTAAACTTTGCCCACACACGGCTTGTGTGTTTAAAAACACCAACAGTAAGTTTGTTGGCATAAATAAATAATAATTATCCTATTGCTTATTTCCTTGTAGGTGCAGGGGCAATACGGGAATACAGTAGGCTTTGAGATTCCGTTCTCATTGCACGGATAACATATAAAAAATGAATGACGATGTTCCATTTCACAGAAGTATAAGTTGTCAAACTTGCCAAATAACAAGGAATATCTCCGAAATGGTTCACACTACAAAATAGTTTATTTAGATCTGTATATTTGTTTTTTCTACTACGTGTAGTAGAGGAAGCGTTGTGTTCCACCCAAAAATTTTATGTCGGGATTTCACCAGGGATATATGCTTTGAGGCCCCCTGAGTCCAAAAAAAGCATTTTAAAAAAGGTCCGTGTGTGTGTCTGTAGTCCGTGGGCAGCATAACTCAAAAACGAAAAGTCGATTAGAAACCAAAGTTGGTATTTAACTTTAATGTCTTTCGAGGATGCGACACGAAGATTTTGAAGAAAATTGCTTCACCTTAAACTACCCTTTACATGGAACATTTTTCGAAAATTGTTATTCTCTTGAAAATGGCTCAACGATTTTGATTAAAATGCCATATGTTTGAGATATTTTTATGGCAACGGAAATGCATATCTGGAATTTTCTGCCTGTAGCCCCTGTAGTAGTATTTACTCTGGATGACTTTTTCATAACTGGTAAATCATAAGAGAAAGACAACTTACTATAGAAAAAGTGTAGACCTTGCTAAAATATACAGTTTGTATAAATTATTTTTTTTTTTTGTAGAGTGAACCATTTCGGAGTTATGCGTTATTTGTGAGTTTTGGGGAACTTATACTTCTGTCAAATATAACATCGTTAATAATTTTTGTATGTTAACTGGGCAAAGAGAACGGAATCTGAGCTTTAAAAGATTTGACTATCGCTCAAAGTCTACTGTATTCCCATATTCCTGTTGCACGTGCAAGAAAACGAGCATTAAGATAATTTCTCCAAATGTTTCTCAACTAACACGACTTTCTCTACTCCTGTATAAAGTGTTTTAAAACCCTTATTCCTATACTTCATGTTAGTCGGGATACACATATAGCAATAAAATAATTTCTGCAATTATTACCAGCTATGCATAAACAGGACTGCATGGGCTGTAGACAAAATTCAAAACGCACATTTCACTTGCCATAAAAATATCTGACATTTCAGTTAAACTCGTTAGAGCCATTTTTGAGAAAATCAATTTTCGAAGAATTTTCCACGAAAAGGGTAGTTCAAAATCTTTGTGTCGCACACTTGAATGACAAACTTAGATATCAAGTTTCGTTTTTAAGTTGCTGTTCAGACGTACACATGGATATTTTTCTAAAATTGCTTTTTTTTTTAATTCAGGGGGCCTCAAAACATATTTTCGGTGAGATCTCGGTATCGAATACAATACTCAGTATAAGTAGTAGAGAAAGTAAAAAGTGGTTCCATGCATTTTAGCTTTAACTTTCGGAGAAAAAAAACTGAATGACAAGGTGCTGGGCCAAGTATGGTGGAAGCTTAGCCCAGTGGTGGATCGATAAGCGTTTTCCCCGCAATAAAACCATGACATCTCATTTTTCCAAGTCACGAAGAAAACACTGGAACAGTTTATACAACCAAAAATGGATATACTTTTAAAAATGTATGTTAGTTTTTTTTTTTATTTTTAATTTTCCCCTTTAAAATCAATACATTTTTGCATTCTATAAAGTCAATCCTTAAAGCAGTGCCACTCTTCCTGAGGCACTGTTGCTTTATCTGATGACGAAAAGGTCATTTCATATACTTTATCTTTAGTTTTTGGAAACAAAAAGAAATGTAGGGATACTTGGTCAAGGGTGTACGGTGGGGGGCCGATTGTGCCGACTTTTGGACCAAACAGATGTGACGATCCATTATCATGGTATAAAATTATTCTTACTTTTATCTGTTTCTCACAAAATGTTTCAAACAAATATGGCAAACATACATTAAACCCATATGCGGCTATGGTAGACGTAACATGATCGTGTTTGAAGGAAAAAAAAAAAAAAAAAAAAAAAACACCATTGCAATTTGGTCAGACTTCTGCTGTCGATTGTCCTGTTTTCAGATCATAACCAGAAATCCAAGATTCATAACGAGTAGCATCAAATTTAAAGTAACACTTTGGAATTTTTACAGAATTTTTCTCTACCAATCAGTCTAACTATTGATGTAAAATGTTTTGGATTTGACTCGTACCAATGCCCAATGTCGCCCGAATAAATTCTTAAGATGTCCGTTGATCTTCAAGCATTGATTGAGCAACGGCAATATTTTCTTAGTACCAGCAGTCTTTCACGACATTCATCAAAGTAAAAAATAACCGATCTCTCTTGAATTCGCTGCTTTGAAACACTAGTTTGGTATCCTTTTTAAGTTATGCTGTTGATAGGCAGACATCTAATTTTTTTTTAATTCAAGAATTGTGAAAATATGTATTTCCAATGAAAACTGGGCATTAAACTTTTGGGTGGAATACAGTAATTAATTCCTCTATTTCAAGTACATAATTAGTAAACTTGCACTGTTAGGGAACATCTCTCAGTTTATCCTTTTAGAGGATTACGCAAGGGGTGAGGCATAACTACTGACCAATGAACTGCTAACAGTTGCAATACGGGGCTAGAGGTGGGAGACGGTAGATACACCTGGCCTCGTAGAAAAGCCACGTTTTAATTTTCTTAAACATCTCTAAATTCTTAATGCCTATTATGGGAAGATTTACAATTTTTGCTTGCAGTAAGCAGCTTTTATTGGGTCTAAGCGATTATGTGTTCTAAGAAAAGCTTTAACGTTATCCTTAGAATCACAAAAAAATAATAACTCACCTTTCTTGGGTGGTATTAACATTTAATGAATTTGCACTGTTTATGAACAGCTGGCCATAGACCAATAATCTGACTACGTGTAGTTTCTAATGCGTATGACATGGTATTAATCAAGCAACAGTTGTAACTTGATAAGTAACGATTTAGTGAGTCGTCAGAAATAATCAATTTCCCGTCCAACCATTAGGATGAATACTGCTGTTATTGGAGAGGGGTAAAGAGAAGGAACGAGCTTGTATTTTATTAAATTCGCTTTCTTTACGTACTAGAGAGAGCAAAAGTTATGGGTAGATTATAATGTAGATTATCATTAAGGGAAGCAAAAGGCAGTTCCATTATAACGTTAAGTTCTCTAAATGTTTTGTGGCTTTACATATTTGTGTGCATAGATAAGATGAATATCAGAAAGCTTAAATACCAAACAAAATAAGAGGCCGTTCTGTCATAAATTACAAATGCAAAATTGAATTTTATGGAATACAAAAATAAGCTAATACCAGAATAATAACACGATATTAAAGAATGGTTATTTATTTATAGCTTGGAGAAATTATAAGTTCTGCATCTAGCTATGCATTTAAGCTTGAGGCTGTTATTAAAATGAATTATGCCGTTACTGATTCAACGTTTGCAGTTAAAGCAGTTAATGTTCAGGATAAGTGAGAAAGTGCAGCAGAATAAACGTGTTTCAGTCACGATTTATCTCTCTCTTTCACACACAAACACACACACAAGCTCCGTGTTTTATTAACTGCTTCTTTCAACAGCGGACTCCAAGAAGCAAACCTACCAAGGTCGCAGGTTCAAATCCGGCGCAGACCGATGGTTTTTAAGTGTGCTTAAAAACGACAGCTCCACATCAGTAGATTTACTGGCATTTAAAAACTCCTGCGGGACAAAATTTCGGTACACCGACAACGTTAATGTGCTCCTAACAATTGACTGTCCCGTTAAAAAACCCAACAAAAATTCATCTTTTGATAGCATTAGTTCTGCTGTACGTCGTTGTAGAAGGGAAGTAATTACATTAATTTAAACCATTGGTAGATCTTGTTATTTGGAACACGATTTGTATTAAGTTTTTGGCTCTAGTATTTCCTATGAGATATTCTAGTTTTGTTGGAAACAAACTGGCAACACTGCAGATTGTGTGGGTATCACTTTCCCTAGCTCAGTACATAAACAACGTAACGGTGCGTCTTGAAAACAAACGGATAGCCTACCTTGTCCTTCGGTGTTTGCTGTGCGAATTTAGGCCAATCACAAAGTTAGCTCTCAAAACATTAAATGAAAGCGAAACTGCCCGACCTGTCTACATCCACAAACTAGGTAAATTCCCTGATCAACCTCAACGCAACGTTGTCAAGTTACATAATCTGAGAGACCAGCTCGGAGTATTCCTTCACATCTGGTAAGTGCTGTCCCATAATTACTAACGAAGTTATGTCAAAAATAAGTTACTCTACGCATGTTACAAGTAACAAACTTATCTGCGTACATTCTTGTGATATTACGTATCTAATTTGGATCAAAAGCTATTTTTTCGAAATCGGCTGATCAAAGAACAAAATGCCATTCGACATTTTTGTTTGTAACGGCTCTATGAAGCACATATTAGAAGGAATGTAATGACTTCTCTTCGATATCTGATCTGTCACTTGTGACAATGATCAAGATATAACTTCTATTTCGAAACCAACACCACTAAAGTCGGAAGATATCAGCGAATTTTATATGAACCTTGTTACTTTGTGAGACTGTGTCAAATTGAAATGAATTGCTATTTCCTTTTGAGAAAAAGGAGATCGATTTTGATGGTGTAGATGTGCAAGTAGATTTTCATACTTTATTTAGCAGCTCCGTATGATTTGAGAATAGAGTTGGCGATACTGAATAAACAAGGCTTAACTAGTGATAAATGATAAATTAAACGCCTCTATATCTGAAATAAAATAAAAAATAATCCATAGCGGAACAGCCGCTGAGACAAAGGCTTACCGCACGGCCTCTGCGTGCCCCACTTGCGCCCAGTACAGCCGTCATGAGTGGGGTGCACAAATGGAGGGTGGGACGTGGTCAGAGTCCCGTCCAGTTATATGGCCTTCGTGAACTGTAGTGGCTGCTTCATCTAGTAGCACCTCAATTGGCTCCTCAGGGACTTAACGAGGCTGAGTGCACCCCGTGCCAGACCTCCCAGCGGAAGAAAAATGGTATCAGGGATCGTAACCGAGTCTTCTACAGCACTACCGAGGCGGTCCTATGTATGAAATATTCCCTTTCTCTTCTTAATGAAGACATGGGTTGTTAAAAATATACTTATAACGTATTGTAATATATTATATACCTAAATCAAGCCACACAAGAACTTTTCCACAAACTGTTCTTAAAACGCTGTTTTAGAAATCTACTTCGTAATCGAGATATACATTTACAGAAATGGACTTATTATTTATTACAATGGAAATTACAGAATACAATAAGGTTAAGTGACAGCTCTTTCAAGAGCTGGTCGCTATGGCATGACTTTGAACATCCATTCTCTGCATGTCCAGGACATAAAACAAATTACTTCCCATCTGAGAAAAGTGTAAATAAAGGTAGTTTCAAACAAATAGCAAGGAATATCTCGGTAATGGTCAACTGCACAAAAAATTTATTTGACATAAATTGTTGTACAGTTTTTGATCGTAAGATTTTGTCTCTTACGGTTTACCAGTTATACCAAAGTTATCCTGGATGAAGAGCATTTCAAGAACATATTCACAGAAACTTCAACACGTGTATTACACTCGTCATGTGTGTATATATATATAAAAAAAGTAATTTTTTTAAAGTACTGAAGTTACTTAATTTTTTTCACAGGCTAGCAACAAAATGTGTGCACCAAATGTCATTCCAATATATAATCAGTCCTGAATTATTAATTTATATCAATTTTATTGGTATAATCAAAATCTATGTTCTCCAAGAGATATTGAACAACAGTTGATGCTTTAAAATTTTATCTCTTATTACCTTTGTAACAAATGAAAGGAAGAAACTTAGAGTGAATAGTTTTTCTTAAAAAAATTAATACCGCAAAGTGTCAAAATGTCATAAAAACAGCGGATTATTACACGAATTCCCTTTTTTTAATGTATAAGTAATATCAAAGTTCCAAACGAGCATTTTATTTCCTATATTCAGAACCGTATTGAAAAAAAAATTAATCTCTATCTAGATTTTTGTGGGAGAAGACAGATTTTGAAAAAGATAGTTTCCAAGAAAAATAAGTTTGAAGTTGAAATGAAAGGTGCCCATTTAAAAATCAGAGGCAGAGGCACACCACTTTAAAAATGGTGTCCCAAAGGGTGTTCCTCCTCCCTAAGTGATTAAAACTTGGCAGGTATATTCTTTAAGGCATGGTGCGTTTTTTGCAATAAAATCCAATATCGCTTACGTATGGTATTTTAATCAAATGGTTAGCCATTTACCAAAATATATATGTAGTAGTAAAAATAAAGATAAAAGAAGAAAAATAAAATTTCGAAAATGTTTTCCATAGAGTAATTCGGTGTGGGGGATTTTTTTAAACCTTTTCGTGTCGTGTTGTTGGATCCTCGGTTTTTAGTCTGCTATTCAGACATGAACATTTTTTTAAAAATGAGATTTTTGGATACAGGGCAGCTCAAAACATGTATTTTCTGTGATGTATCGGTATAGAATTTTTGTTTAGAATTCAATGTCTTTTGTGCCTACTATATATGTAGCAGAGAGAGTCCTGTTACTGTAGCAGATGCAATTTTTCATAATCCATGTATCTTCCAATCTCAGATGTTTTATAAACACGTGCTGATGAATTAAAAGGTCCGGCAACTTTCTCGGGTATTGTAGTTGTCTCAGAGCTGAATTATCAGCAGTTGATGAAGTATAAAGAAGAAATGGTATCGAGTTGAGATCTGCATCTGGTCTCCAGTCTGCTGTCGAGAAGTTTACCAGTAATTCAACAACTTTTCCACCCAAAGGAAATTCCCGACAACCGCAGTGCTGTACAGTGGCGGCTAGTGATACTGCAAGACTCTAAACCAATTAAGTTCAGGGTATATTAATATACCTACCACTGTTACTTTACTTCTTCTGTTACATTCATTCATTGCTTTTTGCAATTTGTCCTTATCCAAAATGAAAACTACATCGTTAGCAACCATTAATATATGTAATGTTCTTTGTTCTATGCAAAATCATTGTGTACTTCAAATTTGCGTTCACATAGATATATATATATATATATATATATTAAATAAAATAGGTGATAAACTGCGTCCTTCGAGTCCTTTATTTTAATTTCTTCTGTTAACTTTCCTTTTGTTTCAATAACCATTCTGTTACCTAGAAATAAGCTGTATAGCTTTAATCAAATCCTCAGGGTAACCTTTTGTTCTTAATGTGTCATAATTTATTCTGTTCTACTCGGTCGAAGGCCTTCTCAAAGTCCACGAAGGCAAAGTGAGGCTCCAAATTAAGTTCTGTTCTATCATTGGCTTAAGGATAAATGCATTGTCAGCACATGACCTTCCTTTCCTAACCCACTCTGCTATTCCATAGTTTTAGTTTGATATTTTAATCGATTACATATTATTCGTGCATATACTTTGTGTTTAAAACACTTATACGTATATAAATATTGCAGTCAGTTCTATCCTCTTTCTTGAAAATATACTACTTTGGCTATTTTGCATTCCTTTGGGACTTTTTTTGTTAAGAATATCATGCCCAGGATTTCTTGTTCCTGCATTTCATATCACTTGTTATTTCTCTTCAACTTCTTCCTTGTTTCCTATTTCAGTGTCGGCAGGAGTCACGGCGTTGCATGGCAGGGGAAAAGCATGCTCTCTGTAAACCTTGGTCCTTCTGAGTAGGGGAGGCTCAACCTGTGTTGTCTAATTCCGGCCGCCCTCTGTGTACCTTCATCCCATCCCTCCATTCCAGGCACACAAGGTACAAAAGATATATCATTGACCGAAATGCCAATTCCCCCAACCGAAGCTTGTTATACGTCATACTTCAGCGTGAAAACCGCTAATAAGACTGCACGCAAAGCAAAAATATAATTATACAGCAATTTTTGCCATTCGCTCTCCACTTAAATGGACACAGGCGACTAAAGTCTCATTTTCTCATTCTTCATATTTTATTTAAGGCGTTAAATGGCTGTGTAATACAATATTCTGCCATTTAAATACCAATGAATCCAACTTAATGTTGACTTTTCAAAACACGTTCTAAAGTGTATCTAAGTGATTCTTTTTCTGTTGTATGATATTCATTCCTTCATTCCTTCATTCTAATTAGATAACCCAAATTGGTGCCCCTTTCTCCAGCATGACCGTTTGTAAATTTGATCTTAAAGCTGTTTATGTAAAGATGAAGAGATATATCAAAGGCAACAAACACTTTACTGTATTTGTATTCCAAACCCTTAGCTCACAACACTTACATCTCCATTACCTCATCCTCTTCCACTACCTGATCGGTGAAACAGCCACCTGCAATACCATGACATCCACATACAACACACCTCATAAATTCTCCACTTGCATGATCCTATTGGCGATGTCTTAAATCCTTCAGGACTTCTATCCTTCTTATTTCCAGTTTACCTTCCTCCAGACTTTCATTTTTCTTTTCTTTTTCCCAGGTTCTCGATCGCGGGAAAAGAACACCAGCATCTAACCTTGTCTTGCGATGACTATCCGGGACAAGTATGTCCTTTGTAAATGCAAGACTCCTGCCTGCTCTCTATGCCTTGTTTATTTATCTTTTTTATTTCGAATTAAATGCATTGCGATCACTGGCGGCTCGTGCAGCCTTAATTCCTTGCCTTCTTGTCAACCCTGACTAACAAAATCTGCCACGCAAGCACGTAGCTACTTAATACAACCCAACTGGTTATACTGCAACCATTGTAACACTATGACTACCGCAAAATTTAATGGTGGGTGGCTCCATACAACATCCAATTATAGGCTTGCCACGCCTTGTGCTGTATACTTAAACCGCTGTGAAATCAGGATGTAAAGTCAGTGATATAAATATAATTCGCAGGCACATAATTTATTTGTACAACAGGTAAAAATATAGTAAAGTCGACTATCAGTCGCCATTAAATTTTGCGCCTGCCATAGTAGGAACGCTCGAATGTGTCGACTCTTCCAAACGAAGTAATGCGCAAGATGTTTACGACCGAAAAGATGTATCCATCGGTCTATGCCGGGTTTCAACTAAAGACCTAGCATGCTACCAGTAGACCATGGAGGACACTTCTAGGACTCTCTGCAATTAATAGTGTCTAGTTCCACCAAATAGTCACTTCCACTGCATTAAAACAATAAAAAATGTTCTATTATATTTCGGTGACAAATATAGGGAGTTTAAAAAAAAATCTTACAAACTCTTATACCTATATCTTCTTATTGTGTTAGTCGAGATAAACATTTGCAGAAATTATCTTACTGCTATTTCCTTGTAGGTGCAAAGGTAATATGGGAATACAGTAGGATTTGAGAGATAGTGAAATCTTTAAAAGCTTTCAAATGTCGTTCCCTTTGCAGGTTAACATATAAAAAATTAATTGCGGTGTTTCATTTCATAGGCATGTTCTCCAGAACTCACTCAAATAACAAGGAATGGTTCACTCTACAAAAAAAAAAAAAAAAAAAAAAAAAAAAAAAAAGTATTCAGACAATTATTGTGTGTTTTACGAGATCTACATTTATTGTATAGTAAGATTTGCTCTATCTCTTACGGTTTACCAGTTATGCAAAAGTCATCCAGAGTAAACAGACTATATAGCGTTCCACTTTAGAAGACAGTATGGAGTTAAATGGGACATCTCTGTCTCTATCTAGCGCATACAAGTTGCCATTAGCCGCGTCCTTTTCTACCCTCGCGCTGTTGCCAGATTACTAATAGCATGGTATAAATATTAATTTGTTATACATTTCAGGTTTGAACACATTATCCTATGCAGAATTCTTTTCTCTATCAGGTTATATCCTTTTCAGAGTCATTATACATTTCTATAGGTCCAAATTTCTTCAGAAAACGTTTTTTTCAATAGAAGTCCGATATTTGCTGTTTCTACACTCATCACGCACTAACTAACAAACTAACTGCTAGAATGCATCTATATTTTTTTCTTAGGTAGAGTAAACCATAGTGCTACTACCTGCCTACTTTGAATTCTCTATGTTTACCCAGTTACGTGTTATAATTTTTTAAATTAAATGTTTTCGGAAAATGTTATATCTGTGCACTGCAAAAGTTACGCAGTGTGAAACTTTTTTGTTATTGAGTTTACATCAGGGAACCAGCGAGAACAAATGTTGAGGAAGGTTGGAGAAAGTTTTTAAAATAAACCAAAAGGCAGTAAATTCTTTCTTTTATCCAGTAAGGCAAACAAAAGGTATTCATCTATTCAGCGTCAGGCCTGACACAGAAGATAGTATAAGGAGCAGCACTAATATTAGTTCGAAAGAAGCCGTGTGTGTAACTGTGAGCTGTTATTGCGTTATTTGTTTAATATTTTTGTAAATATTTGTAGTTATGGAGGGGAAGCTAGGAAGAGACGATATGTTGGTAAATTAAGAAGTAAGGAACCCCAAATAATTATGAATGTGTTAGATTATTTTTGAAGTAAAATGCGTGTAAGTAAGGCGGTAAAAGAAACAGCTAAGGCTATCGGGTGTTCAGAAGCAGTAGTGTGTATGATTAAAAAGGAACTAATGAACGGACCTCTAAGAACGCCATCGAAAAATGAAAGCAAAAAGGGCGGGACTACACAAAACGCTAGGTTAGCGCAATATGATTGAATAGTGCAAGGTGGAGTGCGGCGAATTGTTCATTCTTTACAGTTTGCAAATATTCCACCCACGCTGAATATAATTTTGTCACAGTTCAACAGTGATGAGACCCTACCAAATTTCTCAAGGGCCACTCTGATTTGGGGTTCGAATATGAAAGAAAGGGTAACAAGTGCATATTAATAGAAAGAGACGATATCGATATCATCAGATGGCGACATAAATATCTAAAAGACGTAAAAGGTTTAGGGACCAGGGGAAATCAATTGTTTATACAGACGAGTCATTTGTAAATTTAGGTCATACAGTAACAAAGGCGTGGAGGGATACCAAAGTTAAAAGTGCCCGTCTCGTCAAGCAGCAATTGAAGGACTAAGTACAGGACTCAGGCCACCTCGAGTCGCTCGCGGAGAGAGATTCGCAACTAGTACATGTTGCAACACTGCGCTCCATTTAACGTGTACTGTCTTTTAAGGGTGGAACGCGCTTTAGACGGGCTATAGTCAGAAAATTCAAGATATACATTTCATTTGTCATAAAACATTACGTTTTGCCACATAAAATATGTGGCATTTTTATAAAAATCATTAGAGCCATTTTCAAAAAAAAATCCATGTAAAGGGTAGTTTAGGGTCGAGGAATTTTCTTCAAAATCTTCCTGTCGCATCCTTGAAAGACATTAAACTTAAGTACTCACTTTTCTTTTTAACCGATTTTCCGTTTTTGAGTTATGCTGTCCACAGACTGGCGGACTGACACACACGCACCTCTTTCTAAAAATGCTTTTTTTATTCAGAGGGCCCCAAAACATATATTTCCGGTGAAATCTCGGCATCGAATTTTTGGGTGGAATACAATACTTCCTCTACTTACCAGTAGAGAATGTAAGAATTGCATTTTTCCCTAATGAAAAATTAGAAGAGAGAACACAAATACATTCGTAGTCGAGTACAAGAAGGGAAGAAAGCAATTTATCTACCAAATAGCCTAATATAGTCAAAGGGAATGAACATTAAGTGAAAGATGAGGTATAACTGGTATTATCTTATGGGGTCTAAATGTAGGCAACTATCCGTAAAGGATAAAACGGTAATTGAGGCAGTGGAAATGGACTTCTTAAGGCGACTACGTCTCATATCTAAAGTATATGTGCCAAATGCAGAAATTCGAGAACTAACCGAGTGGATTTTATAGTGCTGAGAAGATGGGAAATAGGCAGTTATTGTAGCATGGTCATGTAAAAAGAATGAAAAAGGACAGATGGCCAAAAAGTTCTGAATTATAATCCAAAGGTAAGCAGAACAGGAAAACAGAGCAGTGCAGTGACCCCAATGAGGAATTAGTGATTAGAGAAGATGAATGAAGTGATAGCGATCAAAATGCCGGATGCGGCAAGGATTATATTGAGCCCCGCTTGAATAAAAACAGAAGACAAAACATATTAAAATTCAATAAAGGAATTCAGTAAGCATTATAGTCAAATATTGTAAGAACTTCTCGATATGCGATAGCTTTGACATTCGCATTCTCTTTGCAAAACGAGAAGTGTACCGAGAAGGTACAACTTCTCTAAAAATTCCAACCAATAACAGAAATGTCGCGAAAATGTCCAAAGTTGATGAATTATTTGACATAAATTATATGCTGATATTGATTACATTTTATTGGTAAAAATTATGGGAATTTAAATAAAACCTTGATACATATGTTAAGAATTAAATTTTTCAATGTTCCATATATAGGATAGTTTGGAAGGGGGAAATACTGAACTCCAATAACGACTGTTGGATTTTGAGTTATGCTCTTTACACACTCTCTATCTCTCTGCCTCCCTCTCTCTCGCTCTCACTCCGACTCTGCCCCTCTCACTCCGTCTGTCTCCCTCACTCTCAGACTCACGTACGTCCGCACTCATTCACTCACTGTCTCACTCTCACGTACTCTCGCTCTCACGCACTCTCGCTCTCACGTACTCTCGCTCTCACGTACTCTCCCTCTCACGCACTCTCGCTCTCACGCACTCTCGATCTCATTCGCGCTCTCTTTCTCGCTCTCACTCGCTCTCTCGCTTTCTCTTGCTTTCTCTCAGTCGTCCTCCGTGATCTAAGAGTAACATGCTAAGTTGGTTTCTAGGGTCGCGTGTTCAAGTCTGACGGATGGAGATGGATTTTATCTCACGTAAACATCCTTAGCATGGCTGCCTTCGGAAGCGAAGTAAAGCTGGTGGTCCCCTGTAAATTTACGGCACGTATAGGAACCTCAACCGCAACATGAGGTGATCTTTCACGCTGAATATGATGCTGAAAACCACAGTAATTACGGGGCGTCAATAAATAAAACTCAGATTTTTTAATGTTATTTTTTTTCCAAATGTTCTTTTTGGATTTAGGCAGTCTCAAAACATACATTTCTGGTAAAGTACCTGCATAGTAAAGAAAGCAAAAATGTGGGAATATTCAGTCCGCATCTCCCTTAATGATCACTTGTGTTCTGTTTGCAGCAAAGCTTGTACAAAATTGGTTCCCACTAGTTTAGATGCTTTTTCGGGCAATCCTAAACTGTTTTTTTCCCAGCGACTTCCTTACCTCAAAACTCCTTATGACGAAATAAAATTGCTGATCGTATATCAGTCCTGGAAAACAGAATTATACATTTTTGTGCTAAGTTTTTCAGACATCAGCAGCGAAAGAATAAATTTCAAAGCACACCTTAAAATCGATCAGTGACTTTGTGCCTATAATACTAAATTTGATTGCACCCTGGAGGTTTTATTATGCTCACTGCGGACAACAAAAGCTTTTCTCTTGTAACTTTTCAGAGAAAGAAATAGCTACACTATATTTTTCATCGTGACTTCATGTAGACGAAAGCGAACACAAAACAGCAGGAGGTATACAGACAACCTGCTACTAGAAATATATATTGACATTCAAAAGGAAACGAATAAATGGGAAAACTGATAATTTGTAGGTGAAAGAAAAACAGGTAGTTTTAAGCTCATACAAGATAAATGTGCACTAAAATAGTCATTTATAGGTGCTATAAAACCTTTACTATTTCTTATAACCAGAATAATGTATTTGTATTAGTGCTCGCTATTTCCTGTATTCTGAAAGTGTTCTTATAGGGTCGGTTATACAGTTTAAGTTAAGCGAAGCTTAAACAAGACTTGCGCTTTGGCTTAAGCTTTGCACTTATTTCTATTGCCTCTAGGTCATTCTGCAGACTTTTGGCTGTAACCATTTAGTGTTGTTACTCTTTGAACTCTTTGGGTCTGGTTATTGTAGATTTTCATCTTTCTTCTTACTTTCTTTGTTGCACAGAAAGTAGCAAGAAGACGAACTGTAATCCACCCAAAAATTCGACATTGAAATTTCACCCGAAGTACACGTTTTGAGACTCCTTGAATTAAGAAAATCATTTTTAGAAAAAGGTGGGGGTGGGTGTGGAGGAAGGTGTGTGTGTGTCCAGAGCACAAAGTCCGTTAAATTACCTAGTTTGCTATTTAAGTTCAGCGTTTTCCAAGTAAGGATGTTTTCCATTCCAAACTGCACTTTGCATAGAAAATGTTTCGAAAAATTTTATTACCTCAAAAATGGCTCTTAGGATTTTGAGTATAATACCACATGTTTAAGATATTGTAAAAAAATGGCAATCTGATTAGTCACACCTCTGGCTACAGCGTGAGAAATTCCAGTTACTTTTTTGTCACTTTATTTTCCTTCTAAAACTGAAGCACAATTTTCTTTTACCGTCGTTAACACATCTACAGTTCTTGATGATTATATAGCTCACAATGTACTCCCCTTGTAAGCTTTCTTTACTCTCTCTGTCTCGCAGACAGCTGGCTTTGAGGATACAATCACTCAACAGTCACTAAAACTGCTTCACTTCAAGGCTTCAACGTGACGTATTAATGCCCCAACCGTCTCTTTCGACACGCACACGCATACGCACTGCAAACCTGTCTCAACTTTCCAACCAGCCAGAAGTCTCGCGAACGTCCCGGAAGCTCCTTCGTTCTGCCGCGGTAATTGTCACGTATTCACAAGCAGTAGTCTGAGGTCGTTTGACCTTGGCTCGCTTTGTTGTGCGCCGGCCTACCGGTCGGCATCACAATATTTTCATTAAAGATCAAATGAACTCGTGTATCTAGAATTTTCTGGATGACTTTTGTATACCTACAGGTAATAAACCATAAGTGGTATGCAAAATTTTAATACGCAAAACTTAGAGCTCGTTAAAGCACATAATTTACCCCAAATAACATTTTGTGCCGTTAACCATTTTCAAGATACTCCTTGTTTTGAGTTCTGAAACATTTCTATACTTTTCTCAAACGGGAAGTCGTTCCTTTTTTCCCCTCCAATGCAAAGAGAGCGGAACTTAAAAGCCATCTCAAAGCGACTAGTTCTTAAGAGATTTGAATATCACCTAAGCCCTATTCCCACTATATCAGTAAATATGTTATAAAAGTATTAATAAAACCATTTATTTCTATTAACATTCTATTAATCCTTTTTAAGAATATTTGTAGAAGAAGGGTAGAAAAACTCATGTGAATGTCAGATCTCTATGCTTCAAAATATCCAGGGTAGATAATGATAATTAAATAAATATTTCCACCATCCATCTCTAGGGCTCCCGCGAGAGGCAGTTACTGAGAAGTCGAAAAGTTTGCGCAGGCGCACTGGGTGAAACACCATCGTTTGTTTATAGCGACGCTGTTCTTAAAATAAGCTTTTATAGGTGTTCCGGCAATATACCTATACTTAAAATGGCCTTATTGCCAAGAAGTCCGCATTTCCTAGAAATTATGAAGCAAGATAAGCAGGTAATAGGGGACAAGCAATCGGATAAATACTACCGACTAAGAAAACGTCAAACTTGGGGAAAAATTGAAATGCAGGATTAAAAGTGTGCAAAACAATTCTGGCAAACCGCTAGTCCTGTAGCTCAGCTGGTAGGAAATCTGCCTGCTGTGCGAGAGATCTTAGGTTCGATTACCTGCTGGGTTATGGGAATTTCTCTGTCCTCCGCAGAGTTTGAAGATATGAATTAGTGTGAATGTGTGTATGTGTGATCTAATGTACAAAATATAGATTTACGTATTAACACCACCGCCGATATAACAACTGAAGTTACAGCTGAGAACGTTAAAACAAGATTCTAACACCTCTGAAGTGTAGATTTTTCTCGCTGGAAAAATGTGCTTTCTTTTGCATATAGTCTAAATGTAGAGCATTGTTTCTGACCAGGGAGAGAACTATATTTAATATTTAAATATTACACAATGAAGTGAAGCACAAGTTTGAAGTATACTTGTAGCATTAAATTTTGGTTATAGTCGGTTTTATTTTTAATATTAACAACTATCTGAAACACTGGGCTTTAGCATTGTTTTGACGGTTTATCCTTACAGTATTTAGCCTTAGGTTGCGCTTACCCAATAGTTGTTTTTCTTTAGAGGAATTTGAAAAATATTACGCAAGAAAATTAAAGAATTAAAGCTCGCAGGACACTATAAAGGCAAAGAATATACAGGGTGGAAGCATTATAAACAAAAAAAGTCTAATGGCATTTTCTCCTATGGTCCGCCGATTTCGAAAAAATAAGTTGTGTTTGTTGCAAACTGGATGCATAATTCCACAAGAATCTACCAAGTTAAGATGAGTATAGTAAATTATTTCTGACACAGCTTCGGTAGTAATTATGGCACATCACACAAGGTTTCGAAATAATTAATCACTTAAAAGACGAAGGAATACTCCGGACGGCTGTTTCACACGTGGAGTAACTTTACAACGTTGTGTTGAGGTTGGTCAGGGAATTAACCTGGTTTCCGGATGTAAACACTTTCCCTTTCGCCAATGTTTTGGCAGGTAACGGTTGTGATTGGCCTATATACGCACAGTAAACATGGAAGGAGACGTTCACGAGAGGCGTGGTAAGAGTAGTGATGCCTGTTTATGTACTGAACTAGTGAAAGTGACACACATACAACCTGCAGTGTTGCCAGCTTGTTTTCGACAAAACTAAAATTCCTCTGCAGGAAATGGTCAGAGACAGATCTAACATAGGTTTAAACTAATGTAATGACTTCTCTTCCACACTGCATAATACTAATACTATGCGAAAGCCCTGTTGAACAATCGCAAACGCTAGGAAGAAATAGCAGTTTAACTTTTCTGAAGAGGACCCTCAAAACACCCGGTGCGCTCCCTCTTGCAGAAATGCTGGCTTCGCCCTTCATGTCAGGACTGGTGAACATTTTGCATCAACACTTTGGACGTGAGGAAACTGAGTTTATATGAAATCCATCGACAACAGAGTCCCGATAAAAAACACATTGATTGGTGCACAACAACTCTTGAAAGACTCCAAGGCGGTGCTTCCAATTTGGTTTGGAATGTCGTTCCTGGTGATAATCCTGGATTTGTTGCCATGATCCTGAAAAGAAAAGTTCAATCGGTTGTAAGAGCCTTTCGAACAGAATCTAAACGTATAAAACACAGACGAATTCGCAGTGCTGCTAAAAAGAAGATTGCTAGTTACTTTCTCTACTACATATAGACAAGTAGAGGAAGTATTGTATTCCACCCAAAAATTCGATGTCGATATTTCGCCGGAAATGTTTTGAGGCCCCCAGAACCCCCATCCCCCCCTCCCCAAGCGGTTAAAAACCAAAACTAGTATTTAAGCTTAATGTCTTTCAACGGTGCTACACGAAGATTTTGAAGAAAATAGCCCCACCCTAAACTACCCTTTGTATGGAAACTTTTTCGAAAATTTTGATTTTCTCGAAAATGGCTCCCACATTTTGATTAAAATGCCGTATATTTTTGAGATTTTTATGGCAAATGTAATGTATACTTTGAAATTTCTGGCTATAGTCTATGTAGTCATATTTACCCTGGATGACTTCTAAATAAGTCGTAAACCTTAAGAGGACAAAATCTTACGATAGAAAAAATGTTTATCTCGCTGAAATACACAATTTATGTCTGAATACATTTTTTTGTAGAGTGAACCATTTCGGAGATGTTCATTGTTATTTGTGTCAGTTTCGCAAAACAAAGCTTTCACGAAATGGAACATCGTTGTTCATTTTTTGGTGTGATAAGCGTGCAAAGAGAACGGGATCTCCAAGTTTTGACTATCGCACAAAGCCTACTGTATTCTAATATTCTCCTTAGAGCTACAAGGAAATAAGCAATAAGATAACTTGTACAAAGAGATAGGAATAAGAGTTTGTAAGAATGGTTAGTACAAGAGTAGAGGAATCCATGTGAGTGCAACACATCAGATTTTTTAAAAAAACTAATCCTTGTTCTAAAAATATTCACCCTGGCTCTTATATGACACGTATGTATTTACAGAACCAGACCAATGCAATAACCAATTCTAGTAGTAACTCCAATAGCTGTATCAGTTTACTTGTTCAGTGGTATAGCTGCAATTATTGTTTGGCTAGTGTTGCAGTTCCGAAAACTGTTGTTGAGCATTAAACTGTAATAGACGTGCATTTATACAGATAATCACTTCTCAGTTCCTGTTACTGGAATAGTTTGGAAAAGCTATTGGTTTGCCTTGTGTTACGCTTCTGAAAACTGCTGCTGTTTATGGGGATAAACCAAACTGTAGCAAGGAGTAGTAAATAGATGCATGAAACAGTGAACAAAAAAGGAAAACACATCAAACTCGCGCTGGCAACGTTGAGATAACTCGCAATTTTCGTTTGCTCCAAACCTAAATTTCCAATGCATTGTTTCATATTGGACCAATGAGCGTGTAACCATTAGAGTAGTACAATATCGTATATAAGTTAGTCCTCATCTCCCAGCCCCCATTTCAAGAAATATTGTATGTTATAGCAAGCGTTAACCGCTTTGCCCACCAGAAGTAGAACTGGTGAAATGCGCATTTTCTACCGTCAACAGTCATGCTTATGGGCACTATACATTCACATATCAGTGTCAGGCAAAAGTCGCCGAATCTTAAATTAAAAGTTGCTAGAATGTCAGAATAAATACTATAATTATTTATAAGGTAGTTTGTTTGTTTAATTCTTTTAAAATTGAAATTCACTTCCAAGACAATTTGGGATACGTCGCGTCGGAGTTAGTCTTCCGTGAAGCAGTTTTAGTGAGTGTTGAGTGATTGTATCATCAAATCCAGCTGCTTGTGCGACAGAGTAAAACAAGGACAGAATAGTGTATGTGAAGGCAGAACAGCTATGAATTGCAAGACCACGAAGAACTGTAGTTTGTATTAACGACGGTAAAAGGAAACTGTCTTGTGCTTCAGTTAACAGAAAAATAGTGTTAGAAAAAGTTATTTGTAATTTGCCGGTTTTGTCACACTGGTGTCAGGTGCACCGTGGGACCTTGGAACAATTGGGAAAAGGGTTAAGGAACGTATAGGAAAGGGCCCTGCTGTTGAAGGTAATCGGCAGAACCAATTTTGGCAAAGGTTTGCCTCTCCGCTTTCCGTCTAATAATTGCATTTAATTAGTAAAGCATTACAAATCATCACCCTTAGCAAAGTAACGAAAAATATAGTAGGTTAAATAACTTGTAGGGTGTCTTGATTGCTATCTAATAAATAAATTCGAACAAAATACACACTCGCCCTTCAGGCATCATACATTAAAACGTTAATGTTTGTAACATCCAAAAAAGAAAGTGAAGGTTTGATAACATGGATCAGTAATCCACATAATTTGTCCTTTAAACAAGATGAGTGGCGAAATAGACAACTGAATTACAGTTTTACCACATACAATTTCAAGCAAGTTGAGGTAGGGCGCGCGTTTGAGTCTGAAAACCCTAGTTATTACAAATTTCAGATAATTATTTCCCAAAACAATTAAGATATTGCGCATTGAAAGTACAACACAGGCAAGTTCACAGTCAGAAGGGCCATTTTACATAGTACAATCCCAAGCTTTAAGCCCAAACATTACTTACCACTGCACGGCAGAGAGAGAGAGAGACAGAGACAGAGATCACTTCCGAACTCGTCTAGTCAGGCCCGCGGCCAAGAAAATCAACTGGCTTACACGCACTCCCACGGCAAAATTGGGAGTCGCGAAACAAACGAAACGCGAAAACCCGAACAAAAGAAGTGCAATCAGCACACAGGAGTGGGTTTTGTCAATTGTCACATTATTATTGTTATTCCTATATTAGTTACAGGAATGAACAATTCAGTTTTATGGATTAAAAATATTTTACATGAAACTAAAAAAATGAATATATCAGGCACTATTCCAAAGTACATTATACGGCGCTGAAACTTGAACCAAAAGCAGACAACAAGCAAACAACGGCACTGGAAATGGACTTTTGTGAACGATCAGCATGAAAATCCAGGAAAGATTAAGGGACACTAGGAGTGAAATTTGAAAGTTCCACATTTCTTGATAGATTTTTACTGTTTTTGTATTTATATGAGAATAGGAGGCACACCAAATTTCATTAAAATTCGATAATTCGTTTGACATATAAATTACTTTATGAATTTAATAGGCACATTTTCAAAATAGAGCTCGCGTCTATTGACTTTTCAAAATTCATTTATATTGACAGAACTGATACTCTAAAACATGGGTAACAATTGTGTGAAGAGATATTTCAAATACGTTTGCTGATTATGCTATACATACTTTTTAATAACAAAGAAAATGTAATCTTAAAAATTATTGATTTTTTTCATACAAAAAATGTTCTTGGAATTCATGTTAATGATAACATCAATATTAAATCATAGTTTTGTTTAGCTGCTATTTATGAATACTTTTGGAAATGTTTATTGAATTTGAAGCAAAACTCAGGCGCGACCTTCTTTTGGAATGTGCAGAAATGTAGTTTTGATAAAAACAGACTTTTATATAGGAACATCCTGTGTACGTTAAGGGAAGAGCGCTATTTGAAAGGGCCGTAATGACCACATGGAGTGGGGGATATGAAAAATGTTAGTTGATCCAAATGGACAGGTGTTCCAGGAACATTTTAAGGTAAAAAAACAATGTTCGACTTTTTGACAATTTTGACCAAAATTTCACTCCCAGTGTTCCTTAAGTTCGCGATAATAGAACAAGGGAAATTATGCAAGTTGACAAAAACATTCTGGAATCTGTAGAAGAAAGACGCCTAAAATAGTATGGACAAATACTTAAAATGTCAGAGGACCGAATAGCCTATAAAATTCTAAATTGGAAAGTAGAAGGGAAAATGAGGAGAGAATCTAGGGAAAGCTGGATAAATGGGGTTGAAATATGGAGAGAAGAGGGTTAAAGGAGGAAGATGCTATGGACAGAGACAGATGATCGTTTAGGGATGAAGGAAACCATTGTATTGTGGAGTATTCTTTAATAAAAATTACTATTATTATTAAATTAGAAGGAGAACACAGTTCAAAACTCCTAGACAGTGCTTGTAGACTTGATTAAAGCTTGGGAAGTTCTTTTGGATAAGTACTTACTTTCAAGTGATACAAAGAAACTGCAAGTTGAGGAGTTCCTGTTTGAAACAGAAGTTTCGTGCTCTAATTAAAGAAGAAATGGAACACAGCAGGAGTCGCTTTAACTCCATGTAACCGCCCTTCTTACTTGGCACTTGCTCAAAGATAGCTGGGAATTTTCTGTGGTACACAACGGCGTCGTTTCTTTCTCAATTGGATTTAATATTTCTAGCTTTGAGTTATGAAGTGTGGGCATGTAAACGGCGGGGAGGATCCGCGAACACGCAAGCGCATAAACCAGAATAACAGGACGCAAATTATGGACCATGTTAGTAATGTTGATTACCATGCTGTAAAAAAGAACTTAACCATCAAGTAATAATAGTAATAATAAAACTAAAATAGTAGCTATGGGAAAACTACAATGCCATTGCTTAGTTGAAAGGTGGAATTGATTTAATTCCTTGCTAACATCGATACCAGAATTGACTGGCAAAATTAATAATTTTATAAACAAATAATAGGGAGATAAGACAAGACAAGAAAAAGCTTTCTAACTTGCAATGTACAGCACATGTTGGATTCTTCATTCTCCTTCAAGTTGTCCATGGCATTTAGGAAGTAATTATTGAGAAGTTTCATATTCTGAATAATTCTAACACGTATTAAACCCAGTTTCCCCGTTTTTATCTAAATATCAATGGTTCCTAATGATTTGTAATATAATAATTTTCACTTTCCATTTAATCTGGTTGGATCAGCGATGTGCAACGTCTGCGAAAGAGGGGAGGTTGGATTGACCTCCAACTTTGTGCGGTTTTTGCCGCTCTTTATCCCTGAGCTGTGCATTGTGTTACAGTGGCGGGTTTCAAATCTCATGCGATAAACATTTGTTCATTAGTGACTTCTTTGGTACTGCCTACGTCTCAGAAGTTTATCAATCTATCTCTCCAAAGAGACAAGGTTGGACATCGCTATGGTGGATCATATCGGACAGTGAATGAAATGATGCTTAAATCATCTCTGGTTCTATAGAGCTTGAAGTTACTTGACATTCAACTTCCAGGAATAACGCAACCAAACCCTTATCTATATAACTCATCCTAACCGAGATTCGAACTCAGGATCCGTTGATTGTGATGCCAACACGCTACCCCTACACCATAAATGGGGCTGTCTGTCTATGAAAGACATAATTATTCTAAAACGAACTGTCGATTAATAAAAAAATTTGGTATTTAAGTTCAGCCTGCTTCAAGGATAGAACACGATTTTCAAAAAATTTCCTCCTACCCCAAACTTGTGGGTCTAAAAGGAACATTTTTCGAAATTTTTGATTTTCTTAAAAATGGCCCTAACAGATTAGATAAATTACGTATAGAATACTTAAATATAAACAAAATGTGTAACTTGAATTTTGTGGTAAAACACTCTGAATTTCTCTTCATTAGAATTACTTTTACATATCTGGCAAACCAAAAGAGATTATGAAATCTTACTGCATGCAAAATGTACAACTCTTTAAGCACACAATTTGTGTTAAGTAATTTTCGTGGAGCTAACCGTTACCGACATATTCCTGGTTATTTTTACCTTCTCCACTACGTATAGTCATTCGATGACGGAAACAAGAGTTTTGAGGCCCCCATAATACAAAAAACCACTCTTAGAAAAAGGTCCGTCTGTCTGCGGGTCTGTCTGTGCACAGCATAGTTCAAAAACGAAAAGTCGGTTAAAAACCAAATTTGGTATTTAAGTTTAATATCTTAAGGATGTCACACGAAGATTTTGAAGAAAATTCTGCCACGCTAAACTACCGTTTATATAGAAAATTGTTTGAAGATTTTGATTTTCTTGAAAATGGTTCTAACAATTAGGAATAAAATGATATTGCAGATATGTTTATGACAAATAAAATGTATATTATGAATTTTCTGGCTATAGCCCATGTAGCAGTATTTACTCTGGATGACTTTTGCATAACTGGTAAGCCGTAAGAGATAGACCAAATCGTACTACACAAAAGATGTAGATCTTCTTAAAATACACAATTTATGTATTCTTGTAGGGAGATATTCCTTGTTATGTGTGTGAGTTTTGGAAAACTTAAACTTTTCGTGAAATGGAACATCGGTGTTCATTTTTTTATATATTAAGTGTGCAAATAGAATGGAATCTCAAAGGTTTCAAATATTTGACTATCGCTCAAAGCCTACTGTATTGCCATATTGCCCTTGCAGCTACAAGGAAATAAGCAATAAGATAATTTGTACGAATGTTTATCTCAACTAACACGAAGAATATATAGGAATAAGAGTTTTAAGAATAGTTAGTACAAGAGTAGAGGAAGCCATGTGAGTGCAACATATATTTTTTTATCGCATGAAGCCTTAGTTTCGATTATCCTGTAACAGTAAGCGAGATATATAATTCTTTAAGGATTTGCTAATCGTCCGGTTACGCAAAAAGGACACTGGCCATGAATTTTCAGCATGTCGTTCTTGCTTTTCACAATTGCGTGTGATGGATGGATAGGCTATCATTATAATAATTGTACTGGGAGTTGCCACATTTAGAGTTAATAAAAAGCTGGATTTATTACGCTCATTTCCATTCCAACTGCTCACGATCCGTCCGATAGAGAACTGGTCACAAATACGCACATAAAAACCCCAAGATGTCATAAATTAAATACGATACAATTAAAAATGTTAAGAATTATACGCTCATGTCAGCCATTTACGGAGCTCTAAACGAGTCATAAAATTGGGATATAGAGTGAAATACATGAGCTATGTGGAATTGATGGCGACATCAAAGCGGTTTCGACTGTGACAACTTCCTTGTGTTTTTCATAAGCCTGTTCAATTAAAAGAATTACATGTTTAGTCGTGTTAAGCAGTGTCTTCCACTTTGTAATGAAAATTAAATGCGGCTTTTAGTGAACTTGCTCTGCCATGAATCAAGGTCCCCCTTCTAAAACAGCATTTAATTAAATACATATAAGGTCCCCTACTTGCAGTCTGAACTTAAAGAAAGAATAAGTTATTGGATGTTTAAGAAGTCAAAATAAACGATGTAATTCAAATTGGACAGTAAAATTAATAATTACAATTCTACATGGAGAAAAACCATTTGAAGGGGTACACCAATTTAAATATCTAGATGCTCTTGAAAATGATTTAAATAAGTGTATTAAGAAGAAACCAAAGTGGAAATGTGAATTTAAAACTATTAAAAATGTGATGTTGCACTCACGTGACTTTCTCTACTTTAGTACTAACCATTCTTGCAAACTCTTATTCCTATATCTTCTTCGTGTTAGCTGAGATAAACATTTGCAGAAATTATCTTGTTGTTTATCTTCTTGTAGATAGTCAAATATTTTAAAGCTTTGAGTTTCCGTTCTCTTTGCACGGCTAACATAAAAAAATGAACAACAATGTTGATCTCCGAAATGGTTCATTCACAAAAAATTTACCCTATTTTATCGCATAGCCCCCCCCCCCTCCCTCGCATATTTCCCTCCTCTATGATTTTTCATCACTAAAAATTATTTACCTATTAAGCATCGCATAATTCCTTGTCCTGGTTCGTTCGTATTGGAGTGGCCTTCAAATGACTTGATAATGGGCAACAATCGACGCCACGGACAACAATGGACGCAGTGCTTGCCACAAAAATACTCGTATTGCCATTGTCACAACGTATCGTAAAATTGAAATGTGAAATTGCAGACGTGTTTCTAAGTCAGTTTGTTACAAGTCGTCTTATTGTTAAGAATTTTTTTAAAAAAAAAATAGTATTTTTTGTACCATTAACGGTTCTGACGACATGTTGTGGAATAGTGAAAATAAAAATGTGTTATCTGAGCCAGATATAAATGAAAATAGTGAAGATAGTGACGAAAGTGAGACCGCAGAATAGTCACCGAAAAGAAACAATGAAAGAATACATTGTAGGCCCAATGAAACCGTGGTATGTACCCAGTTCATTCACTATTACTGTATACCTATATAACTTTTACATAATACTACATTTCCCTTCCGTTCTGAATTCCTAGAAGCACCACTCGCATAATTACCTCCCCAGTGTTTTCAAGCAAATTTTTCGAGAAATAAAGGGGGAAATTACATGATAAAATATGGTATTGGACATAGATTGTGTGTTTTAGTAAGATCTACCCTTTTTACAGCATAGTAAGATTTGGTGCATCTCTTGCGGTTTACCAGTTATGCAAAATCATTCATAGTAAACAGGACTTCATGGGCTGTAGCCAGAAAATTCAGGGTACACATTTCATTTGCTATATAAAATGCTATACGGCATTTTAATCAAAATCATGAGCCATTTTCAAGAAATTAAAAATTTTCCAACCAACTTTGGTTTATAATCGAATTTTCGTTTTTGAGTTTTGCTGTCCGCACAGTCACACAGACGCACAGTCACAGAGACACACACGCACACACACACACACACACACACACACACACACACACACACACACACACACACACACCAGTATTATTAAATGCTTGATTTCCCTTTTATTTTTAAAGAATTATTTTTTTAAAGTATTTTTAAATTTCGGTATCACGTAAAAATAGTGCAACAATGAACATATGTTTTAAATTTAAAATATTTTTAAAGTCGTTACACAAGATACAAGAGTATGTATACCGGATAAGGAGAATGGCGGTAAGGAACAACTGGTCTCAGTTCACCTGACCGCACGCACACATTAATGAAGGGCGGTAACTGTTCCAGCTTGGAAATGTCGCTTCTACTTTCCTAAGCCCATAATTCTTGAACCTTGCAGCGCTTTTATTTCGGTATTCCAGAATCTCCGGCATTTTGATAATACGAAGGCGAGACTGAACATGCTTAAAAACCAACAAAGAATTAGTTTTAAGAAATTTGCACTTTTATTGTTTTTCCACTTGCTCTCCATTAACATAAATACATTTTGTATTCGATGAAACCAGCAATCATGTTACTCTTCCTTAGGCGCTTCGGAAACCAGGTATTTAGAATATCTCATTAGCTCATCTGTTGGCGAAAAACTGATTCCATCCAATTTGTCTTTAATCTTTGGAACAAAAAATAAATCAAGGTGACAGGTCAGGGCTGTATGGTAGATGGTCCATGGTGCTGACCTTCAGGGCATCTAGTTACTGTGTCGTTAGATGTATTAATTCGCTGTATTAATTATAGGTTGTTGCCTTAAATAGTAAAAATTCATAGTTCGGACATATCTAGCAAAATTCATATTTTAGTTTATAATATTTAAACTTTAGAGCAAATCAAAGTGTAGGGCAATCAACTTGCAAAGCATCAGAAGTTAGCGGTCACACATACACAAATATAATTTGTTTTTAGACATATAACATTCCAAAAAGCTTCAAAGTCACGCTCGCAAGCAGCCTTCATTCAATATCACAGTACCCAGAATAAACACAGAAGACATCTATGCTTTCCACTAGCGTAGGGCTTTCAAAGACAATTATTTTAGTCCTTTGCTTCATGTGGAAGAGGTTTGCTATTGAACTACAGTTGAACTGGAGTGTAAAGGACAGAACTCTGGTCCTCGGCCACGGAATGCGCCCGAATTCAGTCCCACTCAAGCGGGTGCGAATTACAAGACCGGTGTGCGTTCAACATCGTGAACAAAATGAGGAGCTGCGGAGGTAGCGATCCTGGACATGAAAGCCATCGTTCGAGCTGGGAATGACTGATGCTAGCTCCATAACCTCCCCATATCAGGACTGTGGCAAGAGTTCAACTGCGCGTTAGTAATGCCTAGGTAAGATCTCGTTAAAATCTGCATATGATAGGACGTACTTAATGGTTTAAGAGTTCTACTGGGCAGTTATTGTACATGCTAAAGGGAAGTTGTCAGGTATTTGAGAAAATAAACAGAGGAAGCGCTCTTTCCCAGCAATTATCTGGAACTTTTCCTTCTCCTCGCCTCCAGGACATTCTAGAATGTTCTGCGGAAAATATTAGCGACTATGTAAGCCAGTGTGTTAATGAGTGTTTTTATTGCGTCATTGAGTGCGGTTCTAGAAGCTAGTTTGTAATCATGGCACAATTTAAGTCACTCCGGAAGTTTTCAATACATTCCAGATCTAAACGCTGGATCCTGCTGGTTCTTTATCAAGATTTCCAATCCAATTTGCTCACTACTTTTACACATGGTTTAAAATCATTTGGGATAAGCATTCCATATTGGTTACTTCCTTCACATTTTCATTTTATTTTAATAGCCTACTGTTTATTGTCTTTAATTTCTTAGCAGAACTCTCTATCTGAAATTGGGATTAGCTGAGTTGGTGTAGGTTAGAGGTTAAAACATTTGCTATTTGGGTAGCTATATAGACTTGCAAACATTTTTAAATTGCCTCTACACATTATTTAACAGTCAAGCAACATCTGAACACCTCAGGAGTGTGAAACCGAAATTATAATGTCAATATATATATGATAATAGAAAGAAACAAACGGAGATTCTAGTCAATAGTTAAGGGGAGGACGTAATAAAGCTGAATATGTTAAAGTCTCAAGAATGGAAGCCTAGGCAGATTTAAATGAGTGATAAGGTTACAATAGTTTGTACGAAGCCATAGTGATTCCGCGGGCTGATTCCTATCTTACCATGACGTGCTCTAAAGTTAGCCAATGGAAATCGCTTCCTTCGTGTTGTTCACGTAAAACAAATGCAACGCAACACACACTCGTTCGTCTTGAATCGAGCCGAGAGTACATGTGCAATTTCTGAGTTATACGTAAGCTGGCGCGTATACATAAATCGGCGGTTGCTAAAGGGTGACAAAGTTAAAGTGTTATAACGTTGTAGTTGAAGTTACAAAGTTACATTCTATTTAAAATATCGTCAGCAGTTCTCTACAAATCTGGAAATTTGCAAATAAAGTTAAATGTTGGTTAATTCTTCGTTTGGTTCCAATCCTACCATAACTCACGCATACCCTGTAGATTAGGACCTCTTGCTAGAGCTAGTCCGGACACCAAACAGGAGATCTTATAGGTCATAAAGGCGACGTCTTCGACGGAGAGGAACATTTGCGTCAGTTCTATTTCTGTGCAAGTAAAATGGACTGAACAAGCTGCATCGAATATTTCATTATTCGGCTGTGTCATGTAGCAAAGTGACAGGAAAAAGTTAACTAGATCACTCAATGAAGTAGTTCTGTGAACTTAGTGAAGTGACGGTTAAAACTGGATAAGTAATATAAAAACCGTTGTATAGAACCTTGATTGAAAACCTGTCAAAGAGTAAAGACTATAATTTTTAAAACCTGTTAGATATCACGCCCAGGTAAACAAGGACAAACAGATGAGGCTGACAAAGTCGATAAGAGATACCCCAGTAGCGATTATAGAGGAAACCAGGTATACTTCAGTAGTAACTCCGATATTCACTGAATATCATTATAATTGTGCGATTTGCCTACAAGAAACGCTTGTTTTTGGCGGCAGAGATGAATAAATTCTGGGCGTAGCCCTAGACACTGTCTAATCGAACCTGACCGACCGTTCAGTGTGATTCAAGGGAGGTTTCCTCGATTTATGGTGTCTGGTGTCTTTCCCGACTATTTTAAAACATGACTCAATATCGTTAAATATTCAACAGCCTTCCACTAATAGATTTCAAAAAAGATATGTTCTTCCATTCTCCCGATAATCTATTGGTGGTTTTGTAGTGCATAGCTCTTGATTATCTCTGATTATACGTTTAGAGCTTCTAAATCACAACTATGAACGTGGTTCAAAACATTTCTTTAGTTATTGTAGCCTATGTTCGTCGTGTAAAGTGCTGAATGCTATCATCTTAAAAGACTATAAACTTCGAATTCTCTTTGGGATAATGCACCATTGAACAATACAAGGTGTTAAGTGTAGGATTGTGCAGACTTAACAGTGACTTACTGACGTAAAACAGACACATAACTTCCTATACCTCTTTCCTTTAAAGTCCATGGCTCCATAAATAAAAAACCTGATGTGTTGCACTCACATGACTTTCTCTACCATTCTTACAAACTCTTATTCCTATAGCTTCTTCGTGTTAATTGAGATAAACATTTGCAGAAATTATATTGTTTATATTCTTGTAAGCACAAGGAGAACAGACTTTGAGCGATAGTCAAATGTTTTAAATCATTCAAATTCCGTTCTCTTTGCTCCGTTAACATACACATAAAAATTCGAACAGATGTTATAGGAGGCCGTGACAGCAAAGAAATCAACTTTTAAACGTTCTCCGATACACATCAATAATCTGAATCCAAAAGACGCTCACCGTACATAACGGATAAGTAGAACGAGTCTACTAAATATGCTTTCTCGTATGTTAACAATTAAACGAGTATAACAAGCGGGTTAGTAAGACATTATTAAAAATCCTCACACACCAAACTAGTGTACACCATCAGAAGCAATGGCAGCTGCTGAGTACAGCAGTCTACCGTCTCACAACGTCGACACAACCACCATGAACAACAGTGCTACAAGAAACTCCAGCTATGCTACAGTTACTCAGACTTCTCCCAAGAAAGAAGAAGCTATCATCATTGACTCCCATGACGGACTTACCATCAGAGACTACGCTCTCGCAGTAAGTAAATTAACTGAACCAAGTAACATAAAATTTATCTCACGGATCTCGAACTCCAGAATATGTATATACCTAACGTCATCTAAAGTAGCAGAATCACTGGTTACCAAACATCCTAAAATAAATATAAACAATGTTACTCTTCAGGTCCGTCCTCTAATTACTCCAAACAAAAGAATCGTTCTTTCAAATGTGTGTCCAGTTATACCAAACTCACTCATAGAAACTCAGCTAAATGCATATGGAATTAAACTAATGTCAAACATTACCTACTTAAGAGCTGGCATTTCAGAGCCAGGACTTTCCCATATCCTTAGTTTCAGACGTCAGTTTTATATTCCACCCAATGATGTGGAGAAATTACCTCCAAGCATACAGATCCTATATGAAGGCACTAAATATTGGATATACCTAACAGCGGATACCCCTACCTGCTTCATCTGCAAGCAGGAAGGCCACTTTGCAAAAAATTGCCGTGAAGCTGACGGTATACAAGAAACTACTCCTCAGGTCTTAAACAAAGACATGTTTCCTGAATTGCCTACCGCTACCAAAAACCTCCAGGACCGTCCCCCTTCCCCTCCTAAAGGAAAAGATACTGAACAGCAGCAATCACCTAACCTCACTTCTACCCCTGAGCCCATCCTGCCATTTCAAGACGAACGCAACAATTCCCCAGAACCTATGCTAATGGAAACACAAACAAGACCTAAACGACCAATATCAAACAGCACAACTGATTCAGAGGATAATGCTTATGGAAAAGAAGCGCGGCACCTCCTCGCTTCACAGCAGGCTAAGAAGATTAAAAAAGCAAACCTTATTTCGTCAATAGCTGAATCTCTCAGACCAATTAAACATATTATCGACGCCGACACCCACAATTATGCACTAAACTTCAGCCAGTTCCAAAGCTTTATGGAAAACAGTGTTGGAGTAACAAACATTGTTCCCATAGCTTTGGAATACACTTCAGATCTAGAATCTCTAGTGAACACAATGCAAAAAGTCTATCCCTATTATACAGAGCGTAGTATAAAGACCAGAAGTAGTAAAATTCAAAAAAAGCTGCTGGAATACATTAATCAGGTCAACAATGCCTCTGAGCGAACAAAACCGATGTGTCCCGAAAACTAATCGCCATAGATATAACACCTTATCCCATAAACAAAATTAACATATGAATAACATACTTCAATGGAATATTAATGGTTTCCATGGCAATTTCGAGTTTCTTAAACTCTTGATCAATAAACATAACCCTGCAATTATGTGCATTCAAGAAACTAACTTCAAAGGAAACTATGTTGCATCATTACGAGGTTATACTCAATATCACAAAAACCGCAAGGACTGCCTCCATGCTAGTGGCGGCGTAGTAACCTACGTTAAAGACAGCATCAAACATCAGACAATACCGCTTACAACTGAACTTGAAGCAATTGCCACTAGAGTAAACCTTCCTACACCTATTTCCATTTGCAACATATATCTACCAAATAAAAGCCCACTTGATTTACATGCACTGCAGGAGTTAACACAACAACTTCCTAAACCATTTATTATACTGGGCGATTTTAATAGCCATAGTACTATATGGGGTTGTAAGCATACCAACGCAAGAGGTAAAATAGTGGAGCAGCTCTTGCACAACGAAAATCTCAATATGCTTAACGATACCTCACAAACTCACTTCAGTACAGCCAACGGTACTTCCAGTGCAATCGACTTAACATTAATCACTCCTGATATCCAAGATAAATTTGAATGGACAGTCGCCAAGCAATTACATGGCAGTGACCATTTCCCAATTTTATTAACTAATGCAAATAACATTCCTTTAAGTTTTAACTGTCAGCCACGATGGAATTTAAAATGCGCAAACTGGAACAAGTTCAGAGCACACGTCTCTGACAATTTATCCTATCTAACATCCCCCATGAATTTCAGTCAGTCAGATACTGACAAACTAGTAAACTCGTTTGCAGAAGTGATTTTCAATTCCGCCGAGGTCACTATTCCTAGGATATACCCTGTTTCTAGGAAGACTGTATGTTGGTGGAATGAAGAATGTAAAACAGCGATAGCATTAAAAAATAAAGCCTATTATAAATACAAAAGGCAACCTACCCCCACACACAAAATCGAGTTTCAAAAAGCCAGAGCTAAAGCACGTCAAGTAGTAAAGCACAGCAAGAAAGAGTCCTGGCTAACATTCGTGTCCACTGTAAACAGAAAAACCCCGTCACGAGTGGTATGGCAAAAAATTCGCAAAATACGGGGATCTTACGATGGAACACATAATATAGTTTTCCACAATTATACAACAAACACTACAAGTACTGACCCCCAAACCATAGCAAACATACTGGCGCATACTTTTGCAGAGACCTCAAGAGAAGAAGCTTACGAAAGCAAGGTGACCCACTGCTACCAACCTGACGAAAATAACCAAGAAAACTACAATGATAACATTACTTTCACAGAATTCATGGAGGCACTTGAAAAGAGTAAATGCTCCAGCCCTGGGCCGGATAACATTCCGTACATAATGTTAAAATCCTTACCGCAAGATGGACTGGTTTACTTTCACGAAATCCTTAATTATATATGGAACTCAAGAACTTTTCCTAAACAGTGGCGCACAGCAACTATAGTACCCATCCCCAAACCAAACAAAGACCTTACTTCACCTGAAAGTTTCAGACCTATAGCCCTCACCTGCTCTATGTGTAAAATACTTGAAAAAATTATAAATAACCGATTGCGTTGGAAACTAGAGAAAATGCAGTTCTTCACCGAACTTCAAAATGGTTTCCGCCAGTTTCGATCCACCACTGACCATCTTTTAATACTTGATTCTGAAATAAAAGCTGCATTTACACAGAAACAACATCTCATGGCAATAAGCCTAGATATAGAAAAAGCGTATGATAAAATTTCACGAGCTTACATACTCAAAACAATACGTAACATCGGTATCCGTGGTAATTTGTATCACTTTATTGACAACTTCCTTCAGGAATGGAAAATTAAAGTTCGCTACAAAGGAACCATGTCAAAAGAAGAATCCATTAATAGAGGTGTTCCACAGGGATCAGTAATCAGTGTCACACTATTTCTCATAGCTATCAACAGTATAGTAAGCAGTATTACACCACCTGTAAAAGGTATACTATTTGCAGATGACCTAACTATCTTTTGTAAGGGGAAAAACCCCTCTACTACTGCAACACTTCTTCAAGAAACACTGGAAAATCTGCACACTTGGACTAATCATGCTGGTCTTAACTTGTCATATCATAAATCGAAATGCATATGCTTCTCCAAATCACCATGTAAAGTCCCAAATCCCACAATCTGCGTGGATAACAAGCTAATCGACTCAGTGAAGGCTATCAAAATTTTAGGTTTAACGTTTGATGCAACTCTAAGCTGGAAACATCACATTGATGATATGAGAAATGAATGCCTCAGAAGATTAAATGTATTAAAAACTCTATGCTGCAAAAACTGGGGTTTTGATCTCAGTACCCTCAAACGAACGTATCAAGCTCTCATTAGAAGTAAACTCGACTATGGAGCCCAGATCTACAATACAGCTAAATCTTCAGTTTTAAAGAAACTAGATACAATTCAAACAGCAGCTCTAAGAATATGCTTGGGAGCTTACAGAACCAGCCCTGTTTCTGCCTTAACAATGGAAACCGACGAACCACCATTGAACGTCCGCAGAACAGATGTGAGCCTAAAATTCGCCCTTAAAACTTTAGCAAGACCCGAATCAATGATCTACCAGTACGTCCTCCCAGAAACGTCCAACCAACGTTTACAGGCTAATTCACAAAAAGAAATGTCATTTAAATCTAAAATAAGCAAATGCATTGAAGAATATAACATAGAAGTTCCTGCCATAATGCCCAGAAAGTTTCATTGTCTACCACCTTGGAGAATACCAACTGCTCAACTAAATTTGAATATTACAGCTTACCATAAATCCCATACAGATGCATCTTGCTATAAACAGCTGTTTCAAGAAATAACAAATGCCTACCCTAACCATACATTTATCTACACTGATGGTTCCAAAACGGACAGCGACAATGGATGTGCCATAATTACCCCAGATAAGAAACTTCAGCTGAAACTCCCTAAATATTATTCCATATTCTCCTGCGAACTTTCTGCACTTAAGCAAGCTTTAACATACATCATCCAATCTAGTGAGAGTAAATTTCTTATAATTTCTGATTCATTAAGCTCTCTCCAAAGTCTCAGAGATCGTTCAACTGACCTCCAACTGCTTCAAGATATCCACAGTCTTTATTCCATTGCTCTAAATAAAAAGAAAATAGTTACTTTCATTTGGGTCCCTTCACACTGCGGCATTAAGGGCAATGAAGAAGCGGACAAAGCTGCTAAAGAAGCAAGTCGGCTAACATACACACATGAACACCAAGCAGTACCTTATCGTGATATTACAAAGTACTTCTCCAAACTAATAAAAACAAGATGGAAACAGGCCTGGAATCAATCGCCTCCAGAAAAACTACACATGGTAAGGAAAGGAGACACCAATTCTTCCCCTGTCTATTCTCTTAGCAGGAAAGAGCAGGTGATTATCTCACGTCTCCGCATTGGTCATACAAGGTTAACCCACTCATACCTCCTCAGCAAAGGCCAGCCACCACAATGTGAAGTCTGCAACACCCGCCTCACAGTAAAACATCTCCTCACAGAATGTAAGCAATACGCTACACAACGACAGCTTCATCACATCACTGGAGACTTATCCACCACTCTGAACACGCCATCCAACTGCAGAAGGGTGTTATCATTTCTCAAAGGTACGGGCTTGCATGCGAAAATATAATATGAAAGATACTTGTTGTACTGATTTGATTGTATTCTCATGTTTTTTGGTAAAATAATTGTACTAAATTTATTGTATACCGCTGTATTCCATAGAATAGTCGCGATATGACTTAATTGTTAAAGCGACTCTAAATAAATTAAAAAAAAAAAAAAAAAAAAAAAAAAAAATTCGAACAAGATCCATTTGACAGAAGTAAAAGTTCTGCAAAACCTGCACAGATAATAAGGAATATCTCCGAAATGGTTCACTCTACAGAAAATGTATTTGGACATAAATTGTGTGTTGTGGCGAGATCTACATTTTTTTACAGTAAGATTTGGTCTATATCTTACGGTTTACTAGTCATCCAAAGGTCATCCAGGATATATAGGTTGCCATAAAAATATGTAACACATGGCATTTTAGTCTAAGGGGTTAGAGCCATATTGAAGAATATCAAACGTTTTTTAAAATTTTCCATGTAAAGGATAGTTTAGGATTGAGGAATTTTCTTCAAAGTCTTCGTGTCGCATCTTTGAAAGGCATTAAACTTAAATACCAACTTTGGTTTTTAACCGACTTTTCGTTTTTGATATATACTGTTCAGACACACAAACACACACGGATCTTTTTCTAAACATACTTTTTTGGATTCAGGGAGCCTCAAAACACATTTCCGGTGGAATCTGGACATCGAATTTTTGGGTGGAATACAATACTTCCTCTACTTTACTATACGTAGAAGAGAAAGTAAAAATAAAATTTATTGCAAATGTCTCAACACTCCGTTATTTAAGAGGTAGAATCCGAACGGAAAAATTCAATGCCACAGCTGGGATTAAAACCACAGATCCTCCACTTACCAGGCGGGTGCTTTATGGTGTAGTATGGTTGGATCACCCACCTGTTAAGCGGAGGGTCTGTGGTTCAAATGGGAGCTCTGACATTGAATTTCATTTCGGATTCTACCTCTCAAACTTTACCCTTATACGGCTTGTGTGTTTAAAAACACCAACAGTATGTTTTTGGCATAAATAAATAATTACTCCGTTATCGTTTACTTCTGCAATAATTAGCATAGAAAGTCTACAGTCTTTCGGGCTATCACAATTCACGTTTACTCGTCCCTTTCGGTGTCTTTCTTCACTTTCTGTCTCATAAATTCACTACGATGAAGCAACCAGTCGACGCCCATTAGAATCTTCTTCACGACGACCGACGTATCTTTCGCCACGACATACACGCACAGCTGTCTCGCACTTACTGACACACTGCTGTTCCTGACCTCCTTATATAGTGGGGATAACGTCACACGGCCCTTTCTCGAATTCCACAAATTTGCTACCGATGACCTCGCTGGATTTTTCTCGAAGGCTCCGGAGAAAACCTTTTGTGGCCGCAGGCTTCACAGAAGCTCGGAGTTAAGCTACCTTCACCACTTATTATAAATATGTGGCCGACGACAATGGAGCGGCCAGAAACGGAGGACAATGAGCACGGCAGATCAAAGTGTTTCTGGACTGTTCGCGAAAATTTCGACTGCCTGCTTGTTTGAGAAGTTCAAGTAATGGCGAAAAATTCATGCTGTGCCTATATAAACGAATGCGGAGAGAGTTCTTCGGAAGCCGTTAAATTTAGAATGAGACAGCTTTTAGCAATTGCGTGTGTGTACAGATGTCAAGAGAATTTTGAGTGTGTTTTCAGGGACAGTTTTGGACATTTTATCGTCGCGCTAATGCTGTTTGTTCTCTGAAATAGTTGTTCTAAGTATGATCGTCGAAGCCAACTGTTGGAAAACACTAAAAGACAGAAAATTTTGTGTCAAAGCTACAAGAGGAAGGAACAGCTGTGGTTACAAGGTCACGAAAAACTGACTGTGTTAACGGCAATAAGGGTTTTTTTGAGCATCCGTTTTAAAAGAGAAATAAACTGTGAGAAAAAAGTGAAGTGTGATTTGTGGTATACTTGGCAATCGCGCAGCTTTGAGTTAGATCTGTAATGTTGGCAGTAAACACTATTTGTTCAGGTCCCGTGATGACTACTCCGAAAAAAGCTCACCCCTCCATTCATTACTTGCTGTAGCTAATAACAGACACTTGGCGGAATCAGCTGGCCTACTTCAGACTTACATTCGTCGTAAGTGTTAAACGCACGCATGGATTAGCGGAAGCCAATTAGTAAACAATACATTCACCTGTTCAATCAACTCTGTTGGCAGGCTGTGCAGATAATAATGTTCAGTTATCACCTTTATCTTTCAGTATACATGAATTTGTTATTGGACTTGGTCATATTTGAATGCACTAGCACAGAAATCTGTGTACCTGTTTGTGTTACATTTCTCAAAATAAGAGAGACGTTAAAAAGCTGATGTAATACAGTCATATTGCCTTTTCTATTTGCATTTATTTTCAGTCTTATCAACTGTATCATACAGTACGTAGGCAAATATACAATACCAAGGAAAAATTCGATTAAGAGATTTTACTGAAAATATATACTTTGAGGTCCCTTGAGTAACAAGTTTTAGAAAAATGTCATGTGATGTGTTCAGTTGTCTGTGTGTCTGGATCTGTGGGCAGCATAACTGAAAAACGAAAAGTGCTTAAATGATAGCAAGTTTAGCTTCTTCAACGATGTGAATATATGTGGTCTGATGGTTAGTATGCAATCCAGAGGATGGACATTTTTCTTTAGTCAGGATGATTTCCTATTTGTCTTAGTCTGGAAGGGTGGGTGGGGGTTGTGATGTGTGTATTCAGTATAATGAAACATCCCAAAGATTAGCACTACTGTATAAAGAGGCTAAATGAAACAAAAAGCTAGTAGGCAGATTGGGCAAGATATAATTGTGGAAATCATAATGCAAATGCTAGGAAATGAAAAAAACGTGATTATTAAGAACACGATAACCAGTATTATTAAAGTAAAAGGAAAATATGAGAAAACGAGATAGATATGACTTCCATATGTATGAAACCTCTGTTTTGTGTCACTTTAACTCCGTGGTCATAGATGGATCTGTTAGGAGATACCCCGAGGTTGGGTTTGTGGTGAAGTCGCCGTATACTTCGCCACGAGTTCACAGAGGGAGCAGTGCAGGGTAACTGTACTGTTGCCTCTGTAACGGTAGATGGCATTGGATACCATGCAGTCTGTCTACATTATCTGCGGATAGATGGTACACCATTCATTATCACCGTCTGTTTTTAATTTTTAGTGTTATTTTAGTCTTAAGGTCAAACTTTGGGTCGTATTATTAAATATCCAATCCAGTATTTACCTTGGTGACTGAGGAAAGCCACGAAAAACCCATCAGATTGGTCGACCCGCAGAAACCGCGACCTCCCGAATGCGAGCTACAGAATTGCGTCTCAGCCATCCCACTTGATTATATTGTGAAGTAAGTGCACTTTGCAAATACATAGACGTATCGACACAGAAAGCGTACAAGTCAATAAGTAAATAAATATGTATTTCACAAACAAAATTTGTTTCATCTGCATGACATTTCAGGTGACCATAAAGATTCAGAATACAAAGATGTATGACAAAGTCAAAGTCAAATTTTAAGGGAAAAAATGATTAAAATTAAGACGCAAAATATCTAAAGAAACATTGAAGGATTATACCAAGAAGATAACAGTTAACACATGGAATATAGTTGATCATTTAAAATATATTAAAAAAAAACTATTTTGTTCTTTAACGACGCTGTCAATTCCCAGGATCACATCAGCGTCGCCGGTGTGCCGGAATTTTGTCCCGCAGGAGTTCTTTAACATGCCCGTAAATCTACTGACATGGAGCTGTCGTTTTTAAGCACACTTAAAAACCATCGGTCTGGGCCGGATTTGAACCCGCGACCTTGGGATCAGTAGGCCAGCGTCTAACCAACTGAGCCACCCAGACCGACAAAAAAAAAAAAAAAAAAAAAAAAAAAAAAAAAAAAATATATATATATATATATAAAGAGTCTTTTAGGACGTGTAAACATATATTTACAATTTCGGACCATTGCACACCCAGTGCTTTGAGGCAGGTACTTGTGAATTTAAAGCATGTTCCTCGGGCACCAAAGAGTAGTCCTTTTACCTTCCATGCATTTTCAGGTACATTATATCTCTCACTAAGGTGAGGAAGGCATGGTTGGTAGATGGCTTCCTTTTCCTCGTTCACCTGTGTCGCCTGCTGTAGATGTTGCTCCATTCTTACTGTTGGATCAAGAATGAGACCGTTTCCTGCATCCCTCTTGATGGCTATGATATCTGCTCTTCGATGGCTACCATCCTCAGACAGGCAATGGACCTCTTCATAGACCTCCCAGTTGGCTCTACGAAGGGCTGTAGAAATTGATGAACGCACACGGTGGTGACAACTGTTGCGAAGTAATTCTCCCTTTGGGCAATATCCTAGGACATGCCACTTCTTTACAATTTGAGTGCCGACATAGTGTTGTTCGCTGATTTCTTCCAAGCACAGATCTTACTGCTGACGTGTTACATGGCATGTAAATGAGAAAAATGGGCAACTAAATGAATGGATAAATAGGTAAGGAAATGAATAGATAAGTAGCTAAGAAAATGGTTAGATTAGGGGAAGACAGGTAACGCTGCTGTGACGTCAGCCCACTGAGCACACATGCTCCCAGAGCAATCCAGTTGAACGTGTGACGTCACAGCGGGCAAGGGGAAATGGGATACGGGACATCGTAATTTTAATGCTGACTGTTTCAATTACGGAATAGTCACAGATTATAAATAATTATATTTCGGCTTTATGTCATATATATAATTCTAGTTTATGTGAACAGTCATGTTATAAGGCCAATAGAACAGAAATTATAACTATTTTGTCTGAGCTAGAGGAGAGCTATGCAGAACAATTAGGTGGACATTTTTCGACATTTGCCGTTTCGCTTTTTTTTTTTTTAACTAGTTTGTCAATGTTAGGGCGTGATGTACGACACATTTGTAACCGAAGGCTGTATGTTAGATTGTGACCTGACAATATGCTTCGGGATTTTGACTTAGAAAGGTTCATAATCGAAAAGAATTGTTCGCACACATACGTGGAACCAAACATACACAATACTCGTGCAACAAGGGCATATAACCTCAGAAATCTGGTTTGAAGAACATTCTTATAATAATTAGCCAAGTCTTCCTTGTGCTTATATTTGTCCTTCAGCAAATCGTCGTACTGTAAATTTATCAATTCAATTTGCAACCTGCTAGAAACATTGTTAACATCCAATGAATACGGGGTCGCAAAGATCTGAAACGTAGTTGACAATGTTTCTACATCTTGAAGCCTGGTCTCAAACTAGTGTGGAACACGGAGAACAGAACACATGCGCCGCTGATCTAGGCAGCACAGCAATACACTGCTCTCGCCTGACGTCACACGAACGTACAAGCTGGTTCTTCGTTTAAATACGTCACACGGCCCGAAGTTGTCTTCCCCTGGGTTAGATAAATAGCCAAGTAAATGAATGGATTAATAGTTAAGGAAATGAATAGATAAAAAGCCAAGGAAATGAAAGAATAAATGGCTAAGAAAATGAATAAAGAGCTAAGGAAATGAATGGATTAATGGCTATGGAAGTGAATGGATAAATGGCTAAGGAAATGAATGGATAAATAACCAAGTAAATGAATAGATAAATAGCCAAGGAAATGAATAGATAAATAGCCAAGAAAATGAATAGATAAATAGCCAAGAAATTAATAGAAATATAGCTAAGGAAATGCATAGAAATATAGTCAAGTAAATGAATAGATAAATAGCCAAGGAAATGAATAGAAAAATCTGATGTGTTGCACTCGCATGAGTTTCTCTACTCTTGTACTAAGCAGTCTTACAAACTCTTATTCCTATATCTTCTTCGTGTTAGTTAAGATAAACATTTGTCCAACTTATTGCTTATTTCCTTGTAGGTGCAAGGGGAATGTTAGAATACAGAAGGCTTTGTGCGATAGTCAAATGTTTGAGATTCTGTTGTCTTTCCACACTTAACATATAAAAAAATGAACAACGATGATCCATTTCACGAAAGTTCTAAGTTTTCCGAAACTTACACACATAACAAGGAATATCTCCGAAATGGTTCACCCTAAAATAAAATTTACTGAGACATAAATTGTGTATTTTAGCAAGATCTACATTTTTTGTATAGTATAATTTGGTCTATCTTTAACGGTTTACCAGTTATGCAAAAGTCGTCCAGAGTAAATACGACTACAGGGGCTATAGCCAGAAAATTCAAGATATACATTTCATTTTTCATAAAAATATCTCAAACATATGACATTTTAATCAAAATCGTTACGAGCCATTTTCAAGAAAATCAATATTTTCGAAACATTTTCCATGGAAAGGGTAGTTTAGGTTGGGGCTATTTTCTTCAAAATCTTTGCGTCGCATCCTTGAAAGACATTAAACTTAAATACCAACTTTGGTTTTCAACCGACTTTTCGTTTTTGAGTTATGCTGTCCACAGACTGACAGACTGATAGACTGACACACAGATACACAGACACACACATGGACCTTTTTCTAAAAATGAATAGAAAAATAGCCAAGGAAATGAATAGAAAATAGCTAAGGAAATGAATAGAAAAGTAGCTAAGGAAATGAATGGATAGATAAATAGTCAAGGAAATGAATAGATAAATAGCCAAGAAAACAATAGAAATATAGCTAAGGAAATGAATACAAAAATAGCTGAGGGAATAAATACATACTTATTCATTTTATCTGTTTGCTTATTTTCCTATTTCTACGTTTAGTTATTTATTTACTTATCTATTTATTTACCTATTAAGTCGCTGATCTACTTGTTCATTTGCTGACCTGTTTATTTACTTATTTATGAATTTGTATATTTATTTTCTTATTGACTTAAGCAAATATGTAAGAAAATGCGACATCAAATAGTGAGTATATAAGGTTAGTGTAGTGTAGTGATGTTGTATAAGAGGCAGTATGTCCGTGCATGCACTCGAACATGGAGAAGCAGGTGGGAAGGATGATGCAGTGCACGACGTGAAAGCGCTGAATAGAGCGTGATCGGCCCACGCACGCCGGCCTATAAATCTCTCGTGAGCTTCATTGTCCATTACACACAGCAAATGAAACATTCGTTCTGAAACGTGATTCTGAGCGTAAACACTCCATAACAAAGGCCTCTATATTCTTTTTATGAACTTGACCCTGAACCCAAGAGATCTTCTGCTTTTTCTTTACTCGACTCTCTGCCCTCAAAGCTTTATTATTAAATATTATTTTATTAAAACCGGTCCATGTGCTCATCCTTGGTCTTTTATACTCTTTTCCTTCAAGTTTACTAACGTGAAAAATCAGATGTTGCACTCACATGACTTTCTCTTCTCTTGTACTAACCATTCTTACAAACTCTTATTCCTATATCTTCTTCGTGTTAAGATAAACATTCACGGACATTATCTTATTCTTTATTTCCTTGTAGGTGCAAGGGGAATATTAGAATACAGTAGGGTTTGAGCGATAGTCAAATATTTTTAGCTTTGAGGTCCCATTCTCTTTGCACACTTAACATATAAAAAAATGAACAACGATGTTCCATTTCACGAAAGGTTTAAGTTTTCCGAAACTCACACACATAAAAAGGAATATCTCCGAAATGGTTCACCCTACAAGAAAATTTATTGGGAAATAAATTGTGCATTTTAGCAAGATCTAAATTTTTTGTATAGTACGATTTGGTCTATCTCTTACGGTTTAGCAGTTATTTAAAAGCCATCCAGGGTAAACAGAACTACGTAGACTTTAGCCAGAAACTTCAAAATATCTTAAACATGTGGCATTTTAGTCAAAATCGTTAGTCACTTTCAAGAAAATTAAAATTTATGAAAATTTTTCCATATTTAGGGTAGTTTAGGTTAGAAATATTTTCTTCAAAATCTTCGTGTCGCATCCTTAAAGGACATTGAACTTAAATACCAACTTTGGTTTTTAACCGACTTTTCGTTTTGGAGTTAAGCTGTCCACAGTCTGGCAGGCAGACTTTTTCTAAAAATGCTTCTGTTGGATTCATGGGGCCTCAAAACATGTATTTCCCGTGAAATCTCGACATCGAATTTTTGGCTGGAATATAATACTTTCTCTACTTACCAGTAGAAAAAGTGAAAAAGAAATATTATACTCACACGATTTTCTCTACTCACACAAACTATTCCTACAAATGCTCACTCTTTTATCTACTCCTTATCAAAAAAGACAAACCTTCATTAATCATTTACACATGTTGTAGGCATAAGAAAAATAAGCACACACTCAATTTCTACTGTTCTTTTCTTATGCAGCTAAACGTTTCCGAAACTTCTCTTTTTATTGGTTCTAATTTTCAAATACTTTTATTTGCTAATATTCATATTCCCTACAACTTTGACTTCGGTTGCACTTATCCAGCAGTCTTGAACCTCTTTGGAGACATTTAAAAACTATTACACTTAAGAGTTAATTAAATCTATTAGTATACTGTAAAGCACAAAAAGTAAAATAAAGGAGTAAAAACACCGGCAATACACTGTGCAAACGCACTGTAAAACTACAAATACCACAAAGAGAGGCGATCAGAAAAAACCGTGTGAATGTAACGCGTTACACTTCTATTTCAATCATATTGAAAGTTGTATAAATTGTTTATAGAAGAGAGAGTAGAGAATGAAGTGTGTGTTACGTAAAAGAAGCGAATAGAGAAAACAATGTGAATGTAATAGACTTGCATAGTAAACTGATAGTATATAAACTTTCTAAAAGAGAAAAGATTAGATGCAAAAGTTTTCATGGTGATCGGTAAACCGTTATTGGAGCTTTACTGATTATTATAAAATAGTTTTACTAACTCGGAAACGTTTGGGGGGAAATGTGGACAAATTACGAAAGTTTTATCGTACCAGATGAATGGTATAGAAATACAAAGCAGAAAAGCAAATAAATATTCACTTATACGCATCTATAATTTCCACCATTGGGGGCTGTCAGATAAATATGGGAATCATAAAATGAGATTGATATTGATACAATAATCATATACAGTTCAAAATGCAACTTAATGTATCCTGGGTAAAGTGAATATAAAAATATAACTCATTAATTAAAATAACAGGTGTATGATAAAGAACCCCTACCGCAACATCTCTTCGTGGGCTGAGGCTTACCGCGCGGCTGCTGCGTCCCCCACCTCTGCCAACTACAGGTGTCTTGAGTGAGGCACAGAACTGGAGGGTGGGACGTGGTCAGCACCCCCAGCACTCCCGGCCAGTTATGCAGTCTTCGCATCTTGGGCCAACATAAAAATATCTGTTGAACTCACATGACTTTCTCTACCCTTGTACTAACCATTCTATTATCTACGTGTTAGTTGAGATAAACATTTGCAGAAATTATCTTATTGCTTATTTCCTTGTAGGTACAAGGAGAGTATGGGAATAGAGTAGGCTTTGAGCGACAGTTAAGTCTTTTAAAGCTTTCAAATTCCGTTCTCTTTGCTCGGTTAACATCAAAAGAATGAATAGCGATGCTCCATTTGATAGAAGTATAAGTTCTCCATAACTTACACAAATAACAAGAAATACCTCCGAAATGGTTTATTCTACAAAAAAATTGATTGGACATAAATTGTTTTAGCACGATCTACATTTTTTCTGCAGTAAGATTTTGTCTATCTCTTATGGTTTATCAGTTATTCAAAAGTCATCCAGAGTAAATTACAGGGGCTATAGCCAGAAAATTCAAGATATACATTTCATTTGTCATAAAAATATCTCAAAACATATGGAAGTTTAATCAAAATCATTAGCCATTTGCAAAATAATATATTTTCGAAACATTTTCCATTTAAAGGGTAGTTTAGTGTGGAGCAATTTTCTTCAAAACCTTCTTGTCGCATCCTTGAAAGACATTAAACTTAAATACCAGCTTTGGTTTCTAAGAGATTTTTCGTTTTTGAGTTATGCTCTCCACAAACTGACGGACACACGCACACGGACCTTTTTCTAAAATGCTTTTTTGAATTCAGGGGACCTCAAAACACTTCAGGTAAAATCTCGACATCGAATTTTTGGGTAGAATACAATACTTCCTTTACTTACTATACGTAGTAGTGAAAGAAAAAAATGGATTAAAAACGTCGACCGCGGGAATCAAACCTAGGATCTCCCGAAAGAGGCGCTACCGGCAGGGCCACGTAAAGTTGAATGTGATTAACACAGCTACCAAAATGAAACATTTGTTAACTTGTGTAGGTGTATACAGAAAAAGAAAACAGAAGTTGTATCGTTCACGAAAACACACTCGTCTGCCTGTTCGGGACAAAAAGCTGTTTTTGCGTTTGTAAGCACTTGGGGAAGAGTGGCTTTTTCCTGGAACTTGTTTGGTCGGTAAATTCACTTTGTAACATGCGTGACACTTATATCAGCATAGTTGTTTTATATCCACTCTGGATATTACTCGTTTGTTTTGCTAAAGCCAAGGTCTGCGATTGTCACTGGCTCTGATGTCAATCAGATCGGCATGCCATTAGATTTATGGAAGACTGGCCCGGTGCACCGTTATACTCAAACATGCTAATATCATTTCTCAAGAATTTTACCCTGCAACAGGTTGAAGCGGGAATCGATCACGGTGCGATAAGTCTAAGGCGAATATATCATAATTTATAATTTATAGGCTTGGAAATAGGATGAAGGAATCTACAGTCTTTTATAAATAAACAATACCGGAATTACAGCTGGTCGGTAGCTCAATCGATAGAGCACCTCCCTACTGTGTGAGGGGTTTTATATTCAAATCTCGCCTGGGAAGCTGGAAAAGGCAATATGTTCCAAAGGGAAAGCTGCCGAAAATAATGCCACTGAAACCAATCACTTACATTTAATAATTTGAAAAGCAAAGCTTACAAGAAGAAAAAATTCCATGTGTTGCACTCGCATGACTTTCTCTACTCCAGTAGCGCATTTAAATGTCCTAGTGCGGCTGAGTGTTCCTCGCTAAATTTCGTCACTAGAGCTTTGAAATGCTTTTTTTTAATTTTCACTAGGTTTTATTTTAGTCTTTTGCAGGGAATTTTGCTTTAGAAAGGTTGCGAGTTTGCTATGCTGAAATTAATTTGATGCATCGAGCTGAAATGCCACGAATCTGACACGTTTTGCTTCCAAACAGAGAAATGCAGTTAGTGTTCTGTAATTCTATAATCTTGCCAGGTTATGTCAGTGTTTTAGTTATATATTAGCCATTGTTTAGTTAGTTAATAGGTTTCAAGTTATTCGCTAGGCTAGTAAAGCCGTAAAAAGCAGATATTTTATGAATTTTGTGTATAATTAGCGAAAGTGAATAGTGTAGAGGTTGGCTAAGAACAGTAAATTTCTAAATTTTGTGCATGATACGAAGGCAAAAGGAAAGTTTCCATATTAATAAACAGCCAAGCAAACTTAAAATTCTTATAAACTGCAACAGAGGATCACACATATGGTACTGGGGAATTTTAAGTTGATTAAATTTAGTTTAAGTACCAAAATATATTGTTAAACTTTGAACTTCATTTTTTCAATTTTTTCCCACCATTTTTCACTATTCAAAATGCTCCTTCGACCCTAGTTTATAACTTATTAGCTTGAAATTTTTAGGAGAGCTTTAGGATTAAATATCATTTGTCATGCATTGGTTAAAAATATTAAATAATTGAGCTGAACTTAAATATTTTTCGTAACTCGTAGTGAAAAAGCCGAAAATATCAAACTGTATACCAAACGTTTTTTTTTTCCCTTAAACTAATCAACTCTCAGCAATATGACAATTTTTTATATCTGTATACTGAACTCAAATTAAAAATTTAGGAGAGAACTGTGGGGTCCAAGGGTCATTTCATATTAAAATATAAAAAAAGTGGCTTATTATTAACTATATTAATAATTTAAACACAGTTTGACATAGAACATCGAGATTTTGTGTACGCGATATATTTTAAGTTCCGTGCGTGTGGAGAAAAAATTCAAAACAATGGGAAGAAAACTGATTGAGGGTCACTTCGTAGAAGTTGAGTAGGGCAACGAGGATGTATTGAGTACGGAGCCACAGATAACAGTTCTTGTGGCCTTCAAATGTTGTATCCTTGTTTCTTACATCATTTAAATATTGCATTGGTCATAAATGTTCTTGGCAATGAGTTGGAAATAAAACCACTAGCTTGACCTTAACTGTGTTGATTTTATTTTTCTTTGAGAGCCAGCTATCATCACTAGATAAGCTGCATTGCCAAATGTGTGAGTCAGTAAGCTCATTGTCAATCTACCATTTGTATAAACCTTAACACATTGATATTTAAACGTTTTTAAGGCTTGTTGTTCATTCATTTGAATTATGCCTGCCGCTATCTTAGAAAGGCGCGGGTTTAAGTAATTTTAAAGGCATTATTTAGTTACTTTATGAAAAGCTACTGAACTGACCACCGTCGTTATCCATACATTTTGGTACCTCTAGGAACTATCCATCACTCCTCATAGTTCATGAACTGCGGCGAGTGATGGATAGTTTCCTAAAGAGGTGCCAAAAATGTATGGACAAGCACAGTGGCTAGTTTCAGCTCTCTTTTCATAAAGTTGGCATGCAAAGCCTTTGAAAGTAGGCTTAGAAATGTTGTATGGTTCATCCACGACTTTCTATGATAGCGGCATACGGCGAGCACCGAGGATTCGCACAGGCAAAACACCGCGCAGCCCGCAAGTGTTTTGCTCTCCGGTCCATGTTGAATATCGTGTCTTCTGCGGTGCATTTCAGTATTAATGGACGGTTAAAAAAAATAGAACAGTTTGTTTTTAAGTCTGCTAGTTATTTATGAAAGTCTACCTTCACTCGTAGGACTTTCTCAACTCACTCTTGCACAAAAATTTTTAAAGACGCTTATTCCTCTACCCATTCCTATTGACCCAGATAAACATTTTTTATAGAAAATATTTTAATTCCTATTTCTTGTAGGTACAACGGGAATAGGAAAACTTAGTCGGCTTAGGTACGATCACTACTTTCAAGAGTTGATCAATATGTGATGGTTTTGACATTTGGTTCTCTTTATACAGCCAGGAAAAAAACCAAAGAGAATTTTGTATTAGTGAAAACATACTTGAAAATTTAAAACATCTCAAATGGCTACACTAAAATTCTATAAATAGAATTGTGTGCTTCAACGAAATCTACTGTTTTTGGTGATACGATTTTGTATATCTCTTACGCTTCAACAATTATGTAAAAGTCATTCAGAATGAACAGCACTTCAGAGGCTATTATCCTAAAATTGAAGAGATAATACATCCCATTTATGATAAATACCTTAAAATTATGGAAATTTTAATAAAAATTGTTAAAACTGTATTTGAGAAAGCCTTACAAGGTAAAGTAAGTGAACGTTCCGTAACATATTGCGATCCAGACTTTTAATATATCAATGTGGAGATACTATGTTCCCAAATGCACGGAGTATAGAGCCGGCAGGTAGCGTTAGGGCTGTACTGCCTTCCACTCTGCAAGGTCGCCGACGCTTTCACTTGCCTTGTAAGTGCACGGTTAACTTGATGGCTTACGCACTAAAACCCCGCTCCCTGATCATCCCCATCACCATCATCTCACCACGGATTAGGGATTCTTCCTGTTCGACCTCACGTTTCTCTTCATCTACTCATCGGTCTTCTGACACTTCTGTCAATCGACTGATTCTGGTAATACAACTTAAGGAAGCGTTTTTCACTCATTCTTTGTACATGTTGTTTCCACCGGGTTCTATATCTCTCTATTTTTTTCTATTTATAGGAATATTTAATTCATCACTTATTTCTTCGTGTTTTAATATATTATTATAATGTATTACTGTTTAAAACTATTTTTGATCGGACTGGATATTTAGTACGGAATGCCAATATCTATGTTTTTTTTTTTGTTTTTTTTTTTTTTTTTTAACTTCTGCAAAGAGCAGCATATTCATATTATAGTTTAGTTCCATGCCTTTTGGTATTTTTAATTCTACTTCTGTTAGAATATCGTCCATATAAACATTAAAAACTAGCGGGGACAAAGTGCACCCTAGCATCTATTATTTTTGTACATAATTTGTGTAATATTAAGAAGGCTTTTACCACGATAATTTGAGCGTGTTTTTTTATACTTTCTTAAACATTGGTATTGTGATAGCTTCAGACCATAGTTTTGGAGCGCTTTTCTTTCTCCAACACTGGTTTATAAATTCCAGTAATCCATGTGTGCAATTGATCTCCATAATTTAAAAGTTCTGTATTTATGCCATCAGATCCAGGTGTTTTTCTATTTTGCATTTTCTGAAGTGCATGGTGCAATTCGTCTGCAGTAATTCCACCTACATCATCTTTTGTATTATTTTCATCGTTCTTTGTGCCATGCATTCTTATTTAAGTGGTTTTCTCCAAAGTTGCCAGTAATTTTGAGGTAGGTTGGTTCACCATTCTTGCGTTCAGATTTCCTGCGAGAATTAAATATTTGTTGTTATATTTAGGCTGGCCCCGTGGCGCAGTTGGTGGAGCACCTGCCTGCTGTACTAGTGTCCCGGATTCGGTTCCCGGCAGTGCGGGTAGGAATTTTTCTCCTTCCCTGAGTCTGGAAGTATAATGACGCCGCCATGGCTGAGTGGTTAGACCGCTCGCCTACCACCTAGGCGGGACCCGCATGCTGTATTCGTAGTGGACGAAGCGGCATCTGGGCGGATTTTCTCCGGGTTCTCAAGTTTTCCACGCCATTCATTCCACAAATTGCTCAATTATCACCCTTCCAATTATCCATTTCGCCTGAATTTCATATCATTCTCTTCCTCACTATCATACCTGGTGTTTGGCTGACCACCCGCTTCTAGGTCTTCACTCTGGTTCAGAGGTCCCTCTCCTCCCCGACAGGCGTCTGACCCTAGTAAGTCCTACATAAGGGGAGGGTTTCAGGGAAAGAAGTTCTTATATTTATTTTCTTTTGTAGCTGTTCAAAGAATTCTGTTTCCTCATTTTTACCTTCTCGTGCATATACCCCAATTACTACCAGTTGTCCTCCAGGAATCTTAAGCCAATAAACAAAGTCGTCATACCCCCACACATGCTCAGCGTATAAAACCTGTGAAACCAAACGGTTCCGTGTCAGTCGTCACCAAGACTACCAAGAAAGCGTTTGGAAGGAGAATTTCCACTAGGGTACTTCCTACAAACCCGGATGTGAAAGCTTACGCAATTTGATTAAAAAATACTGTTATTCGTTCATTGATAAAAGCATAACTTTCAGTTCTTTTACTCCATTTTCCATCAACTAATAAAGCTTTTGGTACTCTTTGCTTTGTCACTGCTGTAGATTAAAACGTGTCCTCCTATTTGCTCAATACCTTTCAATTTCTTTTGTTGCTAGTCCTCTTACATTTCATTCACATATCAGCAATTCTTCCGCAATTCCAAATCGTGAATGCTTCTTTCATTGCTGTGGTCGGTGTCCAATGTTTACAATCTGGTTGTTCTTGTGAGGCTTCCCAGTGATTAAATATGACCTACGCGTATAAAAATGCGTATTTTATAGTACTAATTTAAGTTTACAAAAATCTCTTATAAGATACTTTAATATTCACCTGTAGTTATTGTGGGTTTTTACGATCCAAAATTCTTGAATTTTTCATGAAGTTTATTTAGAATAACTGGAGAATTATTTTAAAAATTACATGATACTTTTCTTGAAGGTGCATGTTCTGGAGTATGGAAAATGTTGACAAAATGTTGGTGCGAAAATAGCGTTTAAAGTTGGGCATACTTGTTAATAAGAATGCCTATTTGTACCTATTTGTACCTATTTGTACCTTTAGTTTAAATGCGCAGAGTGGGGAAAAAACATACGTTTTATATAAGTTTAGAACACATATTACTTTATTATACTTCTTTTTTAATTTTTCACAATTTATGGTCAAATTTCACAACGTGTTGCCTTAAGGAGAGCATATAGCGGCTGATTTTAAGCATCTGAAGAGCAATGCAGGCAACAGTGTCATATATGTAGATATTTTGTAAGATTCACTTCTCTCATTTTGGAATTCTCACAAAGAAAACAAAAGAGAAACTGTCGTTGGGCGGTATGCAGCAGAGTAGGAGAATGTCTGCCAGAATATATAAAAGAAACTTGTGGAGACTCGTATTTCCTTAATTAGCATTAATAAATTCTGACATGGAGGACATGTGTTCAAGGCTAAGCAGAACCAGCGAAGCAATAATCAATGTCCCTTTCAACGGCCATTGTTGGCGGGACATATTTACGAGTATTGACTTTTTTACCTGGGGTGTAATGTCACGTGTCCTATACTACTGTGTTTGTTCTCGATGCCTGTGTGGGTATGTCCTTACATGAGGACCTCCAAAATGATTATGCAGTAAGGAACCTAGTGAGGAAATATCCCAAAAGGCGCCAGTGAATTTCCAGAAAATACTCAGGTTTGTCTTTATTATTCGGGAACATTTTACTGGTTGCTCGTCTTATGTTTATTTATGAATGCATTAGAAGTTTTTTATGTAAAGTTTTAAAGTGATTATGACCAAAGCCTTGCTTTTATGTAGTATATTGAGAAATATGTACACCAACGCAATAAATGAAAAAGAAAGAGTTGCATAGATGATAGTAGGCTCAATACACCTAAAGACTCTAAGAGGAATGAAACAATAATATATTTGAATTATGGGGAGAAGAAAAAGGTACCGAACGTTATATGACAGAATGTAAATGGCTAGATAAATGAAGGAAATAATAATGGGAAAGAAAATGGGAAAACATTAGTAAACAGAATATTAGCAAAAAGTTTGACAGGGAATAACGAAAAAATGTACTTGTCCTAAGAAAAGCAAAAGAAAAATAGAGTACAAAAGCAAACACAGGGGGAGGGGTTGGAAGGAGAGAAGGGGAGCTAAGAAGCCGAAAGGGCTAAGAGGCCAGGTAAAAGGGGTCAAAAGGGCAAGAAACGGTGAAATATATGTTTATGCTTAAGATTTAAACGTAAAATAAATATGTAATATATGTGAAAGAAACATACAAATAAATTTATCGAGTAAGGTATATAATAAAATGTCTTTAATGAAGTAAATGTGTAGTTAGAAAAAATATAATAAAATTCCGAACATCAAAGGAAAAATACCTCATTTAAATCACAGGTAACTGTTTGTAACACGTTGTACTGCTTCAATTTCTCTTTAAAAGTTTTCATAGAATTTTGAGTTCGCAAAATCCGAACACTAACTTTTATGAATAAACCACAAAGACAGGCATCCCTAATATTAACATTATTTTCTAAGCCGAGCTGCTTTGGTTATATTCAATAAATATTGTGTAACAATACCATAAATGTGTTTCATACGATTATCCCAAATATGAAAACCTGGACTGGTATTTGTTTACAGTACAGTAAAACCTCTTTTATCCGGATTAATTGTGACCAAAGGCACTCCAGAAAATCGGAAGTCCACATAATCAGTTATTTGGGTGGAGCGAACAAAATTCTTAAATCCTTAAATAAGCAGATGATAAAAATAAACTCTCTTATAACAAGATACATTATTTACAAGATATTAAAATTACGAAAATCTGAATCACATAACATCACACCATTTTTAATTAAAAAAATGATTGACGGTGTTGAGTTTGAAACAGGTGTGGCGTTTGAACGAAGTACGGTCATGCAAACACTTTTTCATTAATAGTTCAGCTGGAGTAGTGTTGGGCTGACATTCCAAGTACGCCATAATGTTTGTCAGCTGGTGCGCAGCAACTCCCAATTCAGCTGCTATTTTCTTCAATGTTTCTCCTTTACCAATCTGATCAAAGGAACCAAGTTTTTATCTATTGAAACCACGATCTTCTTTCGCTTTCGCAAACACTAGACACAAAAACAATGTGGCTGAAACACACGATAAACTTAGACACACATCGTTTGAAAACAGCAGGAAAACCGAGGAGATTGAGGGAGGTAGGGATCAAGGTCAACGCTTTCTTCTGGCTCTATTCGTAGCTGGTGGGACATACCGCGTCAGCACCGTGTGACACTATTAAGTCTTTCTTAAACTCAACAGGTAGCACTTTACAGTACTGAACAGTGTGTATTAACATAATTGTACAATTTATGCAGGAGCCGTACATTGAATTAGGTTAAAAAGTTGATATTTGGCTTACGTATCATAGTTACGTTCTTGGTACCATAGTTATATTTATCTAATGTGAACATTAAATTTTAAAAAAGGAATTACAAATCTGATTCGGATAAACGAGGCTTTGTTGTATTCCACGAAAGAATTAATTTATTTAATACTATTATTAATGGCAATAACATTTATACACTTTAACTAAGATTTTTTTGTCTGACTTGGCGTTAAAACTAAACGAGTAGGCTGTGAGAACAGTTTTAGAGAAGTAATTGGACTTTTTTTTTTTTTTAACGACGCCATCAATTGTCGGACCCATCAACACTTAAAATTCATAGGTCTGGGTCGGGTTTGAACTCGCAACTTTGGGATCCCAGACCGATACTTTAGTGACAAAATTTAATCTTCGTACACCTTCACCATTTTTATCTTCTTCATTCTGTTTTTTGCTTATTTATAAGGCTCTTAAAATATAGATGTTGTTGATAAACTATAACTTATTTTTCTCCTCTATATTTCAAATGCATTACATTCAGTTTACCCAGACTTCCTATTTAGTTGACCAAAATAAAACCACTGGCTGTCAAAGACTCTCTCTCACATTTGATGAGCGCTTACAAAGAAACCGTCTCAAATGTGTGTTTATTAGTTCCTCTTTGGTCACGGACCAAACGCCTCTTCTATTTGATGTGTTTCTAATCATGTCATTTCTTTGTTTGCTTACAATTTTGCATCGGGCTATTATATTGTGAGGCCGACCGTGCAGCGCACATCAAAGGAGCGCCATGCTTGATTGTAAACGCAGAGATACCAAAATTAAAGCTGTTCTTTTAAGTGGAAGGTATTTCATTAGATATAACGTAACACATAAGCGACAAACATCTCTCGCTACTGACAGCGCGCTTCCCCACGTGCTGCGCGGACTAATACATTAGCAGTGTTGATGTTAAGTGGCTTCGTTACGCCGGAAATACTATTATTACGTAGGAGACAAGGTTGGATATCGCTGGTCTAACGTCTTAGGGGTGAAAATCCTCCATACCAGGAGGGTAAACAGAGAAACCAGGAGGAAACTTCATCTGAACCCCAGGTTGCACGTGTGTCTATATAGTCTAACCTTAGCTCCCCATTACGAAACCTTCAAAATGACGAAATCCTGTAGTAGTATGAGATTGAGTAAAATGTGACCTTCTTCATTCACATTAACCCAGGACATTAGCACATAAAGACCTCACGAAGGCTGAAGTATGCAGTGGTCACTCAACCTTGATTCGATTTGAAAGTCATTGTTCTGGTTTCTGGGAGCGGCAGGTCTCTTGTGTCCAAAATTGGCGATATCAACGTGAACCCGTCAGATACCGCGCAAAACGTTTTTTCCCCTAGTGAAAAATGAACAAATCTACTGGTGTGCGTCTGCGAACACGTGTCTCGAAAATCGATCAAGTCTCTGGTTTCACTTAAACGATAAAAACACCTGTAATCATCGATGCTTTCTACATAATGAACAGATCAAGTTCCTAATGCACGGTACTGTAAAACCAAGTTAAGTTTTTACCTTCTCTGCCATCTAAGGAATTTTTATATTCCAATCAAGAACCAGATATCGAGATTTTGCTAAAAATACATGTTTTGAGGTAGATACTTTGAATAAAAGAAAAGCTGATATGTTGCACTTGCATTTCTTCCAATACTTTTGTACCAACCCTTTTTATAAACTTTATTCTATTTACTCCAGGTTAATCAGAATAAACGATTATACAAATTGTTTATATTTCCATGTAGATGCAATTGTAACAAAATAATACAGTAGGATTACGCGAGTCAAACATTTTAAGAGCTGTTCGTTATGTGATGGCTTTGACGTGCCATAAGTATGTGTATGACTAGGACATAAAAAGACAAACGGTGACTTCAATTTGAGAAAAGGAAAACAAGGAATGTCTAAAATTTATTACCACCACAAAAAATAAAGAAAGAAAATAATTGACATAAGTTGTTTACTTAAACGAACTCTACCTTTGTTGAGTAGTAAGATTTTGTCCATCTCTTACGGTTTACAGTTATTCAAAAGTCATTCAAAATTAAGAAAATTCAGAGTCTATCCCCAGAAAAATCAAGATACTCTTATTTATTTTATCATGAAGGTATCTTTAACATGTATTTCAATCAAAATCGTTTGAGTATTTTGTAAAAGCGAAATCAACATTTTCGAAAATATTTTCTATGTAAGAGGTAGTTTGAAGTGCGTCGCATCCTTGAAGTATCTTGAACTTAAATGCTAAGTTTGGTATTTAATCGCATTTTGGTTTGAGTTCACAGACACGCACATATTCGGTAAACAGGCACAACAAATCCGACTTTTTTGCCGCATTGCTTTAAGCAAAAAATGCGTTATTTATCTTACGCATTATTATTTCACTATAAACTCGTTGCACATTCGATTTTAGCTTTGAATTAAGGCAATATCAAGACATACCAGTTTGAGATCATACAGTTATGCAGTTCCGCTTATGTTTTTCTTCAAAATGCCAAATTTCTGGTTTTATTTCTAAGAGTTAGCACACCTAGTAATTAATAGCTCTATTACCTGCTCTACTGTTTTATACTGCGTCAACTTTTTGATTGTGGCTCCGAATTCCTCCAAAGTCTGCTGCTAGCTGTTCCAGTGGTGAGCTAGTTTTTCTCTCAGGGTATGCGTGGGTGCTTGTGAGAATAATAAACAATGGCAGTGAAGTAAATGGTAAATTTAATAGAGGCTAATTGTGATCTATTTGAAGTTAATTGCCAAGTGTCGCGGTTAAAGAATTAAACCCCCTTCTTAATTTTTATTAGCGAATTAAGGTTTAACGAAGGGGAAAACACGGATTTTAGAAATGCACACTTTTATTAGCTTAAGTCCTGCCTTTTAATTACTCCTTTCCAACTTTCCTACATACTGGCCCAATCCCACAGCTACTAATTTGCATCTGAAACACAATTCTTAACTTTGAATTCCTCAGTCTTGACATTCACTTTTATAATTTTCAGAAGCTTCTCTGTAAAGCTTACAACGTGTGCAATAGCTGAACTAAATTCCAGGGATCTGACCTTTAAGCTAATGGTCAGCAGCTTATACTAGTAGCCATTCCTAAACTCTTAAATTGTCTTAGCTGATAACTCTTTCTCATGACAAAATTTTACCTAGTACTTGCACTTTATTTTCATCTCATATTAAACTTGAAGAATGAGGTAATATAAGATTCGAAGAAGGGGATTAGTACCACGACCTACTGAGGAGTTTTTGTACATATGTCCCTAACGGGGGATGAGGTGAGAGGAGACAGAGGGCGGCCGAAGCAACTGGCTCATCTCCGCGACTCGGAGACCCCTCCTAATCCGGAGGAGAAAGGTTTACAGAAAACATCCTTTTTCCTTGCCATATAATGCTAATACCCGCGCTGACACAAACCTGGAACAGCCAAGTAGGATGAAGGTGAATTGAAAAAGGAAGTGAAGTGGAATGTTGGGATAGAGGGAGGTAGAATATTTACGGAGGGGATTCCACACTGAGCCAACTGTTGAAGCTATTGCATATCAGACCCCGGGAGGAAGGGGTGAACTGGAAGCACTTTACGGCCGTGTTGGAACCCGGGCTGCTCGCCGGGATTCCTAACGTGTGCTGGAGGTTCATTTCGACACCAGGGTTCACCAGACAGCCACCTATTCGGCTAGAACAGCACTTATAGTTCGCAAAGTCTCCACACCGCAGCGCCAAACTCGCCCATTGGCAGTTCTTTTGACTCTGAAAGGCCGGATTAAAATGAAGGTGAAACAAAATGAAAATTCAGAGAATGTAACTCCCACCATTGCTTTAGTGACCCAGGAAATCCCCGGAAAAACCAGGAAGGTGCAACCTCCCTAATGGGAATAGCATTCTCGATTAAACTCACTTTTAAATAGTAAAAATGTTTAATATATCGTATTCGTGTTAAGATTGGGGCAATAACCATAAAAATTCGCCTTAGCTGGACTTAACCTTCAGGATATTCCTGCTATATCCGGTATCTCTAGCTGCTTAGAAGAGAGCTGAATGTGTAAACCAATAAGCGGACATAAGAAGTATTGTCTTTCATAGCGAGGCAGCCAGGCAGGCAGGCAGGCATTGTGTGGTAGTATAGCTGTATCCCATACACTCTCTGCATGCTTATTTACATTGGAGACGCGATATACATACACAATGAGCCACTTCTGATCATCATTATTAACGATAACATACTCGGAAACCGTTGATGCATAGAACAGTAAAGATCCTTATCCTATAAGGACCTTGAGTCTCGTATATCTTTCAGATGCTAAGCCTCTTGTATATCGTCAAACATTTTGAATTTATCTACCATGAATAGTAAATAGAAGTATTGTGTTCCTCCCATACATTTGATGTGGAGATTTCACTTAAATGAGTCCACGTCGTTTCGCTTCTCACCAAAGCGACCCGGGTTCGATCCCAGGCAACTGCATGTGGGATTTGTGGTGGACAAAGCGGCGCTGGGGCGGTTTTCCTCCGGATGTTCCAGTTTCCCCCGCCGTCACATTTCACCGGTGCTCCATTTTCATTCCATATATCACTGTTATACCACCTGCGGTGCCGTAGTAGTAAAAGCGGGCGTTAAAAACTACAAAAAAGAGGCCCCCTGAATAAAAAAAAAAATGAAGAAAAATATCGCTGTTTGTGTGTCAGTCTGTGGACATAATTCAAAAAGGAAAAGTTGGCTAAAAACAAACGGCACACTTTTAAAGGATGCCCCATGAAGATTTTGAAGAAAATTTCACCACTCTGAACTACTGTTCACATGGAAAATGTTTCGAAAAAGTCTCATGGCTCTAATAGCTTTGATTAAAATGCCGTATGCTCCATTTTTAATATTAAGATTTTTAATAGTCTGTGTGTCTGGGTGTCTTTTCATCCCTTAACATTTAAGCCTTTTTACTTAATTTAAATTCAATAAAAATTAATACAAAACAGAATTCACCTTAACTATTCATACCAACCTTTAATCAAGACCAATGATTGCCACCTTTGCAGTAAAAATACTGTGAGCAACGTAACTCAGTTAAAAACCGAAATTGGTATTTGATATCTTCGAAGGACACGTCACCAAGGTTTTAAAGAAAATTCCTCTACCGTGAACTACCCTTTACATGGAAAAGTTTTCTCAAAATGGCTAACGATTTTGATTAAACTGCCATATCTTTAAGATACTTTATGGGAAATTAAATTTAGATTTTGAATTTTATTGTCTGGCTATAGCTGCTTTGTCTTGATGACTTTTACATAACTCGTAACCTAAGAGACTAAGAAATTTAGATTTCGTTAAAACACAGTTTATGTCCAAATGCAATCTTTTTGTGAAAAAAAATTTCTTTTTCTTTTACGACGCTGTCAATTGCTAGAATCACATTAGCGTCGCCGGTGTGCCGGAATTTTGTCCCGCAGGAGTTCTTTTACATGCCAGTAAATCTACTGACAAGGAGCTGTCGTTTTTAAGCACGGTTAAAAACCACCGGTCTGGGCCGGGTTTGAACCCGCGATCTTGATCAGTAGTCTTCTTGTGGAGTGAACCATTTTATATATGAGTTTTATATAATTGTTATTTGTGCGAGTTTTCAAAAAACCTTTTCTCTAATCGAAGGTCGTTATTCACTTTTATCTTTTGGCCGTGTAAAGAGAACGCAAAGCCTACTGTATTCCCATATTCCTCTTACATCCATAAGATAATTAGCAATGAGAGAACTTCTACAAATGTTTATCTCAACTAAAATGAAGATAAAGGAATAAAAGCTGGTAAGAATAGCTTTTGCAAGAGCAGAGAAGGTCATGAAGGGCAGCACATCTGATAGTCTTTTTTTTAAACAAATCACATTTCTTTTAGGATTTATCCAATTGTCCAGATAAATGAAGTTGCGCAGTATTTCCCATTGACTGCAATATCCTATCTACTTATTATGTACATGACAGAGAAAGTAAAAGGAAAGAAAAGTAAAACCTTAGCTTGTTTGTTATAAACAGCTCGAGACTTTAGTGTGTTATTTTCAAGAAAATGTGTGCAAGTTTTGCAGGGTTTGAGGTTGTTTTGTATTCAGGTTCTTACTAGCACCGCTGAAGATTCCGATGGAGATGTAATGGACTGGAGAGATTAGCATGACATTGGCGATAAGGCGGTAGCTACCCGGTGGGCTCTGCCCCATCCTCTCGGAAACGACGAGAATCGCCAATAAATATCAGCGGCTCCATCTAACTTGTCAGGGCTAACGATTATGGGATAGCTTTCGGAATGGAGGAAGCACTAGCACTGCCACTTTTAAAACAGCGTTAGAGTCGCTTTCTTTCAGACGTTTTATTTGAAACACATTTCTTTAAGTATATGTGTACAAACCCGAGCTTCCACACGGTAGTTAGCATAGAAAACTGTGACATAAAAACTCAGAGAAACTGGTTGCTTGTCTCTTCTGAATGGCTACTGGAAGGGGAACGTGGAATTTTTAAAAGCGAACACAAAGTAATATACAGCAATGCAAAACTAAACGGATGCAAAAAGGGAAAGAAAAATGTTGGAACTTGGAATGGAATATCACTGTGGCCGATACGTGGGCAAGCAAAAGAAGCTATAATCGTAAAACTAATATTTTCAACAAGTATACAGAGGTGGTCAAATTATTTCACTGAACATTCTGATCGCTGCTCTTGAAAATGCGTTCATCTAACATAAACCATTAATAGTTTTCATTAGGGCCTGGGTTTTTACGATCTGCAGAATATTAAAATCACCTAAAACGAGTTTCAATGAATGAAAAAGTTCGTTTTAGGCCATTTAACCTTTAACGATAAACCTACTGAAGATGGTCTTGGTCTTTCCACCGCTGTTTTGGTCTTCCTTGGTCTCTGTGACCAGTTTGAGTGTACTAAAATGACATTTTTGGTAGTGTAGTTCTTTCCATTCTCACCAAATGATTTGTCCATTCTTGTTGGTGTTTTTCTCCTCAATCAAATTTAATACTCCAAGGTTTTCTCTGATGTCCATATTCCTTTGGTGGTCCAATCTAGTAACTCTTAAGTGATCGCAATAAACGCATTTGGGCTACTTCAAGTTTGTGCATTTCTGGTATTTAAAATCCGAATTTCACTTCCGTGTCCGAGAGCACCTGTTGATATTATGTGGTCTTAGTTTTGTATCACTCTTAATCTGTTTGCCAAAATGTCTTCTTGTTACCCGTTCAGTTTCTTATATTTTTGTAATTTTGTATCAATAGCACTGTTGTGATTTACAAATATACTTGCTAGGTATGATAAATCAGACACTTGTTCTATAATTTTTCCATCAACCTAAATTTTCACACGCTGTTTATTACTTTGTCTACTGGTAAGTAGAGGAAGTATTGTATTCCACCCAACAATTCGATGTCGAGATTTCACCGGAAATATATGTTTTGAGTCCCCCTGAATCCAAAAAAGCATTTTTAGAAAAAGGTCCGTGTGTGTGTCTGTGGACAGCGTAACTCAAAAACGAAAAGTCGATTAAAAACAAAAGTTGGTATTTAAGTTTAATGTCTTTCAAGGATGTGACACGAAGATTTTGAAGAAAATAGCCTCACCCTAAACTACCCTTTACATGGAAAATTTTTCTAAAATTTTGATTTCCTTGAAAATGGCTCTAACGATTTTCATTAAAATGCCATATATTTGATATATTTTTTATGACAAATGAAATGTATATCTTGAATTTTCAGGCTATAGCCTCTATAGTCCTATTTACTCGAGATGACTTTTGCCTAACTGGTAAGCCGTAACAGATGGACCAAATCTTACTGAACCAACTCGGAGATATTCCTTATTATTTGTGTACGTTTTGGAAAACTTATACTTTTGTCCGATGGAACGTCGTTATTCATTTTTATATGTTAACCGTGCAAAGAGGACGGAATGTCAAAGCTTTAAAACATTCAACTATCGAGCAAAGCCTACTGTATTCCCATGATTTCTGCAAAACTTTGTCTCAACTAACAGGAAGAAGATATAGAAATAAGAGTTTTAAAAATGGTTAATATAAGAGTAATATCATTACTTTTTTACCTATTATTTAACAAAGTATTCTAAATGCTTATTCTTTTATATACTTCATATTAGTCGAGATAAACCCTCGCAGATGATCTGTTATAGAGTATTTTCTTGTAGGTACCTCGGGGTTAAACCTCTCTAGCCCAGTTTATTTTCAAATGTCAAATATGGCTGACTCTCGCTTATCTAATGGTGAAATAGATTAAATAACTCGGAGAGGAAAACCTCAGAACACTGAATAAAACAGGAAATATGTTTGGCATCAGTTTGACAGATTTTGTGTTACACGAAATTGTAAATGAACTTCTGACATTGCCAAAATCTTAAAAAATTGGAGCATCGATATGAGAATCTTGTAGGCCGTGCCAATGGACGCTGCCTTTTAATTCTTTTAAGAGGTTAGTAATTACAATACAAAAATTTCTCAGACTATATCATCCTTTAATTCGTGGAATAGTCTAATAAATGTATCTCATGTAATCAAACTCTCTAGATAAATTCTCGTCACGACTCGAGAATTTATCGATAATTTGGCACTCATTCCTGGCATTATTTATGATAATTTAAGTCTCTCCGAAGGCTAAACGTAAATGTCTGTCATTTTACGCTGGTTGGTTATAGTATTAATGCATTGAAGTTCGGTGTATTTGTTACTAATGATATAATGAATCGCCTCACGTGTTTTTCACCAAGTTGCACATGTGTGTCAGAGGTGATTGTTTCTTTTGTGTATTGGAAAGTCGGGCACTCCCACTTCCCCGATTACCATCATATAGGGCCTGAATGTGATCTCGCACGCAATGCTAACATAACGGATCTTATGGCACCTATTCTGCCCGCCCGGAGCCCACTACGTTTTCCGGGGTTCCTTTCCGCCCCCCCCCCCTTTTGTACCAAATGAACCGTGTCAGAAGTAAGACGAATGTGGCTCAGGGAACGCTACGGATTTGCAAAATGTTGATGGGATGAGTTCAGCCACCTGCAGTATGTCATTCTGCTGTGCTTCCTGAGGATCATGGAGAAGGGATAAAGAAATGAGAGAGAGAGAGGGAGGGAGGAAGAGGATAATGCGAACATCACTGAAGCACAGACTGCAGCTACTGTAACAGCTTTTATGCTCGACCATACCCACATTTATTAATTATAAGTCTGATAACGATCCTTTAATGGACCTCCTTAAGTTCAAACTTTCATTAAAGGACTGGTGTCCCACCAATCAGAGAATTCCCATGCAGCAACAGCAAAGCGCAATATCGATTTAATCCCGAAACGCAACTAGCGCGAGTTTAGAAAACACTAAAATGTCGGGCAAACACATTAACCTCAATACAGCAATAACTTCCAAGAATATTGCACTAACCACAGTCCCGCAAATTAATTTCACTAATTATACAATAAACAACTTATACATGAAATAAAGGTCCGTCTGAAAACCAATATATTCAATTTGACTTCTATTTTTTAATGTTGCGTAGCATTCCAAGGTTATCATTTTCATCATGCAGTTGTGAAGTGCTGGAAACGAATCGATCGTTTAGCGCCTGCGCAGAACTCCAAAGATCAACTGATGCAATATGTAGGCCATTGTCCCTGGTGAGTGTGCAACATTTTACAATATTTCAACTGTAAAATTAGGTGTATCCTCGAGCATAAATTGTCTTATGAAAGTTAACTATAATGGTTATTAAGATGTTCGTTTCGCTCGTTTCCTAATATATACTCGCATCTTAATTACTGCCATTATAGTCCCGTTGCATAATATACCATTTCAGTTCAAAGAAAACGTTTAGAACCCTGTTTTAAGGATGTCCCCTTCGAGATATCCGGTTTTTATGAACCCCCTGGACGAAGAAATGGACTGCAATTGAAAAGATGAACTGATCAATTTATGTAGCCTCGGAACAGGCCTTTAGCCTAAACCTTGTAGGAGCTATCAGCTGCACTTTTTCATCTGAAATAGTACGACAAGAATTTTGTCAAAAAAAGTTACTGAAGGTAGCTTCAGGAGTAAAATTGAAAGCTGTTATTCGTAGGTGACATACTGATGGCGCCAAATAAAGGTGACCTGTAGAAAATGCTACACTGATTAAACTAAATTACTATTGAATATGGAATGAAAATATCAGCAAGTAAATCCAAAAGTATGGTTTTTAGAGTACTTAATCCTGTTAGATCAAAAATAGTGCTAGACTATATAATTGACCAAGTATTACACTTCAAGTATTTAGAGCTGGTGTCATATAGAAAATAAATCCACCTATATAACAGGCACGTTAAAAAGAACATAAAAAAAACAAAGCCCGTAAAGACTCCATGATTTAATTTTATAAGTCAATGGCAGCACCAAATCTGTGGTTCAGAAACGTGGACTAACAAGATACAGTACAAGAATAGACATCAGAAATGAAATTTGTAAGAATAATAGCTGGGTATACTAAACAGGACAAAAGTAGCCAAGATATCAGGAAAGAATTAGAAGTACAAGAAATAGGTTATAGTGTTGCTAGCAATAGAAATCTATGGGGCAAAAGTGTTCAAAGAATTAATAATAATAATTCCTAAACCAAAGCTAAAATATCTTGGCTATCCTGTTTTTGCCGCGTCAAGTTGGATAAAACCAACGTTTCGACCATCTTGTCGTGGTCTTCTTCAAAGGCAAACTGCTTGCCAACTTTTTATGCAGGCAGGCAAGTGGGCCCTGATTGGCCAGGTGATTCTGTGCACTGCGGCAGGTGGAAGTGAGTTCTGATTGGCTAGAATTCCTCTGCACTGCTACGTCACTAATGCAAGGTTATTTTTTTGCTTTACCTATGGCCATCAACCAGAGTTTGTTAATATACATCTCGCCATTGTTGTTACAATGTTTCGGACAGCGAGCAATTTCTAAGGCCTCTTTAATTTTTCTGGGTCGTCATCTGTTTTCACTGATATAAAAAAGCTGAAAAGTCGCAAGTGCCGCAGTTTGCCTTTGAAGAAGACAACTACAAGATGGTCGAAACGTCAGTTTTATCCAACTAAACGTGGCAAAAACAGCATAGCCAAGATATTTTAATGCTTGTCGTGGAAGATTGAGAGAATATGGAGTCCAAAACTGAGGAGGAGGAAGGTTCACTATTCGAAACTGTGCTATGTATTCTGGAGCGGCTGTACGTAACACAGCCATTGCCTGACATTCCTCTAATGTCCGTGTGATCGTAACTGGCAGTGCTGTTGTGGGACCGGAAATGTACTGATATGCCTTGACTGGTGACCCGTGAAAGAAACCCGAAAAAGTCCATGGGTCAGGAAGTTTGGCTGTGGTAATCGAAGCCACAACCGCCCGAATATGAGGCTCACACGTTACCGCAGTCATTTAGCTGGGTACATCAAAGGAATACAGATAGATTTATCGAAAGTTTAATTGCAGTCTTTCATGAGCGCTGGGGTAAACATATATGGGGAATCCAAAAGAGAATGATATGCTCATTAGTCTGTCCGCCATGTTTGAGAAAGCCCGTCACGCACACAGTTCCAAAGCACGGCTATTAATCAAATAGCGAGGAGGCAAGCAGGCAGGCAGGTAAGTACGCACTACAGGTTTTAGGAAGGCCTCTTCTGCGCTAAATCCCACTAAATGCTTCGTGAGCAACATCATTTGTTAGCAACGCAGATAAACTGGGTTATGTGTTACGGAAGAGAAAAACAAACAAATGAGGGGGGAGTGGTCGGAGGCAGGAAATGGCAAATAATACCTGGAACCGCGCAGTTTGGATCCTAAGCCATGCATTTCATGGGAAATTACCGTGTCGTTAAGGGACGTGGAATTTCATACGCACGCTTGGGACGGGGAAATTGGCGTTGCATACATTAAGTTCTTTATTTCCTTTAATTACACAGAAATGTACAGAATACTTGGGTCATTTTCTGCTCGCAGATTAGCAATGCGATTTTAAAAGCTACAAGCATGGTTGCTGATGATCCCGGCCTGTGAACAAAAGCGAAGCAATTTTGGGAATAGAACGCTCTAAAGGGTATAGTTTTGGTTACTGTGTTACTTAAAGTAAATATTGTACTGTATTTGAAAGAAGAACTTCTCTCTGCCTGCTAAAATTTCTCCTCATTATAGCGTTCTCTATGACGGCTCTCGTAGCCGTGGTCGTTACAGCGTGTCTTTGGCACTCTGTTATATACACTACAGCAAAATGACAATTTCACAAATCCCACTCCTGACACCATCGTGACAAAAGTTCAGTCTAGTTATTTTTTGTCACTTTATTTTCTAAATAAACGCAAAACAACAGTGTTCTGATGTTAACATAGTCTACAGTTCTTCGCGATATTACGACTCGCAACTGTTTTCTTCTCGTAACCGGACTTGGTCCTTTGTGTCTCAGTTTATTTCTCTCTCAAACACTAACTTTGACGATACAATCAGTCAACACTCGTTAACTACTTTATCTTCATCTACGACGCGTCGGTTTTCTCTCTCTCTCTCTCACACACACACACACACACACTAAAACTAAAAGCTTTACTGACTTTCTCTCACCGCATCGCCCCCTTACATATCGAGCATGACGTAACAAGGTCCTTTCTCGAACTTCCATAAACAGGCCGGCCGCGGAACACTTCCTGAATGATTTACGAAACCTCTTTTGGTTCCAGCGCTCAGATGCCACGCGTTAGCTCGCATGAGGCAGTTTGACCTTGAGTCTCTTTGATGCACGTACAGCCTATGGGGTGGGGCAGCCCTTCTCCGACAGTCCTTTATTGTGCCCCGTTTGTTTGTTGGCATAAATAATTAATAATAACCATCTAGAGGCTATTTAATCCCGGGATATAAAGAACTTACTATTGTAAGTCACCGTTGGGGTAGTTCTCTGATGTGAGACTGCCTTTGAAGTTTACCGGGAAAAAAATACGAATCGGTTGGAGGATTCAATGTCATTCTGGAAAGTTGTCACAGTAGCCTAATGGTTAGAGCACTCGCCTGGTAAGCGGAGGGTCTGTGGTTCAAATCGCAACTATGGCGCTGAATTTTTCATTTCCGATTCTATTTCTCACATGAAAATTATTGAATTATATATGTATCTATCATTTCTTTATAAAATAAAAATCTGATGTGTCTCGTTCGCATGACTTACTCTACTCTTGTAATAACTATTCCTACAAACTCTTGTTCCATCTTTATTACTCCGGATATACATTTGTAGAAATTCTTACCTATTCCTGATTTTCTGCTCGGTGCAGAATTTGAGCGACAGTCAAATATTTTAAATATTTGACATTCCGTTCTCTTTGAGCTGCCAAAGAACGAAATGAGTAACAACCTGTCATTTAAGAACAGTTTAAGTATTGCAAAACTCAAACAAATAATAAGGAATATCTCTGAAGTGGTTCATTGCACAGAAAGTGCAATTGAACATATCTTGTGTGTTTTAAGGAGATCTACATTTTTGTCTGGTAAGATTTTATCTAACTCTTATGGTTTACCAGTTATGAAAAAGTCATAGAGCAAACAGGACTATACAGGCTATAGCGAGAAAATTAGAAATAGACATTTGATTTGCCATAAAAATATCTTAAACATATGGTATTTTAATGAACGGGCGGACACTTTCGGACACTTTCGGACACTTTCGGACACTTTCGGACACTTTCGGACACTTTCGGACACTTTCGGACACTTTCGGACACTTTCGGACACTTTCGGACACTTTCGGACACTTTCGGACACTTTCGGACACTTTCGGACACTTTCGGACACTTTCGGACACTTTCGGACACTTTCGGACACTTTCGGACACTTTCGGACACTTTCGGACACTTTCGGACACTTTCGGACACTTTCGGACACTTTCGGACACTTTCGGACACTTTCGGACACTTTCGGACACTTTCGGACACTTTCGGACACTTTCGGACACTTTCGGACACTTTCGGACACTTTCGGACACTTTCGGACACTTTCGGACACTTTCGGACACTTTCGGACACTTTCGGACACTTTCGGACACTTTCGGACACTTTCGGACACTTTCGGACACTTTCGGACACTTTCGGACACTTTCGGACACTTTCGGACACTTTCGGACACTTTCGGACACTTTCGGACACTTTCGGACACTTTCGGACACTTTCGGACACTTTCGGACACTTTCGGACACTTTCGGACACTTTCGGACACTTTCGGACACTCTCGGACACTCTCGGACACTCTCGGACACTCTCGGACACTCTCGGACACTCTCGGACACTCTCGGACACTCTCGGACACTCTCGGACACTCTCGGACACTCTCGGACACTCTCGGACACTCTCGGACACTCTCGGACACTCTCGGACACTCTCGGACACTCTCGGACACTCTCGGACACTCTCGGACACTCTCGGACACTCTCGGACACTCTCGGACACTCTCGGACACTCTCGGACACTCTCGGACACTTTCGGACACTCTCGGACACTTTCGGACACTTTCGGACACTCTCATACACACAGGAACCTTCTATTTTTTTTTTTTTTTCACTCAGGGCCTTAAAACATATATTCCCAATGAAATTTGACATCGAATTTTTGGATGGAATTCAACAATTCTCCTACTTATACGTGGTGCAGAAAGTTAAAATATTACCCGTGGACGCTAACGCTATCAAAATGCATGTCCGTATGTCAGCCGTGAAATTTATGATAAACTCTCTTTCGCTGTTTCGTTGCATCTATTTGCTTCGTCAAAGAGAAACAAAATATGCAGGCATTAGCTTCTCTTCATTTCTGCCTTTGACATCCACACGCTTGTATATTAACATATCATTACAAGGTGCACAGTAATGCTACAACTCCAAGTGAATTTTCTTTTGACTACAGAAGTTTCAAGGTGTGTAAGTCTCAAAACTGTGTTTCAGCTCGTTCTGCTTTAAGGAACGACTAGATCATTTTACATGCATATCAGCATGGATAAGCATCGTAAAGAGGAATTTACGTATATAATATCGAAGGAAGAGTGTGCACATTTTACTTTCTTGTGAGAACCAATTTAGTTTCACCGAGGCGCAATGATATCGCATAAAATGTGAAACAGCACAGCCAAACGGCATATAGCGTTTCACAAACTGAATTACGAATTTCAGGCACGCCATATGCCAGTTAAAGGGTTTTATAGCAAGAAGCTGCGAATTTTCAGAACGTGGAATACTGGCGTATAGATACTTCCATATTTCCACTTACACAGGGACGAAGGTATCTTATATGAGAGTAACAAATATGTCCAATACAACTATTGTCAATAAGGAACAGTTTCGTCGAAAAAATAATTTGTATCAAATATTTGGAGCCAACTAGCTTCTTGACGAATGGAGATGAAAGTTTATTATTTCTCGAAATTTTCAAAAGTCTAATGCTGATTAAATTAACATTATATTCAAAACCTACTTTTAAAAATCTGATGTGTTGCACTCACATGACTTTCTCTACTCTTGTACCAACCATTCTTACAAACTCTTATTCATATATCTTCTTCGCGTTAGTCGAGATAAAAATTTCTGCAAATTATCTTATTACTTATTTCCTTGTAGGTACAAGGGGAATATTAGAATACAGTAGGCTTTGAGCGATAGTCAAATGTTTTAAAGCTTTGAGATCCCGTTCTCTTTGCACACTTAACATATAAAACATGAACAACGATGTTCAATTTCACGAAAGTTTTAATTTTTTCGAAACTGACACAAATAACGAGGAATATCTCCGAAATGGTTCACTCTACACACAAATGTATCTGGACACGAATTGTGTGTTTTAGCGAGACCTACATTTTTGTAGCGTAAGATTTTTTTTATCTCTTACGGTTTATGAGTTATTCAAAAGTCATCCAGATTAAACAGGACTATAGCCAGAAAATTCAAAATATACATGTTATTTGTCTTACAAATACCTTAAACATGACGATTTTAATGAAAATCGTTAGCCATTTTTAAGAAAATCTAAATTTTCGAAAACTTTTCCATGTAAAGAGTAGTTTTGGGTTGCGCTATTTTCTTCATAATCTTTGTGTCGCATCCTTGAAACACACTAAATTTAAATACTAACTTTGCTTTTTAACCGACTTTCCGTTTTTGAGTTATGCTGTCCACAGACAGACAGACACACACACAGGAACCTTTTTCTAAAAATTCCTTTTTTTTTTTTTATTTTATTTTTTTTTTTATTTTTTTTATTCAGTGGGTCTCAAAACATATTTCCGGTGAAACCTCGACATCGAATTGTTGGGTGTAATACAATACTTCCCCTACACACCAGTAGAGAAACTAAAAAAATCGATGTGTTGCACTCACATGACTTTCTCTACTCTTGTACTAACCATTCTTACAAACTCTTATTCCTGCATCTTCTTCGTCTTAGTTGAGATAAACATTTGCACGAACTATCCTATTGCTTATTTCCTTGTAGGTGCAAGAGGAATATTACAATACAGTATGTTTTCAGCGATAGTCATATGTATTAAAGCTTTCAGATTCCGTTCTCGTTGCACGGCTAAGATATGAAAAATGAATAACGATCTTCTGTTTGACGAAAGTTAAAGTGTTCCAAAACTAGCGCACATAACAAGGAATATCTCCGAAATGGTTTACTCCAAAAAATTAATTTGAATATAAATTGTGTATTTAAACCAGGCCTACATTTGTTGTACAGTAAGACTTGGTCTATCTGTTACGGTTTACGAGTTAGAAAATGCAAAATATAAATTTCATTGGCCATAAAAATATCTTAACTGATGACATTGTAATAAAAATCGTTAGTCATTTTCGAGAAAATCAAAATTTTCAGAAATTTTTCCATCTAAAGAATAATTTAGGATGAAGGAATTTTCTTCAAAGTCTTCGCATCGCGTCCTTTAATATATTTTAACTTAAATACCAATTTGGTTTTAACCGGATTTTCGTTTTTGAGTTATGCTGAATTCAGGGGGGCCTCAAAACATCTAAACTCGCGCTAGTTGCGTTTCGAGAATTAATCGATATTGTACTTTGCCATTACTGCATGGGAAATATCTGATTGGTGGAACACCTGTCCGTTAATGAAGATTGAATTGTCTTATTGGATGAAAACCAGTTCTTTAATCAAGGTTTGAACTTAAGGGGCCCACTAAAGTATCGGTATCAGACTTATAATTAATAAATTTGGGAATGTTCAAGCATAAATAATTTTAAATATTACACTTATAAATATAACAAAATATAATAGCCAATTTCAAAATGAATTTGTATTATGATATTTTGTTACCAGTCCGATGTGTAACAAGTGTTGGCATTGCTATGGCTAAAATCTGATGTGTTGCACTCACACGACTTTCTCTACTCTTGTACTAACCATTCTAACAAACTCTTATTCCTATATCTTCTTCTTGTTAGTTAAGATAAACATTCGTATAAATTATCTTATTGCTTATGTCCTTGTAGGTGCAAGGGGAATATTAGAATACAGAAGGCTTAGTGCTTATTGACCTTTGAGATTCCGTTCCTTTTGCAAGATTAATATAAAAAAATGAACAACGTTGTTGCATTTCGCTAAAGTTCTAAGTTTTCCGAAACTCACACAAATAACAAGGAATATCTCCGAAATGCTTCACCCTACAAGAAAATTTATTGGGGCATAAATTGCGTATTTTATAAAGATTTACATTTTTTGTATAGTACAATTTGGTCTATCTCTAACGGTTTAACAGTTATGCAAAAGTCGTCCAGAGTAAATACGACCACAGGGGCTATAGCCAGAAAATTCAAGATATACATTTCATTTGTCATCAAAATATCTCAAACATATGACATGTTAATCAAAATCGTTTGAGCCATTTTCAAGAAAATCAAAATTTTCGAAAAATTTTCCATGTAAACGGTAATTTAGGGAGGGGCTATTTTCTGCAAAATCTTCGTGTCGCATCCTTGAACGACATTAAACTTAAATAACAACTTTGGCTTTTAACCGAATTTTCGTTTTTGAGTTATGCTGTCCACAGACTGACAGACTGACACACGGACCTTTTTCTAAAAATGCTTTTTTTTTTTTTTTTTTGGATTCAGGGGGCTTCAAAACATATTTCCGGTGAAATCTTGGCATCGAATTTTTGGGTGGAATGCAATACTTCCCCTACTTACCAGTAGAGAAAGTAAAAAGGGGTTCGTGTCTGTGAACAGTATAATTTAATGGTTGCGTTGTGACCGCATTGATGGGGGAGAGTGTACAACCGAAATACTATGACAAACATATAATTTTTGTGGTGTCTGTAACAAAAAGGTGTCCGGTCTTTAAAGATGACACGGACATATACATGTGTTTGAGGTATAAAACAGGCACACCACTTCTCTTCGGGAACAGACAGAAATGTACTGTATCTCCTACCATACTTTTCCATCCAACTTAGGCATGTTTCCATCCCTGAAATGAATTTCTTTATCCAGCATAGAAGTGGTAAAAAGCCGAATCGTGTACAACCGTGAGAAAAAAGCACGCGACTCTGGTTCACTTACACACGATGCACGTGCTCTGAAGCCTAAATGCTTCTTTTGCTAACTGCCTGTATGTTGTGTGTTGCTTTTGAACATTTGATGTGTTAATTTCACATGACTTTCGTTACTCATAACCACAACTCGGAGTTTAGATATCAACCTGTTTTGTTCATGTTATGTAGAAAATAAGATTGTACATATACTAATTATGGAAATATATGTTCGAAAATTGTGGTTATATTCAACCTAATACCTAATTTCACGTTAGAAACTATTACTTTCTCTACTGGTAAGTAGGGGAAGTATTGTATTCCACCCAAAAATTCGATGTCGAGATTTCACCGGAAATATATGTTTAAAGACCGCCTAAATAATTAAAAAAAATATTTTTAGAAAAAAGGTCCGTGTATGTCTGTGTCTGTGGACAGCATAGCTCAAAAACGAAAATTAGCTTAAAAACCAAAGTTAGTATTTAAATTTAATGTCTTTCAAGAATGCGACACGAAGTTTTTGAAGAAAATAGCCCCACCCTAAACTACCCTTTACATGGAACATTTTTTGAAAATTTTGATTTTCTTGAAAATGGCTAACGATTTTGATTAAAATGTCATACGTTTGAGATATTTTTATGACAAATGAAATGTATATCTTGAATTTTCTGGCTATAGCCCCTGTAGTCGTATTTACTCTGGACGACTTTTGCATAACTGGTAAACTGTTAGAGATAGACCAAATCTTACTATACAAAAAATGTGGATGTTGCTAAAATACACAATTTATGTGTCAAATTTTCTTGTAGGTTGTACCATTTCCGATATATTCCTTGTTATGTGTGTGAGTTTCGGAAAACAAAGCTTTCGTGAAATGGAACATTGTTGTTCATTTTTTTATATGTTAAGCGTGCAAAGAGAACGGAATCTCAAAGCTTTAAAATATTTGACTATCGCACAAAGCCTACTGTATTCTAATATTCCCCTTGCACCTACAAGGAAATAAGCAATAAAATAATTTGTACAAATGTTTATCTCAACTAACACGAAGAAGATATAGGAATAAGAGTTTGTAAGAATGGTTAGTACAAGAGTGAGAAAGTCATGTGATTGTAACGCATCAGATTTTTAGAATAGGGTTACGAAAAGTTGCTTGAATAGCAGTTCGTATTTGAGTTCTCAATCTTGCAAGGATGCAACACAGAGGTTAAGAAAATCCCCCACCCCAAACGACCCTTTAATGAAAAATTCGTAGAAGCTTGTATTTTCTTAAAATAGCTCTAAACGACCTCATTCTAAAATACTTCCGTCGAGTTTAGAAATGTTTTCATCTCTGAAATGAATTTGTTTATACAACACATAAGAGGTAAAAAGCAGAATCTTGTAGATGCGTGAGAAAAAACCGCACTACTCTGGTTCTGTTGGATACGACGCTACGTGTCTTGAAGCCTAAATGGCTGAAATGTTTACCACCTATGCTGACTGCTTGTATATATTGTTCATTGCTGTTAATAAAAATCAAATGCTATTAGTTGCATAATGTTATTTCTTTCACAAAACCACTTCGTTAGCATTAAATTGCTGCAACAAGTCCACGAGGGGTTTTTTATTTATTTACTTCTCTGTAGTACGGAATTAATGTTAGTCATTTGGCTCGCAGGTACCAGATACTCCTGTTATAGCATACTCTTGTACCCGTTTCGCACCACTAGCTTTACATGTTTGAATATTAAGTCTAACAACAAACACCTACCATTTTTTACCTAAAGGTAGTTAGTATTCTTGGAACATAACACCAAATAGATAGCGTATCCTCCATTCAAAGAATTATTCACATATGATAAGAGATTCTGGTCACGGATCAAGTACAGATGGCTCTGCTACAACAAAAGGAGTCGTGAGGAGACAGGCGTGTGTGTGTGGGGGGGGGGGGGAGGGGGGGGGAGGTTGCTGAGAAAGGGAGATGGATTACAGTTTCTCGTAGAAAACTCCAAAATACACATATACTTCCTTCCCCTAAGTATGGAATTAATCAAAGACTGCACAGCATTTTCAGTGAGAAACTTTAAATAGGTCGAGGAAACGGGGGAATGGCAGTCGATTTCGGCGAAGTTCCTGCTTCCACAGAAGTAATGGACTTGTTTATAAAACTCTTTTGGGTATAATGTTCTTCCCTTATGTGCATGCAAGGTTTGTTTTTCTTGTATATTTATGACTTATATATGCCTGAATATGTATGTAACTCTGCAGAAGAGAAATCTCTTGAGGCCTACTTCGCTTTACTTCGTTAAACTTTTATACTTGTGTGTGTGCGTCCATAACCACTTATGCAAGAAAGGCCAAGGAAAACCACTATGGAACGAATAGTTCTAGATTAATAAATAATGTGTAAGAATAATATAAACAATAAACCTACTCCGCGAGACAACAGCCCTTTCTGGACCAAGGCCTACCGCCCGGCCGCTGCGTCTCACCTCTACCCATCATAGGCGTTATAACTGGGGTGCGGTACTGGAGGGTGGGATGTGTCAGAGATCTTGTCCCTTGTCCTGCGTTGTTCGCAACCAGGGACTGCTAGTTGTCAATCAAGTAGCTCCTCGATTGCCACCTCAGGGACGTAACGAGCTGAGTGCACCTTGGAGCATGTCTCCCAGTGAGAGATTACCTAATAGTGATGATAATAATACAATAATAATTCAAAAATAATTAAAAAATAATAGTTGTGGTTGTGGTCGTAATCGTAATTTAAATGTAACGGAAAAGATCTGTTGCGTTGCACTCACACGACTTTCTCTACTCTTGTACTAACCATTCTTACAAACTCTTATTGCCTTACCTTCGTGCTAATTGAGATACATAATTGTACAAATTTGTACAAATTATCTCATTATTTATTTCCTTGTAAGTGCAAGGGGAATATTAGAATACAGTAGGCTTTGACTTACAGTAAAATCTTTTAAAGGTTCGAGATCCCTTTCTCTTTGTACGCTTAACATATAAAAAATGAACAGCGGTGTTGCATTGCACGAAAGTTTTAAGTTTTCCGAAACTGACCCAAATAACAAGGAATATCTCCGAAATGGTTCACTCCATCAAACAACTTACTGAGACATAAATTGCGTGTTTTAGCAAGATCTACATTTTTTGTATAGTATCTTTAACGGTTTACCAGTTACGCAAAAGTCGTCCAAAGTAAACCGGACTACATAGGCTATAGCCAAAAAATTTTAAGATATACATTTCATTTGTCATCAAAATATTTCAAATGTATGGCATAGTAATCAAAATCGTTAGAGCCAATTTCAAGAAAATCAAAATTTTCGAAAAATTTTCCATGTAAACGGTAGTTTAGGGTGGAGCTATTTTCTTCAAAATCTTCGTGTCGCATCCTTGAAAGACATTAAACTTAAATACCAACTTGGTTTTAACCTACTTTTCGTTTTTGAGTTATGCTGTGCGCGCGCGCGCGCACACACACACACACACACACACACACACACACACACACACACACACACACACACACACATTTTCCTTAAATACTTTTTTTTTGGATTCAGGGTGTCTCAAAACATATTTCCGGTGAAATCTGGACATCCAATTTTTGGGTAGAATACAATACTTCCTTCTACTTGCCAGTAGAGAAAGTAAAAATCTGATGTATGCACTCTCATGGCTTGGTTCACTTTTCCTTGTACACACAATATTCTTAAAAACACTACTTCACATTAACGAAGATTAGCATTTGAATAAATAATCCTATTTCGCGTTTCCTAGTAAATACAGTGAGAAGAGAGGAATACAATAAACTTAAAGCGTTAATCAAATCTTTTAAAAGCCGGTCACTGTGTAATGGTCTTGAGGTTCCATCTCTTTGCACGCCCAGGGCATACAAAAGCATTTGAAAAAAGTGTTAGTATTCAAAAGTTCACACAAATAACATCTCGAAAATGGTTCACTGCTCCCAAAAATGTGTTTTATAGAAATTTGACGAGCACTACAGCTTTTAAGTCCGTTTTTGTAAGAATTAATTTTTTAAAAAAATGTTTCACGTAAAGGTTGTCTGGGCTAAGGGGATTTTAATGAAACTCTGTGTTGTATCCTTGGAATATGCTGAAAACAAATACTGAATTAGATATTTAAAATATTTCTCGTTTCTGGGTTGTGCTGTTTACAGAAACAGACCATTTAAAAAGCGTTTTTTTATTTGTGAACCTAGAAACATTTTCAGTGAAATCTTGATAGCAAAAGTTTTGATGGATCACGATATATCCCTTAGCTAGTATACCCAGTAGAGGAAGTAGAAATATGACATGGAAATTAATGAGCATAAATACAAAGGAATGAAATTTTATGGAAAAATTTATCCTATATGGTATAAAAATTGTATTGGAAACAAAACTCTGGAAAGAGTAAATGAATTCCCTTACCTAGAATACAAATTACCCTTTCTTGAGGAAATGTATATTCCAGACATAATTATTGGATTTAATAGAACCAATGAAACAGTTAATAAAACGGTGATGGCTCACAGCACTTTCTAGTAAATGGGGTCTCAGACTATTAAAATATAATAGAATATCTTTTCTGCTACCACCAAATGTTCGTTAACCTCAGCGCGGTCATTAGGAGCTACCCACTGTCAGTAATCGATCAAAGCAAAATACTCCTTTGGTATAATAGTGAGACTAAAAGCTCCTACATTAAGATTTGTCAACGTCTAAACCACTTTTTACTCCGTGACGTGCTAAATTCTAGAAATTCTTTTTCCTTTGCGATTTTCAGAAATTGCGTATGTGTGAATGCCTAAACTTATTTTTAATTAACCGAACCTTGAGCAAATGGATTTCTGCAACTACCAGTCTAAAACATCAAGCACTTAACTTAATCTTCATGTCCAAAACAAATATTCGTTCTCCCATTCTGATTAGCAGGTCTGGTTCGCCTTGCCTTGGTCAGTGGAGGGTGGAAAATAATATATGTAGGGATAGCGAGGGTCAGATGCACTGTTGAGCGCCCCTGAGCTACACTGACTTATAACTCATTGATTTTAACACATGGAAATAGTTTATCGCAGTTATTTATCTCTCTTCCTATCATATCTTAAAATAATCTTGATATGTAATAATTACAGCATCAAACCTAGGGTTAAGTTGGAAATGGGATGGATATGTAATGCGAGTCTCACAGGTTCCTGCAGAGCCATCTCAAATTAATACAGTAAAACTTTGTTTGTCCGGACTAACTGGGACCAAAGGCAATGCGGAAAATCGAAAATCTAAATCAACTAACTAAAATGTAACTGAAATTCTTAAATCCTTAAATAAGCAGAATTACTGTAATGATAGAAAACTGTCAGCACATGTATTGTTTTCAACAGGTTAGAAAATATAAAATTCTTAATCACATAAAGAATTGATCTACATTCCTTGTTTAAAACACGTGTGGCGTTTGGACGAAGTTCGGTCATACAAACGCGTTATCACTAACAGTTCAGCTGGAGTGGTGTCAGACCGACGCTCCAATTACGCCATTCAGCAGCTATTTTCTTCAATGTTTCTCCTTTATCAATTCTATTAATATTATCTACCTTTCTTATCCATTGAAACCATACATAAAAATCATAGAAACCATAAAAGGCATACAGTTAAGGTCTTGTTATCATAGTTAAATTTATTATCTAATGTGAACAATAAATTTAAAAAAAAGATAAACGACGTATGGATGTATTTTGCCAAGATAATATCAGCGTCGCCACTCTGGTGGAATTTCGTCCCGCAGGAGTTCTTTTAATGGGGATGTCGCTGTTATAAGCCATCGGTTTGGGTCGTGCTTGAACCTGCGACCTTGGATCAGCTGAATCACTCACACGGAGCCGCCATGTTATTCTGCAGGAATCGCAAATGTCTCTCTTAATTAATTCTGTTGTGATTGGCGACAGTAAAAGACGTATACTAACACATTGCAATATGAACAATGAATGATTAATGAGCTTCCTATGTCGTTAAACTGCCTAAGGCTATATGATGTCTATCTTCTTCCGCAGAACAAATGGAGATACGTCGTCATCGATTATGGACGTAATATTGCCTAGAAAAGAAGGGGGGAAAAAAAAAACAAAAAAAAAAAAAAAAACCACCAACTATCAAGAGAGAAACTAATACAGTAATGTTAAAATATATCTTAGTCCATTCCCGGCGTCTTCTTAACCTGATAATATCAGTGCTGCTTACAATTTGGGATACCGGGTTTGATTTTCGGTACCAACTTGGGGATTTTCTCGCACTGGGAAACCTGGTCCGGGTATACTCAGCCTAATTAAGCCCCATAGGAACCAATTGAGAAGTAACAGTTCAATAAATACTTTGTTCCAATAATAAATGGACTATTATCGTCCCTTTTTCTTTTTCTACCTCTAAGAGTAACCAAAATGTATTTTTAAGGCAATATTGAAGATTATAGAAATTACTCCAAATGCCTTCCACCTGCTTTAATGCATCTCCAAAATTTGCGTTCTTTTATATCGTACTCTATTGCAAATTGCCGGAGTTTTTCGTATTTAGTCCAATCCAGTATGGATACGTTTTCTCAGTCCATATCGGGTATAGGAGTCGCATAAACTAGGGACTTTAAATTACTCCAGACGAAGAAATACATTGGATTTAAGTAGAAAGATCTAGCAGCCCATAAAATGCATTCCAGTCCACCAATCCACGTGCCATCCGATTGAAATGAACTAGTGCACCATGGTGAAGAAACCACATTCACTTGATTACGTCCATTGATACATTATCAACTAATTGTAAGTGATACAAATTAATTCTGAGAATCTGTAGATACGGGTGCGAAGGAGAGATATAGGGACAAATATGGTTTTTGGTAGTGTTTAACGCCCGCAGGCGATGACACTGGTGATTCATGGAATGAAGATGGAGTGCAGCTGGAATGAGATGGTGGCGGAAACCCGGAGGTAACCCACCCCGGCGCCGCTTTGTTCACCACAAAACCCACATGCGGTTGCCTGGGATCAAACCAGGGCCACAGAACACATTTTTCTGCTCTACAACAATTGAACAATTGGCGAGTCATCCTGAAGGAAAAAGTGAACAACGGAATTTTGCCATCACCCACTATTTCTGAGCGTTGAGATTCAAATAAATTTAGCAATTATAATGCTAACAGCAATGCTAATTGGGTTACTGCCAAACTCCTAAGTCTATAAGTTTCTAGCTGTAGAAGTGAATACCTTCAACATACTGGATTTCAGGATTTGTCAAATATTCAATCAGAATAATTAAGGATCTTCATCGAAATCACAAGTAAAGGCTAAAAGTATATTATCTATTGTATTTATAAATAAAACCATAAGATTTGGACATTGTTGTTATCTAGCATGCACAATAAATACAATTAAATAGTACACTTAATGATAGGTCACTATAATTGACGTGCACGCGTTTAATCAACTGATTCAAAATGTTGTTTCAGACTTTTGTGAATAAGAATGTAAGAATAGGTAGCAAATTGGTTTTCACTTCGCCACACTCCCACTAGGCCAGGTACCAGCTATCCGCTGCTATCCGCTACGTCTTCAAATGTGAAAATAACTTTAGAAGCAAAAATGTGCTTTGTAGTATTATTTTATGGTCATATAACCTCTAAAATAATTACTACTGGTGTCGACAAAGGGGCGATGATTTTTGGACCCATCTTCATATGAACTAATCTTAATATCTTTGTTGGGTAAAGATATAGGTACCCAAAGGTGCTTATAAAGTCGCCATTTCTGATTTGTATGTTGTGTATTTTAGCAAGATCTACATTTTTGTATAGTAAGATTTGGTCTTATCTCTTACGGTTTACCAGTTACGCAAAAATCATCCATGGTAAATAGGACTTCATGGGCTATAGTCAGAAAGTTCAAGATATACATTCCATTTGCCATAAAAATATCTCAAACATTTGGCATTTTAATCAAAATCGTTAGCGATTTTCAAGAAAATCAATTTTCGAAACATTTCCCGTGTAAAGGGTAGTTTAAGGTGGGGCTATTTTCTTCAAAATCTTCAACTCTCATCCTTGAGACATTGAACTTAAATACCGAAGATGCTATTTAACCGAATTTTTGTTTGAGTTATGCTGCCCACAGACTGACAGACACAGGGGCACACACAGAACTTTTTCTAAAAATACCATTTTGGATTCAGGGGGCCTCAATACATATTTCCGTTGAAATCTCGATATCAAATTTTTGGTTGGAATACAATACTTCGTTTACCAAACTATACGTTGTAGAGAAAGCAGTGACTTTAGAAACACGCTGTATTTTACAGGCTCTTCAGCCTTCTAAGATGACGTCGAGGTAACCAAACGGTAGGCTAAAATATATCTGTTTCGCCTGAATGCGGTTGTGTGCCGAGGAAGAGTACGAAGATTAGAGTAAAGGAAAATACAGAAGTAGCTGGAAGAAGCAGTAAAGGAGGAGAGAGTTTGGATCTAAGATGAGTAACTTCCTTCCCTCTTACCCTTGTAAAGCGCATACATTCTGCATGACCTCTGCAAATCGCTTTGCTCCCTCTGAGATAGAATCTAATTTTATTACAGCTAAAACAAGAGTAGGGGGAGTTAGGGAATACCCATTAAAACATAAAGGCAGGAAATAGGCCAACAGTGCTGCCAGCTATCTATCTACCTGCCTACCTACCCCGGTAGTAAATACCTTCAACCTTACGTAACACCAAGGAGGAACTGTAAATGTGACCTTTAGATTCTTTGGGCTTGAAATTTGATTTATGTATTGTTATCGATCGTACAGAGGAACTTCCAATGATGCTATCCAACAATGCTCATCAGGGCAAACAAACAAAGGAAGTTGATTTACTTGAATAACGGTTCGAAACGGTGCATTCGGGTTCAGGAGGATGGGTAGTTGTGTGGGAAACAGAAGATATACATTACAAACATTTTAGCCCCAGGAAAAATAAACTCAATCTAATGTTTAGTTGTCGATAATCCTAAAGTACACACCTGCTTAGCTTCTATTTCATACGATGTAGAGCAGTTATCGACCAAAAAACCGCTAACACACATCCAGAAGTTCCTTTTGTACCAGAAGGTATAACAATTGTAAATAATTGGTTTTAAGCAACCCACATTTGTTTAGCTTTCCAGAAATAAAATCTGATTTGTTACACTCGCATGACTTTATACAAACTATTCTTAAAAACACTTGTTCGTCTATCGCCAATCGAGATAAATATTTTTAGAAATTAACTTATTGGTAACCTTCTTGTAGGTACAAGAGCAATACGGCAATATGGTAGGTTTCAGTGGTAGTCAAATCTTTAAAAAGCTAATTGCTGTGATGGCTTGGACAGGACATTAAAGCGAATGATTTTCCCCTTTAAAAAAGTAAAATATTGGAAAATTCAAACAAATAAGTACCTCCATAGAAAAATGAATTTCACACAGCTTGTGTTTTAATGAGACCTACATTTTGGTCTATCTCTTACAGTTTACCAGCTATGCGAAAGTCATTCAGAATGACTTGAGGGCGTTCCTAGAAAAGTCAAGACGAACATTTCATTTGGCATAAGAAAATCTTAAACATGTTTTAATCAAAATCGGTAGAGCCTTTGTAGTGAAAATCAAAATCTTCGAAAAATTTTATCAGTGGTAATTTGAGATGGGGAGATCAATATTTGATGTTCAAGTGACTTTTTGTTTTTGAGATATGCTATTCAAAATCACACACATACACTATACACTTTTTCTATGAATATAACGCGTTAAAATCACATGAATTTCTTTATTCTTACACAAGCTAATATTAAAAAAGCTATTCCGTCTAACTGAAAACCCAACACAACAGCCCTTCACGGGACAATACCTACCGCACAGCCGCTGCGTCTCCCACCTCTGCGCACTACAGGCGTCATGAGTGGAGTGCAGTACTGGAGGTGGGAGGTAGTTAGCGCCCCGAGCCCTCCCAGCCAGTTAAGCTGGGGTCGCTGCTTCATCAAGTAGCTCCTGATTTGGCCCCTCCGGGACCTAACGAGGTTGAGTGCACCCCGCGCCAGACCTCCCAGCGGGGGAAAAATCCCCACGCCAGTATCTGAGATCGAACCCGAGGAACAATGAGAATAGGGGAACACAGTAACCTTAAGCGATAGCCAAATATTTTAAGATTTGATTGCTATATGAGGACTTTAATATCCCCTCCTCTTTGCATGGCCAGAACATAAAAATGCATGAGACTTCACACCTGAGAAAAGTAAAAGCATTTGAAAATACCAGCCAGTAACAAGAAATATCTTGAATGTGGTTATATAAGAAGAAAAAAGTTAATTTGACACACTGATTTTCTTAAGTCTTCGTGGCAACATCTTTAGAATGTACTGCACTTAAGTACCAAGTTTGGTATTCAGCCAACTTTTCGCTTTTGAGCTATGCTGTTATTGCTCCCATGTTCTGGTGGAGAGAAGGCTAAGTTGTAAACATAAGGGAACAAAGGGGGTGAAAGCCAGACTCGTTAGAATGTTAGATGACCCTCGGAAAGTAGACAAAAAAATTCAGTAATCTTTAAAATACCCTTAAATAACAATGTAAAATTACATTGGGTTGCAATACCCATGCGGTTCATTGACAATTCTCCGGCCATATCTATTCGCACTGATTGCATACAGAGAGTAAAAGGGAAGATTAGAGAAGGCAAGAAATGTGTGTGACCTCGACCGTTATATACGTAATTAAGCAAAACCCTCCTGAGAGACAAATGAATAATAATTTGAATAACATCTGCCATATTAAAATTCTGTAATCTCAATACAAGAACTGATGAGACATAAGAAAATTCAACATCGAGCAAATAATTAGGTCCGTCTGTGCCGTAAATATCAGATGTATCAGAAACAACGGCTGCTAAGTCAAATTCCGTAAATAATAAATGAATGATTACGCCAAAACCTGAACCTACCAAAATTGACCCACCCATCCAGTCAGTAGAAACAATCCAACATCACTACTTTCCGGACATAAGCACAAAGGCACTATGAACCGAAAAAAGGGGGAAAGCTGTATTTATAACTGGGTGAAGAGACCATAAACTAAATGTGTGGGTGCGTGTTGGGGTGTGGGAGTTTCTGAGGAGTTAGTAATGAAATCATTCTCCATCTTGCTTCCCAATATTTGTTAGTTTCAAAAGCCATGAGCCATTCACGATTTGTTTAAATGTTCCGTGTCCATTTCGTCATCTTTGCAGCAAAATAAATCATTTGGAGATGCCACTATTCCAATTCTGAAAATAATTCGATCACTTCCTGTGATCAGTGGAAACGTAGCAACAGAGAATTTCCTTGCTAAATCAGGAACGATTGATTTACCATCCAAAATGTTCTTCCATCTTGACTGTACCCTTCGAAGTGTTATCTCTTGCCTACAATTTGAAGTTAGCTTTGTTTTAACCATTATTTTGATTGATTCACAGGAGAAATTTTAATTCACTACTAAATTGACATTAGATCCTTTCTTTCAAATTAAATACCCTAACTGCCAAACCATAAATTAAGTTTTCCATTTGGCACATTTCACAAACAGATGAACGTTTTTCTCTTTTTCTGTTTTTACTTTCTTTATTACGTATAGTAGGCAGAGGAAGTATTGTATCCGGCTCAAAATTTTAATATCCAGATTTCAGCGGAAATATGCTTCGAGACCCTCTAAATGGAGGGGAAAAAAAAAAAAAAAAAAAAAAAAATTCTAGAAAAATGTTTGTGTGTGTGTGTGTGTGTCTGTGTCTGTGAAAGGAATAACACAAAAACGAAAATTTGCTTAGGAACCAATGTTCTTATATAAGCTTAATATCTTTCAACGATGTCACAAATATTTCGAAGAAAATTCCTCCAATCGAAAATTTTTTTTTTTTTTTTTTTCAAATGGTTCTAACAATTTTGATTAAAATGCCAAATGTATGAGAGATGTTATGGTAAATGAAGTGTATATTCTGAAGTTTCTCGCTATAGCCTAAGTAGTCCTGTTTACTCTTGATAACTGGCAAACCGAAAAAGATGGATCAAATCATAATATACAACAATTTGTAGATATCGTTAAAACGCACAATGCATTTTTTTGTTAAGTGAACCATTTCAGAGATATTGATTGTTATTTGTGCGAGTACTTCAATGCTTACGGTTTACAAATGAAAGGTCGTTATTCGCTTTTTTTATGTCTTGGCCGTGTAAAGAGAACAGAATTTGAAAGCCTTCCTTTAGGCGTCTGTCTGGGTGACTCAGTTGGTTACACGCTGGCCTACTGATCCCAAGGTAGTGGGTTCAAATCCGACCCAGACCGATGATTTTAAGTGTGCTTAAAAACCATGTCAGTAGATTTACTGTCGTGTAAAATAACTCCTTCGGGACGAAATTCCGGCACACCGGCGACGCTGATGTGATCCTTGTAATTGTTAGCGTCGTTAAACAACAATTTAATTTCATTTATCGACCAGCTTTAAAATATCGCTTAAAGCCTACTGTATTCCCATGTTCCTCTTGCACCTACAAGAAAAGCAACAAGAGGAATAAGAATTGTTTAAGAATTGTTTGTGCAAGAGTAGAGAAAGTCATGTGAATGTAGCACATCGGGGTGACCTCGAATCGTATATTTGCAGTGAAAACTCGATATGGATTTTTTTGGGTAGAATACAATCCCTTCTGTACGTTGTAGAGGAAGTAATAAGGCATTAGCTTTAGCTAATACATTATCTCGGTTGTAAATCCCATTGCTTCCAGCATAATTGCAATATTTAAATATTTATCAGCAGTGGGCTGCTTCACACGGAGTTAATATGTGCAGCTCTGTGTGAAAAGAGCCCTTCTTCCAATGACGTCAGTCAGGTATATTCGGCGAATGAAAGTGAGTTATCCTCATCATATGCGAGGGACAATTACAGTCAAGGTCAATTGCCTGGGTTCACAGCGGGGCGTCCATAGACACTAATTGCTTCAAATTCCTTGCTTTTGTCGACCGACTGCTCATTAACTATATTCATCACGTGACCCCCAGTGAAGCACTGACTTTTCAGATTACTTCGCATCCATCGCTGGGGAATCTAAATCCTATCATTCTGTCATAAGGCTACAGTATGTTGGAAATTACAAGAGTATCTAATATACAAAAACGTGTCCCAGAGCATTTGCTTAGAGACATACAGAGCTTATAAACAGATGCAAAAATAAAAGGTAAAAAAATCTTATGTGTTGCACTCACATGACTTTCTCTACTCTTGTACTAACCATTCTTACAAACTCTTATTCCTATATCTTCTTCGTATTAGTTAAGATAAACATTTGTAAAAATTTTCTCATTCCTTATTTCCTTGTAAGTGCAAGGGGAATTTTAGAATACAGTAGGCTTTGTGCGACAGTCAAATGTTTTAAAGCTTTGAGATTCTGTTCTCTTTGCACACTTAACATAAAAAAATGAACAACAATGATCCATTTCACGAAAGTTCTAAGTTTCGCGAAACTCACACACTTAATAAGGAATATCTCCGAAATGAATTACCCTACAAGAAAATCTATTCGGACGTAAGTTGTGTATTTTAGTAAGATCTACATTTTTTTGTATAGTATAATTTGATCTATCTCTAACGGTTTACTAGTTATGCAAAAGTCGTCCAGAGTAAATACGACTACAGGGGCTATAACTAGAAAATTCAAGATATACATTTCATTTGTTATAAAAATATCTCAAACATATAACATTTTAATCAAAATCGTTAGAGCCATTTTCAAGAAAGTAAACATTTACAAAAAATACAGTTATTTCGAGGTTTAAATCTTCGTGCTTAGCCAACCAAACCCCTCCAAAAAGCTACGAATATACATTAATGCACTCAACTCTACCCCTCTGTATTTTATATTTTAGGGAAAAAGAAAAACAAACTTTTCTTCCCCTTCTAACTCAAAGCTGATTTTCGTAAAGCGTGTCGATGTATAAGTGAAAACATTAAGGGTGAAAAAAGTTACTTTGAAGAATTGGAGGGATGCGGCAATAAGTTTCCTTTATTATTCTCTCTCTTTGCTACAACATAGGAACAGGTTACTTTTCCTTTCTGTCTCGAGTATTATTCCTCGTTGCTTCGGCTTTAAGTACCCTTTCCGTAGAGGAAACTTTCGTATTTTAGGTAAAGATTCAAACAAGTGGAAGATTATAAGGATCTCAGTTCTGTAAACTCCCTCTCCAGCTGTAATTTCGGCTTTTTCAGGAAGCTCCAGGAGTCGTTCACGCGTACCTCCGCAAATATTCTGATTCTTGCAGGTTCTCGTTGCTTCTAGCTGGATTACTAGAGTATATTTGATGTAATTCTCGTTATAGTTAATGGCACATACGCTGCTTCAGCTTTGCGTTAGGCTTAAGGAGTGCATACATACCCATCTAGCCAAGATGAAATTGAAGCGATAGATGAACAATTGTCTAAAAAATCTCATGTGTTGCACTCACATGACTTTCTCTACTCTTGTACTAATCGTTCTTATAAACTCTTATTCCTATATCTTCTTCGTGTTGGTTGATACAAAAATTAGTAAAATATTTTTAGGCTTTGGAATTCCGCTCTCTTTGCACGGTAAACATATAAAAAAATTAATCGCGATGTTTCATTTTACAAAAGCTTAAGTTTTCCGAAACTCGCACAAATAACAAGGAATACCTAAAATAGTCCTTTATAAAAATTTATTTGGACATAAATTGTGTTTTAGCGAGATCTACTTTTGTAGTGTACCAAGATTTGGCCTATCTCTTACGGTTTACGAGTTATTCAAAATATACCTTTCGTTTGTAATAAAAATATCCGAAACAAATTGCATTTGAATGCAAATTTTTATCGATTTTCGATAAAATCTCTCATTAATCCTCTCACTCTGACCCTCTCACCCTCTCATTCCCACTCTCACACTGTCACCCGCTCACCGTCACCCACTCACAAAATTTAATCACGGGTCTTATTAAAAATGCCTTATATTCTGGTTACAAGGGAACGTGATAGATACCGTTTTAGCTTTTATTTAGTTTGTATAAATAATTCTCTGATGCAGTCAACGTAAATTGCTGGGTTGCAAAAAGCAGCATGGTTTACTTATGTTTCAATAGCGACTAATTTCCTTTGCCAATTTATGATATAGTCGAGTTATAAATTAAAAAAGTACAGCAGATAAAGGATATCTTTGGCTCACTTCTTGATTTATTAAGACCTATTTGTGCTTATTTTCCCCTAAAATCAACTCTACAATTTGCATCTGCATATAGGAACTAGGTATTTTGGGAAACATGTTTCTTCTGATGTTTGCCACGGCTTATGAAATAAACATGCCTTACTTTCGACCATAGCATAGTGTAGCAGTGCGTCACTGTGATGGACCTCATATCAACCTCTTTATAACTATACTGCTAACCACCAATCAAAGGAACAGCATATGGCAATCAATACTTCGCCGTCTGCGCACATTCCCAAGCAGCAGAAAGTGAAACTATCTATTCCCGTATATGAAATAAATCTATCCTTTGTATTTAATAATTAAGATTAATATTGCAAATAATATAATAAATTTTTGTCTTCTACTTTTTGAAAGTCTACTGTTTTAATGCTCTATATCATTGTGAAGGCTCACATAGTAAAATGAATGATTTTACAGTTAAAGCCACAACTATCGATTCTTGTATATGCATACAATCGAATACACGATTAAAATATCGGACACCAGTGAGCTCTAGAATATTAAAAGCATTTTATAAATGATCGGCCATAAATAGTCTTATGTATATTGTGAAACTGGCTAATGCTCGTTTCATAAAATGCAATATTAGCATCTTAATAACTGCCATTATGCTCTCGTTGCATAATAAAGTATTATGCAATCCTAGCATTAAAACGGCTGATTATGACCACTCAGCACTCTTGGCTTCGTTCAAATGTCAAGCGGAATGCGATCAATATTTTATCACTACTTTCTATTTTCCGCTATGACAAATGAAATATCTGCCTAGCAGTCATATTACTTCATAGGTCTGTAATATACTTATAATTTTTACTTTCTCTACTGCGTACAGTAAATAGAGGAATGTTTTATTTCACTCAACAATTCGATGTCGAGATTTGAACGGAAATACTGGTTTTAAGGCCCCTGAATAAAAAAAGCATTTTTAGAAAAAGGTTCATGTGTTTCTGTGGACAGCATAACGCAGAAATGAGAAGTCGGTTAAAAACTAAGGTTGATATTTAAGTTTAACATCTTTTGAGGATGCCACATGAAGATTTTGAAGAACATTCCTCCACCATAAACTACCCTTTGCATGGAAAATTCTGATTATATCGAAAATGGTTCTAACGAATTTGATTAAAATGCCACCTTAAGTTCTTTTTAGGTCAAGTGTATTTTCTGGCATTTTATGACATTCGCATAGCTGGTAAATAGTAACAGATATACCAAATCTTACTATACAAAAACTGGAGATCTTGCTAAAGCACAAAATTTATGTCCGAATAAATTTTTTGGTAGAGTGAACCATTTCAGAGATACTCCTTGTTATTTGTGTGACTTTTGGAATACTTAAACTTTTGACAAATGGAACATCGTTATCCATTTCTTTATTTCATAACCTTGCAAAGAGTACGGCATTTCAAAAATGTAAAAGCTTTTACTGCCGCTCAGAGCCTACTGTATTTTCATCTACAAGGACATAAGCAATAAAACAATTTGAGCAAATTTTTATCTCAACTAACACAAAGAAAATATAGGAATAAGAGTTTGTAAGAATGGTTAGTACAAGAGTAGAGAAAGTCATGTGAGTGTTACACATTAGATTCTTCACTTGCAAATGGATTAATTATTTTTACGTATTTTAATGCTAAAATTGCATAAGACCTACAGTGTGTTCCAAAATTAGACTGACAAACTTTGGGAGCTCACAGATAATGTTATTTTAAACACTTTTTGTTAAGCAGTTTTTTGCTGCGGTGCTTCGTTTAAGCACTAGACGAGTTAATGACATAAATTACTGCCTCCCAGCAAGTTTAAGTATTTATGGCAAAATCAACTTATCTTAGCAAGGCATACAATCTTAATCCAAGAAATAAATACAGACCACATACAAAAATCTCATGGTTTACAGTTAATCACAGCTTTACTATTCAGAATTAGACCGACAAACTTTTAAACCAGAGACATGGCTGGTTGTTTTGCGAGAGTACGGCCGAATAGGGCACTCTTTGTGTTAATCGGAATGGGCGTGCGTTCCAATATTTACTTTGAATAGTAAAGCTGTGATTAACTCTAAACAACAAGATATTTGTGTTCTGTGTTCGTTTATTGGATTAAGATTGTGTGCCTTATTAAGGTAAGTGCAGTACTAATTTGCAGTGTTTATTTTTCCGTAAATACTTGATACCCATCTGTGAAAATTTGAAAATCTACAGTTTTCATTGGATTGATTTGAAATTTTAACACAACAATCACTGTATAGTGAGGAGTAACTGTGCCAAATTTCACACATTTAGTCAGGTTAGTTGCTAACATATTAATATTTTATCTTTTTTTGTTTAATAGTTGTATAAATGGCATCCCCATGATGCAATTTTGATTTAAAAAAAAGAATAATTTTCAGTTATGTCCTGTAATAGAATGTTAGCAAATTGATGAGATAATTTCTTAATCTTGTTATTAGTTTGGATAAAAATAAATTTTAAAGTTTAAATTCATTACTTTTTTCATTTAAATTTCGAAATGTAAACTTTAAAATTTAATTACTCAGCAGTTATTCACATTATGAAAAAATTATCTCATTTATTTTTAATGTTATTTCTAAGCAGGTACACCAAATTTCATGCATAAGTACTGAAAATCGCATCCTGTGGAGCATTTTAAAGAGCAAACGGTGCTAAAAATAAAAACGTGGAGAAACTAAGTTTGAAGTGATAGCATGGATAATGGAACTGTATGGATTTAAATGGATACGACCACTTAAGGGAAATCAGTTAGACGGCCACGTGACATAGCTAAAAAGGCCGTAAGGCTATAAAAAGCATATCAAAATAAAGCAGAAGAATTATACTATTTGATAAAACAAAAATCCATTTTTCGCAATTTTTGAAATTTTTAGCCTTTTTACACAGATGGGTATCCTTAAACTAGGTGGGAGGCAAAGTTATCGGACTTCAACTTTCTAACGCTTAAACGAAGCACCGCAGCAAAAAACTTTCCTTAATAAAAAGGGTTTAAAATAATATGTCTCAGCTGGCAAAGTCTGTAGGTCTAATTTTAGGACACCCTATACAACGTGTATTGTTGCAATCAGTCAGAGTATACTCTAGTTATATAAATAACTATTTTTACTTAGTTTGTATGAAACGTGTTGTAAAAAATTCTTATAGTATAACTTGGCTGTCTGCAAAAAACAAATTCAGCGTCCTTCAATTATGTTTCATAGGAACTAATTTGCTCTTGCCACTTTATTATGACATGACCAAGATATAAATTAAAAATTACAGTAAATAAAGAACATATTTGACTCCCTCGTTGGTTTATTAAAGCTGCCAATTTGTCCCTATAATCAATTCTAAAACTTTGCTACATATAGGAAGTGTAGTTGGTTTTGGAAAAGCTTTGCCTCTATCATTTGCCATAGCTTATGAAATAAACATACTTAAGATAGGTTATTTTGTTTGCCAGTTCTCTGAACAAGCCGCCACTGCTTCACCACAAATTTGTCATGCACTCTGCCTCCTACAGTTTTGTTACCAAAGACACTAACGAATCTAGTTCATCGCGGAAAGAGATTTTTATTTTTATTTTCTGCAGAAAATTTTCCATAATTGGATTGCAGACTTTGAATCTCTGCTCGTTTGTAATATAAATGCGTTAGTACTTGGCTAGAGGCTCATTTTACATGCCAGTTCTCTGTGTTTCGCTCGTTCATTCAAATATTCCTAGGTATACATAAATGAGAAAGGGCTCGTGTGTATTCCCGTGAAAAACAATAAAATATACAGAATTTTTCACTACACCAACGTGGGTTTTTGCTTTCATTCGCCCATTAAATACGAACGCAAGAAGCGAGGCGAAAGGCAGTCATGGTTATAAGCTCTGCAAAGGCATACTCTAATCGAATTCAAAAATGTATTTGTGCTCATTTATTGAAGCAATATGTCGAACGCTTTCTAACCAATTGTGGGTTGTACTTTACTTCACATGATGTAAACAATAATATAATTACCACCACATTTATTCTTTTTTTTTTTTTTTTACTTTCTCTACTAGTAAGTAGAGGAAGTACTGTATTCCACCCAAAAATGTTTTGAGGAAATGTTTTGAGGTCCCCTGAATGAAAAAGCACTTTTAGAAAAAGGTCCGTGTGTGCGTCTGTGTCTGTGAACAGCCTAACTGAACAACGAAAAGTCGGTTATAAACCAAAGTTGGTATTTAAGTTTACTGTCTATCAAGGATGTGACAAGAAAATTTTGAAGAAAATTTTTCCACCTTAAACTACTCTTTACTTGGAAAATGTTTCGAAAATTGTGATTTTCTTGAAAATGGCCCTATCCATTTTGATTAAAATGACATATGTTTGAGATATTTTTATGGCAAATGAAATGTATATTTTGAATTTTCTGGTTATAGCCTATGCAGTCCTATTTACTCTGGATGATGTTTGCATAACTGGTAAACCATAAGAAACAGACAAAATCTTATTATACAGAAAGTGTAGATCTTGCTAAAACACACAATTTGTCTGAATAAAATTTTTTGTAGAGTGAACCATTTCAGAGATATTCTCGTTATGTGTGTGAGTTTTGGAGAACTTATACTTCTGTGAAATGGAACATCGTTATTCATTTATTTTATATGTTAACCATGCAAAGAGAATGGAATCTCAAAGCTATAAAATATTCCCATGTTCTTCTCGCACCTACAATGTAATAACCAATAAGATAATTTCTGGAAATGTTTATCTCCACTAACACGAAGATTTTGTAAGCATGGTTAGTACAAGAGTAGACAGTCATGAGTGCAACACATCAGATATTTTAGTTCGTGGTGTAGCGATGTCCAACCTTGTCTCTTTGAAAGCGTTATGTAAATTAGCTGCTATTCCCCACCTCCTCTTTCAGTCGGAGTTGTGAATCAGCTCACAAGCAGTCGATTCCATGGCCATTTCTAAGGCATACCTTGATTTCTCTGAGAATGCCCTCAGGAAACCTCTGAATTCTGGATGATTTTTGCATAAATGGTAAACAATAAAAGACAAAAGCTTACTAAATACAAAATGTTCATCTCCTTAAAACATACAAACAAACTTTGTCACTCGGCAAGAGAATTTGGAGTGGGTAAGGCAAGTTCAACCGCTATCTCTGCTCTCGTGCCCATGCCTGCTTTAAAGTTAGGCCCATGGTCGAGCAGATTCATATCAAACTTGAGTAAAATGGCAACTAAGATGTTTGTACAGATATTACTCGTATCTTAATTGCTGTTATACTATGGTTGCATTGGATTCATAGAATTTTTTATGGAATACACTATCTTCTCTATTTAGTTTTACATAGTAGAGAAGGCAGTAATAAAAAGCACTTATAGTGCAAAATAAACTTCGCCTTGTCTTCAAATAATCCTAGATTCTCTAATACTGCACTTGCCACAGTCGTATCCCAAATATAGGTACTATTAAAGTTGACAAACTTACAACAACTAATTTAGAGGCTGTAACATAAACAGCAAGCAATTAAAAAGATGATACATATCCACACAGTCACTTCTACATCTATTAATTATATGATCTCAAAGTTTAATCCTGTAGTGACAATGACTTGTTTCTTCAAGTGACTGCTCGTTCAAGACCTAAACACATCAAACTTTTTATAGGTTATGTGCCTTTGCATTCAATATGAAGCTATCCTTTTATGATGTTGGAGGTCATAAAATATACTTTATATGCTCTCTCTAACAAACAGAAATAAAGGATTGATGCCGCTCTTGGGTTACGCCCCAGCTGATGTGTGGGTGTTGGGGTCAGTCAGAATGGTAACCTTGAGGTACATAGGTACTTCTTATAAGCAGGTGTCTGTGCGCCTCTTGTGTTTGTTGAGACCGAAGTCCGTGCTGGCCACATTTAGAGCTAGCTGTGGCGTTACTCATAACATAGATTTTCTTTTTAGGAGAACATATCGAGAAGAACCCCTGAAACCGCGGCAACTGGGATCGAGAGAATACTGGTGGACCCGAAGGTTGCAGTCCTACATTGTTTCTAGATTGAACACATCCAACCCCGGTCACTGCCCACAAGTGGCGAGCCTCCCTGTGGTTCCTAGAGCCCAGAAATGCCACTCCAGAAGCTGGGTTTGTCAACAGTTGAATCAATGGCAGTGAGGAACCTTTCCTAAGTGCATCTTCACCGTCCAGCCACAATACACCTAACACCGTCACCTAGTCCTTCAGTAATAAATTATATAGTGGCAATTTTGGGGGGAGTCTATTCTGATCTTACCTTTGTAAGTATGGATATAATTTCTTATTTGGGTTCCGCGGAAGCACACTGGTTAGGTTGCTGGCATGCATGGATTCAAGAGCGTCAGTGATATTTACAAGGATAGTTAACCATACTAATAAGTTTCCCAGAACTCTTATGGCTAATTTTCGCTACCTGGTGGCGTTACTAATGATTTCTCTCACCATGAATTGCTAACAACTAATTTCTCTCTACAATCTGTTAGTTCTGGTTTGTTGGACCTTATATTGATTACACGCCATACACAATTTATTGCGATTATTTCATTCTACCACGATTTATTTAATTTATTTATTCCCGTTGATAATTATGGTATCAATTAGCTTGAGGTGGGGTGAGTTTGAAATTTCTAATTTGTTTTGTAGCACTATTATTTAAATTGTCTTCCCCTTAAAACATTGCCTTTCTTTTAAGTTCTGACGTTTTAATATTATTAACATTACTAACTATTGTGGTTCACATATTGACTTCTGCAGATAGTTTTCACTTCTGTTTATTAATACCTATCATCGCCAAATAGCATTCTTTTAGTAGTAGAATTAAAGACATTTTAATACTGTCTAGTGAAACATTTTTTATTCCCCTAGAGTGCCGTTCTTATATATTAAACATCTGATGTGTTGCACTCGCATGACTTTCTTTACTTTTGTACTACCCATACTTAAACTCATACCTATATTTTTTTCGTGTTACATGAGATAAACATTATTGCTTATTGCTTATTTCCTTTTAGGTGCAAGTGGGATATGGAAATATAGCAATAGTCAAATCTTTTAAAGCTTTCAAATTCCGTAGTCTTTGCACGACTAACACAAAGGATAACGATGTCCCATTTGACGAAAGTTAAAGTATTCCAAGAATATCTCCGAAAAAGTTCCTCTACAAAAACTTTTATTTGGACATCAATTGTGTGTTTGAGCGAGATTTACTTTTCTGTACAGTAAGACTTGGTCTATATCTTACGGGTTACTAGTTATGCAAGACATCCAGGGTAAAGAGGATCACAGAACCAGAAAATTCAAGATATACACTTCATTTGTTATGAAAATATCTTAAACACATGGCATTTTTATCAAAATGGTTAGCCATTTTGGAGAAAATCAAAATTTTCGGAAAAGTTTCCATGTAAAGGCTAATTTAGGGTGGAAGAATTTTCTTCAAAATCTTTCTGGGATCCTTGAAAGATAAACTTAAATACCAACTTTGTTTTTTAATCGACTATTCGTTTTTGAGTTATGCTGACCAAAGACTGCAGACACAGGCATTTTCTAAAAATGTATTTTTATTCAAGGGGCCTCAAAACATTTATTTCCGGTGAACTGGGATTCTCTGTGCTAATCAAATGCCTCGAAATATTTCCATTTTTAAAGAAAGCGGCTCTCTAACGGCAGATACAGTTAACGTTAGTATTCCGAGCAGGAATCTCTGGCAGAACACGATGTGACGTTCACTTGTCCACTTCCAACTCATTTGTTGGGGAAGCAAAGGACGCAAAAGGATTGTAGAAGGCACGTGGACGCACTCCGAACCTGTTTTTTACTCAGTGATTTAATTGAGCTCTGCTGTAATGCAGGGCCAAGTAAGGCTGTCATCGATTCAAGTGCCATGTGAGCCTGTCAAGTACGTACTACAACTACAACTACAGGCGTCTACCTCAAATCAAACGTCCCCACAAGCTTGACATGTTCATAACAACACTCTCTAGAGATCACATTCAGGCACTTGGGTCGTAATATTATACATTTCACAAATTATTTGTTTTTTGAAAATTTGCTCAAGTTTTTCATACTCTAGAATGAGATTTGGACGTGTATAAATGGTATTTGTGAATACATATGTGTTGTGAATAATTAGAATAACACAATTTTTTAAAAAAATCAATTATTTTTTTAATTTTAAGGGGTGTTTAAGGGTTGTCATATACCTAGTGAGTCAGCCGCCCCTTATTGTTGGAAGGTAGGCCACCCATCAAACGGCATGTGCACTTTGGTCCAGTTTTGCTCTTACTAAAGCATACTGCTTGACATTCTTAGAGACAAAAACATGCGACTTTCACTGAGAGTGAATACTGTTTTCCAGTCGATTTTCCAAACTTTTTATTATAATATACATAGCAACGTAATTCAGTAAACGCCTCTGAAAAAATGGGCCAAAAATATGAGTACACTAGCATCGCCAAATAAAAATAAATTGGCGGATTCTTGTATTCAGAACAGGGGTGACTGCAAAAAATTAGGACAATGGACCCGTATAGTCAAAACGCTCACAGTATTAAATAACGGGTTATTTAAACGTTTCCGTAAACTACGTATCGTACATCTTAAATAACATGTTTTGTCAGTTTAAGCAATAATATTAAAACTCACAGCAAAGGATTAAAGCTGTTAAACGGCTAAATTAAACAAGAAAACTGACGAAGTGACAATGACATAGCACCTGGCATACAAATCGTACTATTGAACTCGGAACGTGCTTTCAATCTAGCTTCGAAATAGCTGAAGAGAATCATGTGTGTATCCTCTCCGCTAACCCGAGGAAGATGGGTTCGCGTTTCGCCATTGCACGATATTTTTATGCTCTTTAAAACTAGGAAGCCGAATTCATAATCAAATTATAAAGTCCTTGAAGTCTTAGGACAAACTTAAATAGTTTGTCCTTATTTTGTAATAAAACAGGTATACTGACTTCTGGCCCATAGGACTGGCATGATGTGCTGTTATGAATGCCGACTCTATTCTCCACGTGTCTCCACGTATTCGACAGACGAGTACATTGATATGCTTTTGATCTACGGAGAAGCAAGAGCCAATGCACAAGGCAACTCAGCATCTATACCGGGAGTTATCCAATAGATAACAATATTACAAAATGGAAATAAGACAATTACAAATTAAAATAACAGCTTTTAACATAATTGTTCAGCCAATGTTATTTGTGAATATTACACAAAAATAGCACATGCAGGGGAGTAGAACCACATTTACATCAGACGGATTACTTACGAATCGGGTGCTCGTCCCAATTGAGCTACCTAGTAACTTCAGAGCTTTGCAGAGGTACAAACGTCAGGTGTGAAATTACAAGCACATATATTAAAAGGCTATGCTCAAATCTATATTAGAACCTGTTAATTTCATCGAGCGTGTAACCAAAGAGTTCCATGTTAAGTACTTGGGTAGAACCAAGCACGGGGGCCGATGTTTTCATTTTAGGTTATAAAATGCGGAGTACATAAAACTGGAAAATAAGGGGCAGTTGGTTTGGTAACAAATTTTTGTATTGAAAGCTTTTGTTTTGCTCCTAAAATTTCCTGCAGTTCTTGCGTTGTTGTGTTGCTGAATATGAAAAGTACGCTTTTGTAAATTTGTGAGTGCAAACTCAAGAAAAGGTAGTAACCTGTAAACGTAGAAAGTTAGCACTGTGTTAGATATTTCTGATAACAGCCAGAACTATGACGTCTATATCATGTGACTTGGGATGGCATGCGTAATGTAGGTTACAGATTTTAGTGTGCGAACATACGATGTCCAGCTGAAAAGGTGTTGAATTAAGCCAGGCGACTGAATTTGAGCAGTGCTTTTACCAACAAGAATCTTATGGTATACTTACATAGCGATGGGGCCTCGATACTCTTCTATAATCAGTAGTATCGGTATGTCTAATGCTTTTTGAATACTTTAGGTTTTTAAGTTGACTTTATTGAAAGTTCATCTTTATACTAGATAAGGAATGAAAGGAGTCGAGACTTCACATTTTTGCCTCGCACGTGTCCCCAAAGAGCTACTGGAATATAATCCCTGATAGACCTTGACTATGTTTACTGTGAGCGAATGAACGCAATTTTCATAGACTCTTGTATCTAAATGAAAACATTAAAATAATGGCGATAGGACTAGAGGCACATATATAACATGCAGCGTTAACCGAGTTTTGAATGAAGCTGATTTAGCTAGCACACTAAATCACGTTTCTGTGATAACTTGGCTTGGTGAGTCACTTTCGGAACTTAGTCAATATTTTCAGCTTAATTTATCAAGATAAATATAGTGTCTCCAATTGCAGTATGTATAACAGCAACGATATCGGCTTTCGCCTTCATAGTTATTTACAATGTGAGTTAAGTATAGAGTATAGGTCCTTAAAAATCAGTATCATTATCGAGAAATAATGGTCACGTCCCATCACTACTGACATTATTATTCCTACCTTACTCATGTAAAGCTATTGTTAAAAATGATTATTCTTTTATTTCATGCTAACCGAAATAGACATTTGCAGAAACGGCCTTATTGCACATTTATGTAGATATAACGTGATTATGGGGCTACAATAGGCTTAGTGTATCTTACTTCGCCAAAAAAATTGTAGGTTTCGTTAAGGTACGCACTTGATGTGAAATATTTTTTGTGGGGTTAACCATTTCCGAGATATTTCTTGCCATTGTGATGCGCAGCCGGTCAAACTTTGCGGTGAATAAACAAGGTAACAATGGAATGGGCCGGAACAAAGATCGATTCTTGATGGTTCGAGAAGCTTTCGACTGGATTTTTGTTCAGGAGAAGTTTCGAGAAAGGGGTATTTTCCAGAGAAATTGCCGGCACTTGGCTTGGACTATAAAAGCTATAGAGTATGGACAGATGAGCAGTGTGTTTATGTGTAGAATTAAATCGGTTTTAGTGAGTGTGAGTGTATCATCAGAAGCAGTTGTTTTTTAGACAGAAAGAGGCAGTATTAGTGGAGTGTATGTTTGGACAGAACAGCTATATACCCCAAGGTCACGATGAGTTGTTTATTATGTTAACGATAAAACAGAACTGCGTTTTTGTGATTAAATTTTAGAAGGGAAATAACGCACACTTAAAATCCACCGATCTGGGCAGGGTTTGAACCCACGATACTAGATTCCACCATGCCTAACCAACTGAGCCACCCAGGCTGGCTGGCACAAAATGTAGTGGTTATATTTAGCGTAATAAGGACAGAACAGCTGTTTCAAATATAGTTGTAAATATTACATTCCTATAGAAAGGAAACTTAATTGATTCTCTTTTCTCGCACACACTGGAGCAAAAGGAAATAAGCACTTTATTACCATCGCAGGCTCGCGGCTATGTAGAGAGAAAATATAATTACTTTTATGTTGAACCGTTTGTATTCTTCGTTTTCTTTTTAAAACATCCTTCCTTTTAAAGCTTAATGGGCAGATTCGCTGGTAGCTAAACACAACCACTAGAAGCACTCTGTCGTAAAAGTGTGCTATCCTTTTCTAAATATTTTAAATAGTTTCGTCCTTTGGGGCGCAAAATAATTGGAAATCGTTATACCCATATCGCCCCAGGAGATGAGAACGGGAAAGGAGGGTCTTTGGAAATGGGACCCAGTTCGGGGACTTCTTCCAGCCCTGAGAGCTGCCAAAGAGAGTAAATGAGAGAATCAGAAGCATAACACAAACAAGATTATTATGGACTTAATTTTTCAGAGGTGTCTTAAAGATTATACTCGGAAAAAAGACTTCAATTTGGAACTTACACGATTCATTTGCGTCCGACTGCATAAATATTGCTAACCGCAGTTCAGATTTAATCTAAGATCAGACAATGAATATTGAGGTCAGAGTAGAATCACATTGTATAATGCTAATCTAAGATCATCGGTTAGGATCCACATACGATCCCTTCAACCTTTCTACTGGAGCCGCCAACTTACAGCTTTATACTTCTGCCAAATGGAACATCGTTATTCATTTTTTTATATTAACCGTGCAAAGATAACAATTTGAAAGCTTTAAAAGATCTGACTATCGCTCAAAGTCTACTGTATTCCCATATTCCAGTTGTACATACAAGATAAATGCTGTAAATGTTTATCTCAACTAACACGAAGAAGATATAGGTATAAGAGTTTGTAAGAATGGTTTAGTACAAGAGTAGAGAAAGTCATGTGAGTTCAACACATAGAATTTTTTCTTAGCGTTTATATTTTTGCGCATGAAATGTGTGCCTTGGTGGAGCCTGGCCGAGTGGTTAGACCGTTTACCTACCACCTAGGCGGACCGGGTTCGATCCCAGGGACTCGCATGTGGTATTTGTGATGGATGAAGGGGCATCTGGGCTGGTTTTCTCTGGGTTCACCGGTTTCCCTCGCCACTCACTCCACCAATTGCTCCATAATCAGCTTTCCAATGATAGATTTGTAATGCATTTCATATCTTCTTCGTCACTCTTGTATCTGGTACTGGGCTGACCACCCGTTTCCAGGTCTTCACTCGCTCCGGTCTGTAGGTTCATCTGCTCCCCGACAGTCGTCTAACCGTAGACATTGGCTTATTGGTGAAAAGGGGAGGATAATCAGATATATAATAAGAAATTTTTGCCTTAAGATGTCAATTTTGATCTGATTTGTATGTAAATTTGAATTTATAATCTCCAATGTACTAACTTTTCCAGATCGAGTGACTGAAGTGTTTTCACAGTTAAATTTGAACAGGACATTAAGTGATAGTGCCAACATTTATAACTGATAAACTGAATTCAGAAGCGATCGCTTTTTAGTGAAGAATTTCGTGACTGACGCCCAAGAACTTTTACTGATAAAAACATTGCCGCTGTCGGAGCAATGCTTGAACGACGGACATCCTAAGCATTTATTTGGGCGACATTGGTCATTGATATGTATCAAATCCGTGTTATACAAACAGTAGACGTGAGAAAGTTTTGCTGTCGATAACGCATTGTTTTGTATAGAAAAACTCTGGGAAAATTCCAAGACGGCACTACACATTTTTTTTAAACATATATATATTGGCGATGAGTTTTAGATATGCTATGAACCTGACAAAAAAAGTCAGTCGGCTCAATTCTAAAACTCGTGCAAATGATAAGGAATATTTCGGAAATGGTTCACTCTACAAAAAGAATTTAGACATACATAAATTATGTGTTTCAAATGCAGTATGTGAGCTATAGCCAAAAAATTCAAAATATGTATTTCATTTGCCATAAAAATATCTTAAACATGTGGCATTTTAATTAAAATCGTTAGTCATTTTCAAGAAGGTCATAATTTTGCAATTGCAGGTTAGTTTAGGTTGGAGGCATTTTCTTAAAAATCTTTGTGTCGCATCCTTGAAAGATATTAAACATAAATAGCAATGTTAGTTTTTAACCGAGTTTTCGTTTTTGAGTTACGCTATACACACACACATACACACACCTGCACCTTTTTCTAAAAATGCCTAATATACTTAAGGGCACTGGGAGGTCGATTGACTTCAAAAAATCGATTTTTTGTTTTTAATGTTATATATATATAACATAGGTATAGTGTTATTTGTTATAATGATAGTTGCAGTGGTAGAGTTACAGTGATGGAAAAAATGGGTATAAAAGTTAGTCAGAATATGAAATTGTTTTGTTCTTTAACGACGCTGTCAATTGCCAGGATCACATCAGCGTCGCCAGTGTGCCGGAATTTTGTCCCGCAGGAGTTCTTTAACATGCCAGTAAATCTAGTGACATGGAGCTGTCGTTTTTAAGCACACTTAAAAACCATCGGTCTGTGCCGGATTTGAACCCGCGACCTTGGGATCAGTAGGCCAGCGTCTAACCAACTGAGCCACCCAGACCGACTCAGAATATGAAGGAAGTCTGTATAAACAAGATATACGTCGACTCTCAGAGGTAAAAAGGGCAAGTCAGTTGCTTGAAAATAAAGCTAGAACTAAGAAAATGAAAAGAAAAGATGAGGAAAACTTAAGTAAGCAGGAATATGGAGCAGGCATTCTGAAAGTATGTGTAATTTGAAAAGAATGGTACTTCAGCTTGATCGCAATTTCCCGAAACCTTGATTTTTCACACTTCAGGTACACATTTCTCAAAAACTATAAGAGATATTGATATCAAATTTTTAGCGCTTATTTATCAACGTCTGTTGAGTACAGCGGGTTAAAGTTTTTATGAATTAGAGCTATAATGTGGAGAAAAAAAATTAATGCTTAAAAGTATTACCATATGTTTTCCTATATAGAATTAAATAATTTTTTTATGTGCAAAATACAAACTACATAGGATTTATGTTTAACCGGCGATGTTAAGCTACGCTTTGTTATTTAGATAAACATTTGGTGCCTGTAGCGTCAAAAACCCTACAAGAAAAGTGTACCTGAAGTATGAGGTGTAATATTTTTTTTTTCAGGATACATAGTGTGCTTTATGCCCCTTTTGCATTGAATTCTGTGAATGTAATTTAATTATTATATAGTAGTTAAATGTAAAAATGCTTGAACTATAATCACACCAAATTTCTATTTATTCTAATCATTAGTAGCTGCTATGTTTAAATTTTAAATATTGGTGTAACTTAACCTCGTGGTTAAGTAGTTATACTTGGTTATACGTAGTAGAGAAAGTAATAAGTCTAGGGCTAGGAAGTTCATGCATTTGCATGTTTTTTCATAGGGGTTAAAAATGTATGCTTTTACATTATGTGCACGAATTACGGAATTTTCAGTTATTTGGACATGATTTTACGGTGGATATAACTGCATATTTTATTGATTTTTGATAAATGCATATTATTTCAATATGTCCCTATATTGCATATTTTAATTATTTTAGGGCTTTTTATTACTATTTTATATCTGGATAATATTTTTCATATTGGCAGTACTGCATATGATGCAATTCACGAAGATTTCAATATTATTGTCCCTATATTGCATATTTTAATGATTTTTATGCTTTTTTTTTATATTTTCATCTGTATAATATTTTTCATATTGGTAGCATTTCTGAGACAATGGTTCTTTCCCATTGGTAGATAGATTTGTGTCCAGTACGAAGATAATTTTTGTTAAATCTCCTAAAAGGGTTAAGTTGTTTAGATCAACAGCACCTAATATCTGACTTCTTCCTGCACCAGTGTTAATCGATGGGGAACATGGATCGATGCAGTTTTATATTATGCTGAGCACATAGAAATAGCCGAAGAGGTTGTTAATTCATTGGACTTGAAAGATGCTTGATCAATAGAAACTGTACAAAATATTCTGTCAGGCACTGGGTTAAAAGAGGATCTTGGTTTCATATCTGCCCATTTTTCTTTCTTACCAACAGCCATAACGGCATTGGAAGCTGTAGGATTTCCTTTGCATGAATCACTGTCTTTGAAAGAACAATATGTGATCTAAGTTCGGTTCCTGGTAGCACAGGACAAAAAGTGAATTATGTAATTTCAAAAAATTCTGGTTATAAACAGATGTGAGGTATTCGGTATGTCTCACCAAGAGACTTGACTCTCTCTGTGTGTGTGTGTGTGTGTGTGTGTGTGTGTGTGTGTGTGTGTGTGTGTGTGTGTGTGTGTGTGTGTGTGTGTGTGTGTGAAGCAGTTAGCATCATTTAAATATGTCCCTATAACATCTTGTGACGTGGAGAGAAGTTGTTCACGTTACAAAAGTGTTTTGCGAGACAACAGACGATGCTTTACAGTTGAAAATTTGTAAAGTGTTGGTTGTGAACTGCAATTTAGCAGTTAATACTAGCAGCGGGACCACTACTGCTTCAACCTCTAAGGAATAAGGTAACTATTATTTATACTAACTCGTCTTGTCTACTGCAAAGGGACATTAATTGTTTTAATTAAATAGTGCATATTTGTTGGCATATTTTCAAGTTTTTAAGAGCATATTTTTATGCATATTTCAGTGTTTTTTAGGGCATGAACTTCCGTGCCCTAGTAATAACTGCACTGGAGTTTGTTTTTGTCATAGTGGTGTGAGACGTGGGATTTCTGGGATTGGCATTTTGTTAGAATATGAATTATGCTGTGTAACACGAATATGTATGTGGGTTTTGAGTCAGTAGATAAGCAATTATAATACAACATATATAATGATTTAAGACGGTGTGTATGTGTCCATGAGAAGTAAGAAGCTGGGTTTACAAGCAGCATTGCTATCTTTGGTAGTGAGTCAACAGTGTAGCCCGGAACTGTAATTAACACGTAATGGGCGTGTGAGAAGGACGGAGTGAGAATGAATAAATTAGAGCACGGCACTGAATTTATAGGTTGAGAATGATTATCACCGCATTCGAGTGGTACCATCACAGAATCAATCAGCGTGATTGCCCTGTCCGGGAACCAAACCACGTATCTTGTTACACGCCCTTGTTTTCACTACTAGTACTCATCAAGATTTGATCAATAGTAATTAACTAAATATATCATCTAATTGACATTAAACTAATTTGTCTTCATAAGGGCTCACCTGATGGTTGTACAGAGAAAAACACTTGTAGTGAATTAACCACAACATAAACCATGTCTGCAACTGAGATTTAGAACCTACTTCGGGTTTAATAGCTGTGCCTGTTACGCAAATTTCCAGTCTATTTGTTGCCACATAACCGTACTCCATGTAAAATATATTATCGACTTAAGGACACCAATAGATGTCATTTAGTTCAACAGTTTATAAATTTAATTTCCTTCTAATTAAGCTACAAAGCAGTTCTCTTTTACCGTCGTTAACAAAATGTACAGTTCTTTGTGATTTTAAAACTCACAACTGTTGCCTTCTCGTAACCCTGACACACTCACTTATGTCTTTCTTTACTTTTTGTCTCGCAAGGAACTGACTTTGCGATACATTCACTCAACACTCATTAAATTACTTCACTGTCTTCATTTCGACGCGACACACACACACACACACACACACACACACACACACACACACACACACTCTCTCTCTCTCTCTCTCTCTCTCTCTCTCTCTGTGTCTGTCTCTGCCTGTCTGTCTCTGCCTGTCTGTCTCTGTCTGTCTCTGCCTGTCTGTCTCTGCCTGTCTGTCTCTGCCTGTCTGTCTCTGCCTGTCTGTCTCTGCCTGTCTGTCTCTGCCTGTCTCTGTCTCTGCCTGTCTCTGTCTCTGTCTGTCTCTGTCTGTCTCTGTCTGTCTCTGTCTGTCTCTGTCTCTGTCTCTGTCTCTGTCTCTGTCTCTGTCTCTGTCTGTCTCTGTCTGTCTGTCTCTGTCTGTCTGTCTGTCTGTCTCTGTCTGTCTGTCTCTGTCTCTGTCTGTCTCTCTCTTGGCGGCGCCGTGGCCGAGCGGTTAGCGCGCTCGCCTACCACCTAGGCGGCCCGGGTTCGATCCCAGGGACCCGCATGTGGTATTCGTGGTGGACGAAGCGGCGTCTGGGCGGGTTTTCTCCGGGTTCTCCGGTTTCCCCCGCCATCTCATTCCACCGGTGCTCCATCTTCATTCCATGTATCATCAGTGTCACCGCCTGTGGTGCCGTAGAAGTAAAAGCGGGCGTTAAACACTACAAACAACAATGTCTCTGTCTCTGTCTGTCTGTCTCTGTCTGTCTCTGTCTGTCTCTATTTCTATCTATCTAATATTCGTCTCGTTCAACGGTCACAGTTCCCTTTTATCCCCAAAACTGCCTGCTTGCTTGCGTCCCGGAAGCTGTTATACCTGGAATGACGTAGCACGGATATTTCTCGAAATTGACCTTTTTCTAGAAGCTGTCACAAATAAGTCGACAGTCAAGGCTTCCCGAAACCTTTGCCAAACATTTTGTTCTGCAGCTTTGATTGTTGGCTCGCATTCGCCGCCAATGGTGTGTCCCGTTGTCGGTCGGCGTGACAGTATCATGTTCTCACATGACCTTCTCTGCTCACTTTTATACACACTATTCCTCGACCTACTTCAGGTTAATCGAGATGAACATTTCGTTAATGGAGTTAAGAGAGAGTCAAGCTTTTTAAGAACTACTTACTATGTGTAGTATTTTGTTCTGTATGGAGACTGCAATCTACGTCAGTTTTATAACTTTCAAGAAAACTTGATATAACCTCTTCCGCTGCTAGTTCGTTATGCATTATGATGTGCTATATCACAGCCTGTAACATCTGCTCACTTCTCTACCAGGACAGGAATGTTTGTTATATAGTGGCTGTCTTTCACGGTTCAACACGCAAATTATGTGGAGAGGGAATTTATCGTTTCATTTATGTATATATGAAAACGATCTTACTTATGCCAGCTATAATGGCCATTTTTATTTATTGTGTATAACTTAGAATGCTAAAATAACATTTCATATTTATCTAACTGGTGGATAATGTTAATGACACTGAAAATTCTTGCGCGAGCCAAGCAAGATTAACCTTTCACTTGTTTTGTCATCATTTCATATCTCCTTCCTCACTCCCTGATCACTCGTCCTGATTATTCTCTCTGATAGAGTTTGTTTGCTCCTGGACAGGCATCTCATACAGGGCGCCCAGTTATAACTCCTGGGGTCAAGTCCACAAGTATGAGGAGGGTAAGTAGAGAAAGAAGAGGATGAATGGTGGAGGAATTGGAGGAAGGAGGGAGAAGATGGAGAAAGGAGAAGTAGAAGCTAGGAGAACGAGGGCCAAGAAGCGAGAAGGAGGGGCAGGAAGCGAGGAGAAGGAGGGGTAGGAAGCAAGAAGTTTCTTATTAAACTGACCTTTCCTTTCAGTAGTTTATCTAGACACACACTGTGTTAATTGATTTGTATTCAGGAACTTTTAAAACCTATATTCCCGAAGAAACCTCGGCATCAAATTATAGAAGTACTAATTGTACGTAACCAGTACCAAAGTAAAAAGGAAACAAAACCACCGGGAACATTTAAATACGAAAATTGAACTACCAAAAGAGCTTATAAATGTATCGTAAGTTATAGCATTTAATATAGGCTATGCATATACAGGCAATGAAGCAGGCAAAACCCTAAAGTTACCAACACTGAAAATAGAACATCTTTTCACCATTAATGCTGAGGACAAACAGGAATAAAATTGGAATAAGCTTATCTCTACATAGACGAAACTTGCCAGTTTTCTCAACACTGTTTTCAGATGCTGTTTATTTACATGTTTCTATCAACTTCAAATTATGCCAAGCCCATTTCTCTGAACCGCACGTCCTTCATTGAAAAGTAATGTGGGATCATAACCTATTTTCCCATTATCCTTTTACTGCTCTGTATTGTAATAAATAATCCATAAATATAATAGGTTTTAGTGAGTTTGTCCCATTTTAGACGAAATTGCGTATTTACATAACGAGCGACAGTAATAAAATCAATGATCCATGACATAAGCCCGTAGGGGCACGAAAATATAATCGTGGGTGAAAAATTCTCTTTCGGTTGTTTTATTCAAATAAGGTGCACGCAAGAGGTACACACCTTCTTCGGGTTTGATGAAAAGGTCGACTGGAAGACAGATGGATCCTCAAGGTCAGGTATATTCAAACCGTTCCTGCTCCTATGATTCTGATTTCCCATTCTACTTCTTTCGTACACAAATTTCTTCAAATTTAACTCGTAATTTTAAAATTTGCACTTAGAAATTAAATATGTTGATACTGTTAGCTTTGAAATGATTACTAATTTTTTATTTTCTATACATACTACGTAGAGTATCATACTAATTTAATTACACACAATAATTATAGTATTATATAAATCATAAACAGTTGAATGTGTGTATAGCAATGGAAGGAACCAACACTTGGTTCACGTAGCGAGCAAGCTGGTACCCCATTAACGTTTAGAGAGGTCCTGGGTTCGATCCCTGATGACCAGGCACTCTGACGCGGTTTTTTTTTTCGTGGTTTTCCTTATTGCTTAAGCGAGTGGTAAGGTACTTAATTTCATCTAATGTATATTGCGCAGTTACCTATTTCGGAGGTATTCTTTATTATTGATTTTCATTTTCAAATAATTACACTTTTCACAAATAACAACCCATTTATTTTTACTTTCTCTACTACGTATAGTAAGTAGAGGAAGTATTCTATTCCGCCTAAAAGTTCGATGTCAGAAAATGTTTTGAGGGCCCCTGAATCTAAAGAAACCACTTCAGAAAAAGATTGTGTGTGCGTATACAACATAACTCATAAAAGGGAAAGTCGGTTAAAAACCAAAGTTTCTATTTAAGTTGCGCATCTTTTAAATAAGCGACACTACTCTTTATATGGAACAATTTTCGAAAATTTTGATTTTCTTGAAAATGTCTAACGATTTTAATTAAAATGCTATATGTTTAAGATATTTTTATGACGGCTAAATACACATTTTGAAGTTTCTGGCCATATCACATGTAGTCCTGTTTATTCTGGATGACTTGCATAACCGGTAAACCGTTAGAGATAGACCAAATCTTACTATACAAAAAATGTAGGTCTTGCTAAAACACAGTTTCAGTCCAAAGAATTTTTGTGTATAGCAAACTATTTCTGAATGAGTCTTGGAATACTTAAATTTTCGTTAAATGGAGCAGTTATTAATTTTATGTTAGCCGTGCAAAGAGAAAGGTATTTGAAAGCTTTAAAAGATTTGACTATCGCTCAAAGCCTACTGTATTCCTATATTCCCCTTGTACCTACAAGGAAATAAACAATTAGATAATTTCTGCAAATGTTTATCTCATCCATTGAACGCTGATTAGGAGCTGTGAAAATCGATATTTTTATACTCGGGCAGCAGCTTTAAAGTCTTTCTAAACCAATTTTTTATCAGGGTGTGCTTTAACACCGACTTATCGGTGTCTGATATTAATGTGTAACGCCATATAACTGTTTTATATTTAGTCGTGGATCATACGTTACCTATTTCAAATTACTAATGAGTCGTCTACAATCTCCAGCTATTTCGGTGTAGTCATTAACACCCTGTATAATATGCAAGTTTCTCTCACCAGCACACATAAGCGTGTGTGTGTGTGTGTGTGTGTGTGTGTGTGTGTGTGTGTGTGTGTGTGTGTGTGTGTGTGTGTGTGTGTTTGAGTGAGAGAGATTCTAAATATGTATCAGTGGATAGTTTTCAGAAACAGAAAAGCATTAACCTCCCCTCTTTTCCCCCTTATTTGTGTGTTATCAAGCTACCAGGCTCTGCGATAAAGTAGGTGAAGAACACGCCTCAAAAGACCTCAGGAGACGATACAAAATCCGCTGAAGATTTTCTTGGTCACTCGTTGTACATGCACGAAAGTGGCCCAGATTGTGTTTTCAGCAACCTCACGGCGGTCCCTTGATGCCGTAAACACTTGAAACAGCTGATTATCACATAGTTACGTGACAGCTATTACGTGTAGAGATGTAACCTGCCATCATTATATACAAATACCTTTTTTCTTTTTCTTCACGTATTGAAAGTAATTTCCATATTCATTAATTTTGCCTCCCTTCCACAAGGAATACAGCCATTTGCAAGGTCAGGAGTAACGTCCTACATGAAGGCTGCAAACGTAGATCACTTGCATAGTCACGTTTAAGTGCGGCATAGCACTTTATACTGTCAACTGTTTCAAGAAAACTTATAATGTAACCACCTCTTCTGATTCTTCCAGTTCGCTCTTCATTATGTTCCTTGTATTCTTTTTACTATATCCAATTCCACAGATAAGAAAGAAAAATGTGAATTGCTACGTTCATATGATTTCTTCTACCCACTCCTCTACAAATCATTCTTACAATAGCTTATTCTCCGATCTACTTCTTTCTTGGTAGTAAAGATGTATCTTATTACAGCATTGTGCTAATAATAGCAATCATATTCTTTCCTCTGAGATACAAACACATAAGTGTACTACTCATATGCCTTTCTCTCCTCACTTTTATACCAACTATATTTTCATCTATCTAGTTCGTGTTAATCGAGGTAAAAGTTTGTAGAAATGGTTTTATTTCCTTGTTGTTCAACGGAAATAGCAGTGCACAATAGCTTAAGCGATTGTCAACTCTCCTAAGAACTGGTCGCTATTTGATGGCTTTGAATGAGTAAGATATAAGAAGCAAATGATTACATATTCGAGAAAAGTTGAAGTATTTCTAAGGTCAAAATTGTTTCCGATATGAATTGTGTGGTTTAACAAGATTAGCATTTTTTTTTTTTTTTTTTTTTTTTTTTTGTGATTAAGCCTTTGTCTGTTACGGTTTAGAAAGTCATCCAGAATGAACTAGACTTCACAGGCTATTAAAGGTATACATTCTATTTTTCGTGAAAATATCTTGAACATATTTATTATGACAAAGACAATTCGGCCTAGTTACTTTTCTATAGTTTTATTCTCCAACTGAATGTACAAATATAGTTATTTTTCTACTGGCTCCTTTCACTGTCGTTGACTTTGTTTCATACACCAACTCCAATGATACATTCACTCGATACTCGTTAAATCTTCTTCACTTCGAAGCGACATACCTTTCACGACGACCGTGCTACGCACATACACGCACCCTTCTCACACTCACTGCAAACGGACCGATATGTTTGTGTTTCTTCACCTCCTTATAAAGTGGGGATGACGTTACATGGACCTTTCGCGAAATTCTTCAAGTAAGCCGGCCGCCGGCACTTCGCGAATCTGAAGAAAACCCCTTTTGATTCTGGCTCTGTGTGACGTTATCGCTCCCGTGAGTGCTGCGGACAAGCTTGACCTTTGAGATGGGCCGTGACCATTTTATACATACATAGTCGCGCGACGGCAAGACCTACCCCCATGGCCGCCGCGTCCCCCACCTCTGCCCACTACAGGCGTCATGAATGAAGTGCGGAATTGGGGGTGGGTCCCCGATTCCGAGTCCCTCCGGCCGGTTGTTCGGTCTTCGCGACCTGCGGCCGCTACTTTTTTATTCCAGTATCTCATTAATTGGCCTTCTGCACACCAAACGAGGCTGAGGGCACCCCAGCGGGAGAAACATCTCCATGGTGATACCATGGATCGAAAATGGGTCTTCCGCGCCATCGGTAAGCGCGTTACGACTGCGCTGCGGAGGTGGCCTTTGAAATAGGTGTATTAAACTCAATTGCCAAGCTTAGCTTTCAACAAAATTTTCGTTTTGATTAATACTATTCACATAAAGACAGACAGACGACATGCATAAGAACCTTTCTGTATACATTTTCTTAGGGTGCCTTAAAACGACTATTAACAAGTGAATTAGAATTTGTTTTCATGGTTTTCCTCAGTCGCTAAGGTAAATATTGGATTGGATATGTGGTACCGTGACCCAAAATTCCACTTTAAGTCTAAAACCGTAGCAAAAGTGCAAAATGTCCACGGATAATGAAAACAGATCGTCACAGAGGTGGAGGTACAGTAGCCCTGCACTGCGCCCTCTGGGACTCGTGGCGAAGCAAGATGGTATGATGGTATGACATATAGGGATGAGACCTTGAAGGCCAACTGTCCACCACACATCTGACAGAGCCGTCACGATACAACTACTCAGTTAAACTGAAAAGATAAGTAGAGAGGAAAAAATGTGTGTTTTCGGACAAATTTCGGTATAGAATTTTGGCGATATCGTTATCTCTAGACAAGTGGTGGAGAAATTAAAAACACTCTGTTCACAAATGATGTAACGTATTGCACTTACCGATGTGATACTCCGTCTACATTGTTGTCACTCAAGACACGTGCATTGCTTCAGGTCAAAACATGTTCCCGTCCATCCTCTTCCATCCAAGGTCAGGAAGGAAGGAAATTGTTTCTCAAAACACAACAAATATTTAGGAAAATAAGTTCACAGAGCCGAATAACGTTAAGTTACTGAATTTATATTAGAATCTATATTAAATTACCAATATGATTACAGAAACTTCTTCAGGGTTTAGACTATAGATTGTTCGGCCTTCACAAACACTGCAACCAACTTTTCAGTTACCTGCCCCGATCTATTTTACCAACCAATTTAATATTTTGGTAACCCGGTACTCCTTCGTGACAGTCGAATTCTCTTACTTATGATAATTATATTGTTATTGCACCCACGAATTTCCTTACTGCTTACCGATTCTTCCTGTGCCAAAGTGATCTGTCGCAAGTCAACACTCACTGCGGGTGATTTGGTTTTCAACAATGCCGCTACATAATACTGTCATTTGTCAACTGACTTTTAGGGCACACAGTAGAACACAATGTAAGTTGAGGACATGAAAGCTTATGTTATTGCGGACTCCTTCCCCTATTGGTATACCCGGAAATGAATCATAATCAACATTCTCCTCGCAAGCCTGGCATCAAGATTCCATATGAGGATGTCATGCATTTGTAAAAAACATTATCCAGCACTGGAAAAAAGACTTTTATTTCATCTATAAATTCTGCTCCTGGTTAATTATTCCCATCAAATGTCGGTCATGCCAAATTTTGAAAGATAAGAATCAGAATTGTAAAACTTAGCTAGGACCTAAACCACGGGTCTTGCGCTCTACGTTCGACGACTCTTAACCACTGAGCTACCATAGCAACTGCTGGTACGGTCTTAAAATGTCTAATTCGTACTTTCCCGGTAGACCACAAGGGAACCTCAAATTCAAGACACGCATCCCAATGTCGACTTACAACCTTAAGTACTTAAGTCCCGGGCTTATTTATAAACACCAGAGGCGTGTATGTTTTATCCATAGGAATACTGCACATGGACTTCACTGTTATCGCTCGCGCATATAAACAGCTGTAGGTAGCTTCAGCCTGGCCGTGACAGTTGTTTGCAAATTTGATGGCCACGTTGCACTTCTGACGTCATTCATACTCTGCCTTCAGCTAACCTGTATCACATACGAGCGCACATCCCTCCGGCCTTTATTTATAGCTTTTCCATTCATCAGATCCTGGCTATGATGTATTTTCAGTTCTGATTCTGCCTACCAAGTTTGGTATGTAAGACTATTCGCATTTTCCACACACACACACACACACACACACACACACACACACACACACACACACACACACACACACACACACACACAGGATATGTTTTAATTTTTTTTTAATTCGGGGACATCCAAGCATGTAGGAGACAGAGAATCAAAACTGGGATCAAAGAAATCAGAAGAAAGATATCTATTAGGTAGATATCACAGGGGAAAAACAAGCTAGAGGGAATCGTAGTAAACGCCACGGTAGAAGGCGGATATGTTCGCCACTCGTTTGTTCTAGAGAAAATACTTCAGCGAAGCCCACTCTTAATTAACAGGTCAGCAAATAGCTTGTTACGATAACAAACAGCTGCTTCCCTAAGTTATGTTTCAAGAGTACATAGAGTGCAGTTAACTACAACGTTTTGTGCACTGTAAGTCGTTAGTCAATCGTTACCAATCTTTTAACGAGAGCTGATTATGTTATAACGTGATGTCTTATATGATGTCAAAGCTAAGACGAAGAACTCCAAATAGTGTAAACAGTTATCGAGATTGAAGATACCCATCTGTGAAATTTTGGAAATCTACAATGTTCATTGGATTGATTTGCCAGATTTCATACATTTAGTTAAATTAGTTTCTAAGATATTAATATTTTATAATAATTCTTTAATATTTTTATAAATGGCTCCCCATGATGCAATTTTGATTTGAAAAACGTAATATTTTTAGTGATGTTCTGTAACAGAATGTTAGAAAATTGATGAGAATTTCTTAATTTTGTTATTAGTTTGGATAAAAATAAATTTTAAAGTCATTTTTTATTTACATTTCGAAATGTAAACTTCAATATTTAATTACTCAGAACTTATTCATGTTATGAAACAGTTCTCATTTATTTTTAATATTATTTCTAAGGGGGTGCACTAAATTTCATGCATATCTAGTGAAAACTGCATCGTGTGGAATATTGTAAAGAGCAAAAAGTGCTAAAAATGAAATCGTGAAAAAAAAAGAAAAAAAACTAAGTTTGAAATGGTAGCAAAGATAATGGAAACTGTATTGATTTAAATGGACGTCACCACTTACAGGCAACCATTTAGACGGCTACGTGACATAGTTAAAAAGGCCGTAAGGTTATAAAAGGCATGTCAAAATAAAGCAGGTTTATACTATTTTAATCATTTTTTAGACAGTTGATAGTAAAAGTCGGACTTTTAACAATTTACGACAGTGTTAAAAGTAGAAAATTCTTTCGCTAAGTGCTCAAAAGCTTTTAACACTCAGATAATGCCAACTTTGGTTTCTTACAGAATGTGACCCATTCAAGTAGGCCACGAATCTCAGTTATATAAAATGGCGAGTCATTTTAATGTTAATATGGGCTGTGCTAAACCTATTGAAGTTTTGCTAGCAGCGGGGAAACTGAAATTAGAATTGTTATCCAAAATATCAAGAAACCAATACGACGTTGCATATAACAGATTCTGGACTGGTGCAAGATAAACATTTTTTCCACTGCCTTCTTTAGGTAGAATTTTGTGTTTTTGTAATAGTCATCGTGTTGTTAAGACTGATGCTAAGAAAGGCAACAACTGTACAGCGCAGCCCAATGACTATTATGACCATGAGAAAGGGAAAACAATACCATATAGTGTATAAGGGTTAAAATGATTTTATTTTGTTCGTAGGTTTCCTCAACTCCTCGGCCTGTGGCCTCGTTTTGGAATCACATCTACTCACAAAATAAAATATTCCTTTTAACCCTGTATCATGAGCAACTATTGTAGGAAACATCGGAGTAACGCACACATCTGACTGTCGTTTCCCCTGTGTGACAATGCTCCCGTAGAGGTGAGCAAGTGACTCGCATCTGACCTCTCATTTAAAACTTCCGTTCGTTAAGAGCTAATACGCGAGCTGTAGTAATGAATGGATGGAGATTGAGTGAAGCGCCCGGTATATACGTGTCCTTGAAGACAGAAGACAGGTATAAGGCATCCATCGAGCCGTCACTCTCACGAATCCTCAAGGGCAACAGCAACAGTCCCATCCAATGATCACCGCATAAATACGAAGGCATCCAGACGCCGCGCATTCCTCCATAGCCATAGTACATTACTTTTTTCTTCTTCTTTATTTTCCCTTGCCGCTTCCAGAACGATAAGCTTCGCCGTACAAGCCATTCAATGCAGTATCACAGGGTCGCTGATCCAGTAACGGCAGAAAAAATGATTCTGGTTAGTCTTGCTTCACACCCATTGTATAGCACTACTGGTGTTATCAGTGCTAGATTATTAAAGTTATACACTTACCGAGCGAGTTGTCTCCATGGCAGCGTGAGGCTCGCCTTCGGGAGGTGCCGGTTTCAACCTCCCACTATGACTTAGAGCTTCTTGTGAACTTCCCTGGTTGATAAGTAAATATGGAGACAGTGTCTATCATTTTCCTTCTAGGTTTCGTGGTGTGTGGTGGTGTCGGACATATCGCTCGGATACTTGTTTACAGGAAAACGTTTTTTCCTGTGGACACTAGAGGGCTGCTTGCTTGAACGGGTTGTTCATTGCCATCCTGAGCAGCTCCAGTAGTGGGAGGGGGCTTCGAACGAACTATTCTGCGCCTAATGGTTAATGCATTAGTGTTTAGTACCTGGGAGACCAAGCTTCACGTGTGTCTTATTTTTATTAATAACAAAATTATTAATTCTGGAATTGCACTTATACATATTGCTATTTATTAACTATAATATCGTCACAGAGTGCATTACACTGGGTTACAATATACCTACATTCGTAAATTATTAAATGTGAAATTTCGATGCCTATCACTGAAGCAGTTTTTAAACAGTGAAAAACTTCTTTCTACGTCACACGATGTCAGAGGTGCAAATGTAAAGAATCCCACTCTGTCGTCTGGTGTGTTTTCCTTCTTACTCATTTTCAAAATTTCACACATAGGTTGATAACCAATATTTTTGTTTAGAACTTTCTAGAATTTAGCTTTCACCTTTTGGATAACTGGCACATGAAATATCTAATTGAATTAGCGGAGTCTTCTATTGACTGAAGTTTTTCAGATACTTCATGTGATATCAGAGACTGTGCAGTTAAAATAGCAGATGAATCCGCTTATAAAATTTACAATTTCATTGTAACGCACCGCATAATACGTAACGGTCTCTATCCAAGTACCCATCTTGTAATTATTTGCTACTACGTTACGTTGTTTTCGACTCTTGCTTCTAGTGGAAGTTGTTTGCACATTTGATGGCCGTACTGTACTTCTGACGTCATTCATGCCCTGCCTTCAGCTAACCTGTACCGCATGCGAGCGCACATCCATCTATTAGTAATAACTCAACCTTTCCTAAGAATATTTGTAAAAAATATAGAAGTAAGAGATGGCTAGAAAACGCACAGATTTCAGGGGAATTAATCTTTCAAAGAACCTAGAACTTCTATACAGTTGTGGATTCGAAGCTGAGTAGGAACCTCAGGTTGAAAAATATTCAGCAAAGTAATGTAATGTTTCGCAAGAAAATAATTCCTTGTCAGATATTTCGCAAGGTATTCTTTTGGGACACTAAGCAAAACAAATATGTACACAGGGTGGAAGGAAAGTCGTTACATCAATTTAAACCAGTGGTTCATCTCGGTATTTGGCACGCATTTTGTATTTTAATTTTTGTCTCTGATCATTTCCTACGGAGATATTTTGGTTTTGTCGAAAACAAGTTTTGTGGGCGTCACTTTCACTAGGTCAGTACATAAACAAATACGCTTCCGAGCTGCTACCACGCGTCACATGAACGTAAATAAATAACCTGCCTTTTCCTATGTTTACTGTGCGAGTGTAGGCCAATCACAAACATTACACGAAAGCGAAAGCCCCCGACTTGTTTAGAGCCACAAACCGGTTCAATTCCCTGACTAACCTCAACGCAACGTTGTCGAGTTACATCACGTCTGGAAGAGCTGCTCGGAGTATTCCTGCAATTCTTTTAAATGATTAATTATTTCGAAACCCTGTGTGTTGTCCCATAATTACTACCCAAGTAATGTCAGAAATAAGTTACTCTACGCACCTTACAAGTAACAAACTGTTATCTTCATTCATTCTTGTGGAATTGCGCATCTAATTTGGAACAAGAACCATTTATTTTTTCCAACTCAGCTGGTCAAAGAACAAAATGTCATTAGACTTATTTGTTTGTAATGGTTCTATGAAGCACATATTAGAAGGAATGTAGTGACTTACCTTCCACCCTGTTTCTATATATAAGGAAGGAATTACAAACTTTGAGTTTACCCGGAGAGAGGTGCGTTGTATCGAGACAGGCGTGATGTGACGTATAACTTAATCTGCCTTTCTATAGCTGCACAGGGCATATTGACCTGGAGTTAATGGAAGTGTCATGCAGCAGAAGGATACACGAGAGCATAGGTAGTAATGCAAAAAAGAAACCAATTTATTTGAACACTGATTAGTTTACGAGCAAATTCGGGTAGCATCATTACCATTTTTTTATCATTGCTGACAGCCTTGAAATTTTTTTCTTTGTTCATTACCATCCGCCCACAGTATAGTTGGAACTAGAATCCTGAGTAAAAAATAAATAAATATGACCTTTACGCATGTAGACATTATTCTTACAATTACTTATGTCTCTATCTACTTCATGTGAATCAACATAAACGTTTGTAGAAGTAGTTTTATACCAAATTTCCTTGGTTGTTAATAAAGATAGCTCTGGATAGAGATGCAGGCTCAGGTCCGCCTTGGGCTGTTTGCTGTAAGTGATAATTTGCAAAGAGTAAATAAATTTTCTTGATTTGGCTAGTATAGTTTGATCATCTCCATACATCAAGAGATTCCTGGATAAAGCTCGGGGCCACGTTTTAATAATTTCGCTCATATAGACACTGAATAAGGTGGATGACATTGGGCAGCCCTGTTTGACGCCTCTATTTACTGTTCTATATTCAGAGTTTATATTGTTAGTAATTTTGATATTTGTATCATTATACATATTCACAATTGCATAAGATAAATGTTGGAATTCCGATAACTTTTAAAGTTTTTCGTAGTTTTTTTCTGTTTACTACGTTGAAGGCTCTTTGGTAGTCTATAAATGCTACATAATATCATAACTGGAAGTATTAAACTGAAAAAGTAATAAATATTGATGAAATTTATTCCCATCACCTGAATTACCAATACAAACATATTCAGTTACACATCTAACGCCCTGTATAGTTACGCGCTTTTAAACATCTGACCATCGATTAGGTTTCTTCTTATACATATAGTTCGTAATTGAGCTATTTCTTCAAAGATTTATCTAGATTAACATAAAGAGAAAAGTTAGGAATTCTTAAGAACAGTTTGTATAAACTATATAGAATAAGTGATACTGGGCACGGTGGACCCGGATTTACTCGTGGAGAGATCTGCTTTGCGGTGCACTCAGCCAACTGAGTAGATAACCGAATGGAAAGGTAGTGTCCCCACGGTCAGAAAAGTTGGTACCCTGACTTCCATCCTGCACTCCTCCGTGGCCTTGACTGTGGCTGAAGGGCACAGTGACTAGCCTCTGTATAAGGGGGATGCCCTAAACTAAAAAGAAACTAAACCCAGCACAATAGCCGTTATCAAGCCAAGGCCTACCGCCCCGCCGCTGCTGCGTCCCCAACCTCGGTCCGTTACAGGCGTCATGATTTGGTTGCAGTACCGGAAGCTGGGATAGCATGCCAGTACAAGTGATCGAAACAGTTCCCCGCGCCAGAGGCAAACGCGCAACTACTGTGCTACGCGGGCGGTCAGGGAGATACCCTAGGGTTTATAATTTCTAAGTACTTCATAGCTACAGTCGTGAAGCCGTTATTTATCTTTCTACACGTTAGTATGACATTTGAAGCAGGATTCGCCAATCGTCGATGCAGCTATTTTGAAGTCGAATTGGTGCTTTGTAGTTCATACGTTGATAATAGTCTGGAGCAACAATGTTTCACGCCGCGTAATAACGCCTCTAAGTCCCATTGATTCAGTTCTTTGCCGCCGATAAAGCTATGAGATTTCTCTCCCTGGGTATGCGTGGGTTTTGTTTAGAAACGATGACACGCCTGATGATAACACGTTTTAATAAGCTTCGAACTTTTCACTATTTGTACTGAGACTTTGTTGACCAATGTACTTCTACTATAAAACAATTCACAATTAATTCACAGACGTGAAATGTACTTTACTATAACTTCATGGTCCTTTGGTTTCCACGCACTTAGACGCTCCAAAAATTTACGGTGTTCACTTCCGCTTGCTCTGAACTAAAGCGACAGTACAGAAGTCGCTGAAATTACTCTGCTTTTTAAATTCACAAGGCGTCGTTTTCTCTATTCATTTTTTATTGAAAATTATTACTCTGTTATTTGTTCAATTCCTTTTAAATGAAGGATGTGTGTACAGGGGTTCCAAAAAACACTGACAACGCTTAGTATGCTGCGGGGGATGGTAAACTGATCGGTTTTCAAGAAGCAACCCTTGTCCAAAAATAAACTGTTTGGACGCTGGAGTGCGTCGAAGTATGAGATGGGTGTACGTTCATATTTGATCAATAAACCCAACATCGAGCTGTCTACATTCCAAACGGGCTTCGAACTATGTACTCCTTACGTCATTGCAGAGCCTATATTGGGTATGCTGAGCCTAGCGCAAATGAACCAGTACACATTGTTGTCCTTAAAGATTACATTAGGCAGACCACCCGCTTCCAGGTCTTCACTCTGTCCGTCTCCTCCCTGACAGGCGTCTGACCCTGGGCACAGGCTTGTAAGTCCTACATATGGGGAGGTAATCAGATGAAGTAGAAGATAGAAAATAAGCGTTTGTAACAAAGAATAATCTGGAAGCCATCGAATAAATTGCCTTGAATCATCACTCACATTTGTATTTGGGAGTATGTATGCAAATGTGAGTGGTAAATCAAGATACAGCCTATTTGTGTGTCCGACAGACGATACTATATGGAACAGAGACTCTCAATATACTCAGCTGCATATTGGAAATATCGACTTGTGTAAACCGCGCTGCAACAGGACATGGTATTAGAAATATTCTCTTCTTGCATAACCGTACAAGAATGAGAGGAGAAAGTCATGCGAGTACAAATGGAAGTGATAGAATATAACATCCTACGCTATTGTTTTATTATTTTTTTATTTTACAATTTACCTCTGCTTCTGATTGGCTTATAAAAAGAGGTAAGGTTGTAACATTTATTGCTAATTTCGAAATGGTTTACTGTGTCTGATAATTGAATATTGGGACTGCTCAAAGGTATAGTAGCTTGTAAAATTAATTTTGTACTACATCAAAAGCAATAATAAAGTACTAATTGATTGCATATCCCAGCAGTAGACTGCGGGCTGAAACCAAAATAAAAAATGAATAAATGCAACAGTCATTAGCGGTATATTCTTTCTACCTGTGGGCGCAAGGTAATTTTTAATTTATTCCCTATTGCCTGGGGAGATAGATGAAGAGATTAATAGAAAATAAGCCAATAATGGATTTCCCTTTGACGTTTTAAGCTTTTACTACTTTTGAAATCGTGAATGTCCCGAAGGGAACTTTATGGTGCAGATTCGGTAAGGGGAGTATGTAACAGTCATGAAGTAGTGTTTACGATACCACTTCATAGGAATTCCTACCTCCATTTCTGTGCGCCGAAGCGCCTTTCTGGGGGTCGTGGGTTTGACTTCCGTGACCATGGGTTTTTACTTTCTCTACTGTTAAGTAGGGGAAGTATTGTATTCCACCCCAAAATTCGATGTAGAGATTTCACCGGAAATATGTTTTGAGACACCCTGAATCCAAAAAAAGCATTTTGTGTGTGTGTGTTTCTGTGTGTCAGTCTGTGGACAGCATAACTCAAAAACGCAAAGTCAGTTAAAAACCAAAGTTGGTATTTAAGTTTAATGTATTTCAAAGATGCAACACGAAGATTTTGAAGAAAATAGCCCCACACTAAACTACCCTTTACATGGACAATTTATCGAAAATTCTTATTTTCTTGAAATTGGCTCTTAACGATTTTGATTAAAATTTCGTATGTTTGAGATATTTTGATGACAAATGAAATATATATCTTGAATTTTCTGGCTATAGCCCCTGTAGTCGTATTTACTCTGGACGACTTTTGCATAACTGGTAAACCGTTAGAGATAGACCAAACCATACTGTACAAAAAATGTAGATCTTGATAAAATACACAATTAATGTTTCAATAAATTTTCTTTTAGGGTGAACCATTTCGGAGATATACCTTGTTATGTGTGTGAGTTTCGGAAAACTTGGAACTTTCGTGAAATGGGTCATCGTTGTTCATTTTTTTATATGTTACGTGCACAAAGAGAACGGAATCTCAAAGCTTTAAAAGATTTGACTATATTCCAATATTCCCCTTGCACCTACAAGGAAATAAGCAATAAGATAATTTGTACAAATGTTTATTTTAACTAACACGAAGAAGATATAGGAATAAGAGTTTGTAAGAATGGTTAGTACAAGAGTAGAGAAAGTCATGTGAGTGCAGCACATCAGATTATTTTTCGGGGGTTTCCTCGGATTCCTTGGCGAATGCAAGCTACACATTCCCACAAAATTCATCTCCTTGGATTTCACCTAACTTCGCTTTTCATCCTGGTTTCAGTGTTGTTTCAGTGTTCTGAACTTCTTCGGGAGTTTCGCCGAACATGGCAGCAAATTGCTCTCTGAAAATCCTTTACTTCCGGATCGATTCATTATGCTTGCAGAAAGCGTTCGAACTGTTACACCTTAAAGCAACAAATCAATTAGAATTGCAAGGATGAACACTCGTCTCTAAGGGCCTGAGAGACCGCTACGTTTATTTAAACATCCTCGTTTTCCAATCAACGCACCTATACAATCGCGTTGCACTTTGTTTGCTGGAGCTACAACCTTATCTGTTTATTTCTTTAGCTCCAAGAATGACCAATAGGCAGTCACGTGTAGCATGTTAGAAATCTTCAAAAATTTAACGCTGTTTAAATTAACTTTGTTGAAAATCTGCTTTAAAATCTAGGCACTTAATAATAAATAATTTTATTTTAATGTTGCATTTTGAATTTATTTAATTGCTCATTGCAGATCTAACCTTTAGCTCTGCACAGAATAAAATAAGTGTCACATTTCGAAGGGCGATCCGAAAGAAGAATTACAGTAGCACATTAAATATATTTTAAGGTTTTCAAAAAAAAAAAAAAAAAAAAAAAAGAAAAAGAAAAATCTATTTGCACACATTGTCACGGGAAAAAGATCTCCTAGTACTACCGACAAGAATTAGGACCTGTGAAAACATGTCTTTGGGACCACTGCAAGAAGTTCTGCGAAATTTGAGTAGAAATATAAAAAGCTAATGTGTTGCACTCACATGACTTTCTCTCTCTACTCTTGTACTAACCATTCTTACAAACTCTTATTCCTCTATATTCTTCATGTTAGTTAAGATAAACATTTGTACAAATTATCTTATTGCTTATTTCCTTGTAGGTGCAAGGGGAATATTAGAATACAGTAGGCTTTGTGCGATAGTCAAATCTTTTAAAGCTTTGAGATCCCGTTCTCTTTGCACGATTAATATATAAGAAATGAACAACGATGTTCCATTTCGCGAAAGTTTTAAGTTTTGCGAAACTCTCACCATAACAAGGAATGTTATGTTTGAGATATTTTCATGACAAATGAAATGTATATCTTGAATTTTCCGGCTATAGCCCATGATGACTTTTGAATAACTCGTAAACCGTAAGAGATTAGACAAAATCTTACTCTAAAAAAACTGTAGATCTCGCTAAGCCACACAATTTATGTCCAAATAAATTTTTTGTAGAGTGAACCATTTCCGAGACATTCCCCTTTATTTGTGTAAGTTTTGTAGAACTTATGCTTCTGTCAAACGTAACATCGGTATTCAGTTTTTTATTGCTCTATTGCTCAATGCCCATATTTTCCTTGCTCGTGCAAGAAAACGAGCAATAAGATAATTTGTGTAAATGTTTATCCCAATTTACACGAATAAGATAGAAAAATAAGAGTTTGTAAAAATGTTTAGTACAGGAGTAGAGAAAGTCATGTGAGTGGAGCACATGAAATTTTTAGCAAACGTTTACATTATTATCAAACATATTCATAAAAAACACAAGCAATAGATCACACTGTTTCTTTTGTTGGGTTTTTTCCTTTCTTTCTGATGCAAATGATTGCCATAATTCACGTAAGACATTCTGTATGAAGTTCTTTCAACGGAACATATCATTGAAATGGACGGCACAGATGCTAATGCAGCAGTTTTCCTCTACACCTTTTTCCATATTGTATGAATTTGGGACTTTCATATCCGAAAGTCCACGATTGTTTTCTAGAACTTCTGAAGCTTAAACGGATATACAACTCCAAAGAACACATGTGTTTATTTTCTTGATACATTGTTAATGATATTCAGAGCATCATTGAGTATTGGCTCACAATTTCCTACTTGAAAATAACTTCTGCAGTAAAACAAATGTCTCCTAATATAACAATACTGTCTTCAACGATAGTAAACTGACCTGTGCCCTGTTGTATACAATATTGGTGGAAATTCTTTTACGAGTTTCAATTGCATGACAAAATAGCATTCTTCATTTAAAGAAATCCCCTACTTTTAGGCGCAATGAAGTTTGAAACCAGTATATAAATTGTAATTTGTAACTTAAACAGCGAGAGAAAAAATAGGCTGAAATGTAAATTCCAGAGCCCAGTTACCAATTTCGTGAGTGACCTTGTTGTCCGTTACCACGAGGCCCTATCACCTTTATCCACCAAAACAGTATGTCCCGTGCTCTCTGAGAAAATAAACACACATGGCTTGTGTGTGCAACGCGTAATTGAAGCTACTAACCAGCCTAAAAACATAATTAACCAAAATTATTAGTCTAGAAATAAAGTTAATACAGACGTAATGTTATTTATTACACTCTCCTGAAATACCAATATAAGTATCTGCTTAATTAACTCTGATTTTGTAAATTTTGTATGTTGCAAACTTTTCTTCTGGCATTCTTTCCTAGAAAGATAAGTCAAGAAACCTTTTACCACCTCTGAGAGTTTAGTTCATGATAAGATAAGCGTGATAAGATATATATAACACATTTTATATCTTAGGTTTTTTTTCTCTGGCCATTTCAATATTTTAGCTTTTTCGAAAACAAACTGACAACACTGCAAATTGTGTGGGTGTCACTTTCCCTAGCTCGGTACAAAAACACAGTAACCGTGCTTCTTGAGAACACAAATACCCTGCCTTGTCCTTCCGTGTTTACTGCGCGAGTGTAGGCCAATCACAAACCTTTTTTAATGTCTCCAAAGAAACACAAAGCTATTGGGAAAGTTCAACCTAGGGTTAATGTTGTGGAAACATATTGTCAAACCACGGACAATGCTGAGTATTTCACCTAGTAAATTATACCAAATACCTCTACCGCAACTGGCATTGCACATTATTGATGCACTTACCCTATCTGTTTCGCACGAGAGAAAAGCAGCATGAAGCACTGTTAAATAGTTTTAACTTGTTAAAGCCAGTACCTACATTGAAAATAGAGTGCCCATGTTAAACACAATGCGTCATAGATTGTACTAACATACCTACGAGACCGGAATATTTAAAACACGAAAATTCCATATGTAAGCGAGAAGCCATTCAGAATAACAAGCATATTTAATTGCACGGAAATTAATGTATATTCCATTACGTGGATGTTGGGGCACAATATGTCCTGTGACAAGGTGGTTTTAAAATTCCATTAAAACGTTTAATGTACGCATTCAAAATAAAAATGACAAAAGGAGTGGAATAACGGGTCGGTGACTTTGTATTATTAGTGGATCTGCATTTCTGCTTTGAAATCGATATGACGAAACATTGCTAGAGAAAATGTCTTGCTTGCTAATGAACAATGGAAATGTAACCAAATGTGTTGTTACATTCTGTGATATTCTTATTGCTTATTTCCTTCTCGGCATGGAACTTTTCGTTGGAGTACAATATTTCCTCTACTTAGCAGTAGAGAAAGTAAACAAGTTATATTAACAAAATAATGTTATTGAAAACACCTTTGTGTGCGTGACATCAGATGTTATAAAGTTTATGGGTAGCTATTTATAAAAGTAAAGATATGATAAAAAATATTCTAAAGAGCACCCCACGGGTTTTACAATAAAATGTATTTTAATATAACGTTTTTATTTAAATTTTTAAATTATGATGAGGCAGTGGACTTTATGTCGCTGTGGAACAAACGCTTCATGAGAAAGTTACTTTCCACTTAGGTTTGTTATTAAAACGAGTTTTTTGTAGTTTCTTTAAACTATAATATATTGCACACAATAGATGGATACACTAATTTGTCGAAATTACTCGCGTTGTATTTATTTAAAATGGTTTTATCATCTCAGAAGCCTTCTCAGGAATGTGCAAAATAACTTGCCAGAGTTTTACCACAATCGTATGAATGCCTTAGGACGAACATACATTCATTTTAATTTATATAGATTTACTTATTGGTATAAGAAGAATAGGTGAATATAGTAGGCTTTAGCGACAGTAAAATGCCTTAAGAGCTAGTCACTATGTTATGGTTTTAAATTTTCGTTCTGTCCTCATACCAGGAGGGGGAAAAACTAAAAAGCTATTTTCCATTTGAGAAAATGTATAAATATTGCAAAATAAACCGATAACAAGGAATATTTTGGAAATAGTATTTTGCACTAAGTGTGTGCTTTAAGAAGATCTAAATTTTTTCTTTGGTAAGATTTTGCTTGTATCTTACACTTTACCAGCTATGCAAAGATAGTCCAAAATGAAGGGGCTAACCCCAGAAAATTAAACACGTTTCATTTGCCATTAAAATATATTAAATATGTGATATTAATAAAATAATTAGAGCCACTTTTGAGAACTAAAATTTTCAAAACGTTTTCAGTGTAAACGATAGTTTGTGATGGGGAGCAGTCTTCGTGATGCATCTTTAGAAGATCTTGAACTTTAACAGCAACACAAATACAATACAACTGTCTTACAAAAGCTTGTTCTTCTATCTACTTCATGTTAAACTTGATAGACATTTGTAGATATTTGCATTTTTCCTTGTAGCTCAAAGGTGATCGGGAGCTCGACGCCGGTCAGTCGGAACGGTAAACAGACTAAAAGACATTTTGTTTGTTAACGACACTGTCCATTGCCGCGAACATGTGAGCGCCACCAGTGTGCCGGAATGTCATCGCATAGAAGTTATTTTACATCCAATAAATCTACTGACATGGAACTGTCGCCTTTAAGCACTTAAAAACCATTTGTCTGGTCCGGATACTAATTCCTTGGGATCGGTAGACCAGCGGCTAACTGAATCATCCAGACCGACGCAAAAGCAGTTTAAACAGGATAAGCACTAACAACAGATCAGAAATTTACAGCTATGCAATACACCGCTCTCATTAGCTGGTGTCAGGGAGGCTAAGGTCGGGCCGGTCGGTCGGTGTTTTTCGCGTAGGTGCACTTGGTGTGTTAGGGTTCTTGTAGTGTTTAACGCCCGCTTAAACTACATACGGCACCGCAGGCGGTGACACTGATGATGCATGGAGTGAAGATGGAGCACCGGTGGAATGAGATGGCGGGGGAAACCGGAGAACCCGGAAGAAACCCGCCCCAGTGCCGCTAAGTCCACCACAAATCTCACATGCGGTTGCCTGGGATCGAACCCGAGCCGCTTTGGTGAGAACCGAATGATCCAATCACTCGGCTAGGCTGCGGTCGGCTGTGCCCGGAGTGTTCGGGTCGGGATGTTCGGATCGGTGGGCTCGGTGTGTTCGAGTCGGTGTGTTCAATGTGTTCGAGTCGGCGTGTTCGGTGAGTTGGGTGTGTTCGAGTCGGTGTATTCCGTGTGTTCGGGTCGATGTACACGGTGTGTTCGAGTCGGTGTGTTCGGTGTGTTCGAGTCTGTGTGGTCGGTGTGTTCGTTGTTATTTGTGTGAGTTGGAAGAACTTCTACTTCTGTCAAATGGAACATCATCAATCGCTTTTTTATATGTTAACTGTGTAAAGAGGATGCAATTTGAAAGCTTTAAAAGATTTGACTATCGCACAAAGTCTACTGTATTCTAAACTTCCCCTTGTACCTACAAGGAAATAACCAACAAGATAATTTCCGCAAATGTTTATCTCAACTAACACGAAGGCGGTACAGGAATAAGAGTTTGTAAGAATGGTTAGTACAAGAGTAGAGAAGGTCATGTGAGTGCAACACATCAGATTTTTGTTCTTAGATTTGCATTTTTGTGTAGAAGATTTATTCCTTTCGTTTGTTTTGTTCGTACACCCCAGAAAATATACAAAATCCGCCGAAGATTTTCTTTGACACTCTTTGTACTTAAGGAATATACAATAAGAGAATTCCTTCAGATGTTTGTCTCACATAAAGGAATAGGAATACAAGTGCTGTTTTGAAAAACGCTGTGCTACGTCTATAGACATGGGGTAAAAATACAAAATTATGTTTTTTTTCATTTATTGCCAAATTTTGCAGATTGATATCCAATTGGCAAAGGTGAAAGTTCAACCGCTTAACCCAGAAGTGAGAATGAGGTTCCACAAATAATAATTTGAGATGTAACCCTGTAACACAGACACGTGACGGCGAGGTACATGGGAACAGCCACCTGTCGCTCCCCCTCCCCTCCACACCTCAGCTGGAAGGTCACGCGTTGAAAAGATGCTCCGGGATATCGTGACTCGAACATTCTTTTGGGAGGAAGACTGGAAGTATTTTTGGACGGAGCTAGGCGTATCCATATGGTGTTCATTAATCCCCTTCTTTATCGTCTCTTTTTCCTTCGGCCGCCCACACATTGTTTTCTTATGTACTTTTTGGACAGTGCTACATGTTTAACAAGTCGCACAGCGGCGGCCCAAAGCAAAAACGCCGGTAGTCCCAAAGCAATCTTTATAAGTATTTCTTCACCATATAAAACTGGTTGTAAAATAACAGCTCTTCTGTTTAAACATTCCCCAACACTGTGACTCGTTCTGTTTCTGCTCCGCAGTTTTGTTATAACTCTTCCTTTCTTTTATTAATCTTCAGTTGTTTTGTTTTATTACTGCTTACACAGGGGTACTCAACAAGCGAGCATATGCTCGCTTTCCCTACACGTGTTATTTTCCCCTCTCCACTGACCAAGGCAAGCAGAACTAGTCCGAGGCGGATGGCGCGGAGTATACCGGTTGGAAGGGAAGTTATTAGATTGCTTCTAATATGAGCTTCATAAAAGCATTAGAAATAAAAAGGTCTAATGGCATTTTGTTCTTTGATCAGCTGATTTCGAAAAAATAAATGGTGTTTGAACCAAATTGGATGCGCAATTATGCACGCGTAGGGTAACTTATTTCTGACATAGCTCCGGTTGCAATTATGGTACATCACACAGGGTTTCGAAACAATCACTTAAAAGAAATGAAGGAATACTCCGAGCAGCTTTTTCAGACGTGAACCAACTCGACAACGTTGCGTTGAGGTTGGTCTGGATGTAAACAAGTCGGTCGCTTGCAAGGTTCTCTGTTTTATAAGCTAACGATTCTGATTTGCCTACACCCGCACAGTAAACATTAAAGGACATGGCATGGCCTGTTCCAAATACCGGGATCTACCACTGGTTTAAATTAATAACTTCGCTTCCATAGTATAGTAATACATACAATTCAATGGAAGGACTGAAATTTTTGTTTTCGAGATGAATATTATAAAGTTATATGCTTTATTTGTGAGACTGGTCGTTGAAAATTTATACCATTTCCCTTGCTTACTTTCCGTGCTCACATTAAATGTCATTCTTCTGAAAAAATACAAGGAAATTCGAAGCAAGTATATAACAGTTTCTTCACAGTTTGAAGACCTAAAAACATTTGAAACTAAAATCCAATTATTTTGTACTGCTTTGGAGTTTCCATGTAGTGTGGCTTCACACGAGCTAGAAAATATGAAATTACTTGCATTGCAGAATTCCACGACCGTAAAATGTTCTGAGAAAGAAGGGTAGGAATCTTTTAGGTCTCTGACCTGCTGTATCAGATTACGTTTGTTTGCATCTAGTTTAATGGCAGTCTTTGGCTCCACTTATATTTTAATGAACGGCATTAAAAGTAAGTATCGCAGCAAGATAATAAGTGACGATCAGTTTGCTTTATCTTTTGAGACTGTGCACTTCATCTTTTGCACCAAAAATTGAAAACCTTCTGGAACGTAAATCGTGCCTAGAAAGTATCCTCAAAAGGTTAATCAGGAGTAGAATATGAATGTACACGCCTTTAATGTCCTGTACGTAAGAATGTACCACCACTGGAACTCGGATAAATGCGTCATTTTGTCCCAGCGGATGGTAGGAGGTGATTTCAGCCTCCACTAACTTGCCTGCGGTTCAACATTCGTGTTCTTACCTGTATAACAAATGAATGAGATGTCTGCGGTAGCGTGCGAGGCTCACACTTGAGAGGTCATGGATTCAATTCCCATCGAGCCCCTATATGACCTTGAGCTTTTTTTTGTAGTTTTCCCTGGTGGCAGTAGAATAGTGGCATTGTTCCTCGTCTACCACGATTTCTTTTTCATCAATTTGGAAGACTTTCGGCTTGAAGTGCGGTACAAAGACTATTCAACTCTCCGCGGTAGTAAGCTTAGAGTAGTGAAATAAACTGAGTAACCTCCTCGTGTATCTCGTTAACTCTTGGCTCGGTTGTTTATTTAGCCACTGCAATTCTGCACATGGTTACGTTTGAAAGAGGCACCATGCCTCTCTTTGTGGGCTTGCGACCAACGTTTGTCGATCCGTTATGTGCTGGTAGTGTTACCCTAGAGCGTCTTCGAGATTCTCTGCAACTGCCCGTCAGACTTGGAGGTCCATAAACAAGCGGTCAAGAACACTTTGAAGTTTGTGTCAACGGCTAATATCAGTATAAGGGTTTGGAACTTTACATATCATGATTTCATAAGTTTAGGCACTTGCTCTAGATATGTTTTATTAGTATTTTTATTCTATATTGAAGTTTATCTCTGGGCTTTGCCATTATTCATTTAATAAGGCACTGATGACTAACTAGTTCAATGCCTTAAAACTACATCATAATTTTCATAATTTCCATCATTTTTCTTGTATGTTGTTTCCTTCTCATCTTTCGGCTGTGCTTCTAGAGTGGTTTGAAATCAGCATGATGAATTATAATCGATGATAGCCTTTATGGATCGCACTGTTGAAAGATAAAGATAAAAAGAATTCACTTATGTGAAATCTGCGGGGTTGAACTAACATTCGAACACACATTGTTTGTCCTCCAAAACTCAAACAACAAAGACTATCTCCGAAATGGTTCACTCTAAAAAGATGTACCTGTGTATAAATTGTGTGTTTTAGCAAGAGCTACATTTTTTGTATAGTAAGATTTTGCCTATTTCTTACGTTTATGCAAAAGTCTTCCAGAGGAAATAGGACTACATGGGCTATAGCCAGAAAATTCAAGACATACGTTTCATTTGTCATAAAATTATCTCAAACGTATCAAAATTGTTAGTCATTTTGAAGATAATTAAAATTAGGGTGGAGGAATTTTCTTCAAAATCTTTGTGTCGTATTCTTAAGATATAGAACTCACTCATTGTAGTTTTTAACCGATTTTTGGTTTTGCGTTATGGTGTTTATAGACACACACACACACACACACACACACACACACACACACACACACACACATACACACACACACTGACCATTTTCTAAAAATGCTTTCATTGGATTCAGGGGGCCTCAAAATATACATTTCCAGTGAAATCTCGACATTAATCTTTTGGGTGGAATATGGTACTTCCTCTATTTACTATCCGTGGTAGAGGAAGTAAAAATAATACATCACAACTGGTCGGAGGAACGGGCGGAGAGATGGAAAATTCGAATACGGAGACCAAATTAATCCTAAAATGAATATGGAATAGAGGAAGCTAAGAGACGGAGAGGTAGAAAATCATAAAAAAAGACACGCTGCCCGGAGATGGTGCTTGGACGGACAGGAAGACTGCAGTCGGAGTTGGAGGGGGCGATAGACGGCGATTACTCCAGAAGATTGACTTGCCAGTAAAGTGTTATCTAATGAACGGTGAACAGTGATAATTTCCTGAAAAGAAGTGAAAGTGCAAAACAAATCATAAATATGGAAGATAGCAATTGTTTTAGGTCTTGATTGTCTCTGTGTAGCCCTTCTATGGCGACTCCCAGGTGTTGACTCCAAAATTGACGTTCATTTTGCTGTATAGTCGTTTCTTTAGAAATTAATATCCTCAGCTTTTATGAATTTGTCTATATTGTATGAACATGAATATGATCATCAATGCGTAGATATTTGAAAGCGATGTACATGATATTCTATCAACAACAGGAATTTACAAGATTCACATGTGTGAATTGGGTAGTATTGGGAACGAAGTCACATAGAAAGTTTTAACACCAAGTTATAAACTGTAGCCTAGTGGACCATAAACATCTTTTGACACAACCTCGTATCAAGCTATTAGTTAGGAAACAATTCGACGAAGATGGAGACTTAATAGTTTTAACAACCTATATAATACAAATTTTCCTCACCTGCATGCATACAGGTGGCGTATGAAATGTCATACATTGAGATTATATAATAAATATTCTATTAGCAGGTTGGTAACCGGAATTTTGTGACTAGTAACCGTAGTTCTTGCATGGTTTAACAGAAGGCAGCAGTTGCCACTATCACGCATGCGCGTCACCACCGTTTCAGTTTACTAATATGGCGGACAAAGACTGATTGACGCTAGAACAGAAAGTGAAGACTTGTTTTAAGCGGAAACGAAGAGTGTAGCAGAGATTGGGCGACACTTCCGTGTTTATTTTCGTATTTACTTCCTGATGGGGAATTACTCGTCCAAGCTTTTTCGATGGCACCGTTAACATGGACATGTTGCAGAACAATTTTGTTCCACAACTTTAGGCAACAGGGTACTAATGGAGACGCAATGGTTCATGCAAGATGGAGCTCATCCGCATACAACAAACGTTGTTTTGGATCTCCTAAACGAACAATTCAGGCACCTTGATGTCCCATTGATACCCAGAGAATTTTCATGGAGGTTCAATATGGCCGCCACAGAGTCTGGGTATTAATCCCTGTTATTATTTATTATAAGGACATTTAAAGGAGACAGTCTATCCCAACAAACCACGTAATTTAATGCATCTGCAAGAGGCTATCACAAAAATTTCCCAGGGAATCGCAGTATACTTGTCGTAGGATGTTCGGAAACATCAGAGTTCATCTCGAAGAAGTCTACGTCAAAAAGGTGGACATATTGAACATGTACTGCATGCTCGCTGAGGATGTACATTCTGATCATTAATGTAAAAAAGTAGACATTAAGATATTGTTAAGTTGTGTAAACAATTTTCAATGTATAGCATTTCCTGCGCCACTCTGTAGATGCCACGTTCTATTTGTGTGTATTTGTGTGTATTTGTGTGTATGTGTGATAATAGATATGTATCCCTGGATCATTTTCAGAAAAAGCGAAGGCATTAACCTCCCCTCTTTTCCCCTTTTTGCTGTGTTATCAAGCCACCACGCTCTGTGACAGGTAACGTGAAGAACATGCCTCAAAAGACTCCAGAAAAGGACAAAATCCGCCGGAGATTTTGTACAAGAGTTTAGAAAGTTGTGAGTATGTGCAATTCAGAGCTTTTTTCATTTTTACGTTCTTTACTACGTAGAGTAAGTAGGGGGAAGTATTGTATTCGACCTAAAATTTCGATGTCAAGATTACACCGGAAATTTTTTGAAGCCCCCCCGAATCCAAGGAAGCATTTTTAGAAAAAAGTTCCGTGTGTGTCTGTAAACAGCGTAATTAAAAAACGAAAAGTTGGTTAAAAACCAAAGTTGTATTTAAGCTCAATATATTTCAAGGCTGCGGCACGAAGATTTTGAAGAAAATTCCTCTACCCTAAACTACCATTTACACAGAAATTCTAATTTTCTGAAAATGACTAACGATTTTGATTAAAATCCCATATCTTTAAGGTATTTTTGTGGTAAATGAAATTTATATTTTAAATTTTCTGGCTAAAGCGCATTTAGTCCTGTTTACTCTTGGTGAATTTTGCATAACTGCTAAACTGTAAGAAAGATACCAAATCTTACTATACCAAAAATGTGATCTTTTGTGGAGTGAACTATTTCGGAGATACTCCTTATTTGTCAGAATTTTGCAAAAATTAATAGACCTTCTCAAATGGGAGGTCGTTGTTCATTTTGTTATATCCTGGTCATGTGTACAAATGTTTATTCCGATTAACATTACATTGACGAATAGATGTTTAAGAATATGTAGTTTGTGCAAGACTTTTTAATTTTCTAGTTAGTCACCATATACCTACATATATTAAAGCTGTGGGTGACAAACTGCACCCTTGTGGGACACCTTGATTTAGTGAGATCATTTTTCAAGGTTTATGAAACTTAATTTTAGTATTGGTGAGGTCATGAAATTATCGTGCTACTATAAGAGCCGATTCGTGTAAGCGATATTTATCGATCTAGGAACATGAAACGGCGACTTGAAATATCACTTGTGCGAACATTTGTGGCAACGCGAATAGAGTGCTCATGTGGGAGTGTTGCTAAGAACTTGATATCTGAATGATTTAGTGCATTTGAAACATGTCTAAATGGATATTGCGTGCGCAGATACAAATCGCGAAATAATATTATAACCAATACACTAGCGCCCTCTCTGTTAACCTTGTCGGTCGCTTTCCAGAGTCAACAAACTAACGCTTGGGACTGAAGGACTTTGGCGAAGGGGAACCTAAGGTGAAGGTAAATTAATGTTGGGATACAGTGGCCCAAAAATAAACAAATAAGTAAAGCGACGTGAAAGAAAAAACGTGACTTTAGTTATGACTTCGGATTTTTTTCCTCAGTCGCCATCTATTGGGTATCATTCCACTCCCACCTAAGTAAATATATCGTGATCTGACAACCAGAGTGCATTTGAGTAAATTTGTTAGGATAGGGACTCAGTTTGGGACCTAATACAGGATTAAGGAACAATGATTTTCTTATGGAACATATTGGTAAATAAATAAGTTTATACAGCTACCATTATCAACCAGATTAACATTGTTTACAATATATGAAGAAATATTTTAGGTAGCTAGAACCTTCTGGTTCCAAGTATCTCTGGATATGGTGAATGGTACATATTAATGTCGGGTTAAAATTACTTTGTAGACCTCTGCACCATTAGTAAATATCGATTTAATAATGAATTGGATATCTGCAACCATTTCTTTCTACCTAAAGTAGAGGAAGTGTTATATTTCACCCAAAAATTCGATGTGGAGATTTCACCGAAAATGTCTGTCAGCCTGTGGACAACATAACTCGAAAACGAAAAGTCCAATTAAAACCAAAGTTGGTCTTTAAGTTTAATGTCTTTCAACGATGTGATACGAAGAATTTGTAGAAAATTCCTCCACCCTGAAATACATTTACATGGAAAATTGTTTTGAAACTGCTGATTTTCTTGAAAATGGCTCTAACAGTTTTGATTCAAACGCCGCACGTTTTAGATATTTTTATGACAAATGAAATGTAGATCTTGAATTTTCTGGCTATAGCCCATGTAGTCCTGTTTACTCTGAATGACTTTTGCATACTGGTAAACCGTAAGAAATAGACCAAATCTCACTATACAGAAATATAGATATTGCTAAAACACAATTTGTCTAATTTTTTTTATAGAGTGAACCATTTGGAAGATATTCCTTATTATTTGTGTGAGTTTTGGAGGACTTATACTTCTGCCAAATGGAACATCGTTATTCAGTTTTTTTGTATTAACCGTGCAAAGAGATCGGGATCTCAAAGCTTTAAAAGATTTGACTATCGCACAAAGACTGCTGTATTCTAACATTCCTCTTGCACCTACAAGGAAATAAGCAATAAGATAATTTGTACAAATGTTCATCTTAACTAACACGAAGAAGATATAGAAATAAGATTTTGTAAGAATGGTTAGAACAAAAGTAGAGAAAGTCATGTGAGTGCAACACATCAGATTTGTCATGGATAAGGTTTGTATTCTATCCATTTTACTGTACAACGTAACATTCAAATAGTTTTCTGTACTGGCTTTTCTTTTACATAATATATTCACATATACTTCTACACTCGCTCTTCATCGTACAGTTATTCATACAATTTTCTATGACTGAAATAGAAATGCCACTAACTTTTATTTTACGAAATAAGAGCACATTTATTTCTTTATTCGCCCTTCAACATACAATTCGTACAATTTTCTATATGATTGACATAGAAATGCAACTTCTTACATTCACACAGTTTTCTCTACTTGCTCTTCTTCCTGCGGTATTTGGGGTTGTTAATCAGTGTTTTTGCGTAGTACCTTTTCGGTGTTTTTATTTATTTATTTTGTTTATTTTGAGTTCCTTTTAGTATCCGACATAACTAAATGCGTTAGTCTCGCAAAACTCGAAAATGACTCAACCGATTTGTTCAACTCAATACTGGAATAGTTTAGAAAAAATGACATCAGGAGACGATCGAAAAATAGAAAAAAATAGAAATGGATAATTTTGTTCCGGAATTGCCACTTTGGATTACGTTCAATATATATTACATTGGTAATATCCTTTCACAGCTACGTATATGAAATATAAAATAGTTTTTTCGTAAAAAAAAAAAAAAAAAAATGGTAGTGGATTTTAAGAATGAATTTGGTTAAATCGAACTTAGTTACATTTTGCGAATATTCATTTTAATTTTTGACCCTGCCCCTCTATGTCCGCTGTGTGACAACAGTTTGTCAGTTCGCCACTGAGGAACTGTAAGGATTTAAAATTTTAGTTATCTGTTTATGCTTTTGGACATATTTATCACCTTGTTTCATATCTGGCTATTGCCACTGTTTTTTTACCTTTTGTGTATATTTTTGTTGTTGCTTGTATTTTTATTTTTGAGTAAAATTCATATCTGGCTATTGCCATGAATCTTTTAAGGCCGCTGATGACCTCGAAGTTGAGCGTCCTTAAACCAAACCAAACAAACTGCACAGATTACATCTCTGTGAAATCCCTGTATTGAATTTTTGTGTGGACATAACCTTAAACCAAAGCAAACCAAATGATCAGCCATTCCATTATGGTAAATTGACTCTGTAGGCTTAGAAATAAACAAAAAGCGCATTTAATTTTGTTTTAGCAAGACTAGAGGAATTAGGGCAGGGTTAGACATAACCACAAAATGTGTTTTAGCGAAACTCTAGAAATTAGTTTGAGAATTTCAATATTGTAACGTTCTAAGGGCAAGTTGAACAAATTGGAGTGACTGAAAACAATTCCGTATTCATTACAATGCCAAGGAGAGGACGAGCTGATATATTATTTTCAATATATATAGTGTTTATGGTGAACCTATCGTTTGACAGCTGCATCCACCACACTTTAAATAGCTTTTTCCGTAAAAGAAAATAGTGAATTTTAAGAATGGCTCTGTCTTTCATGCAAATAAGACATTAAATTTATTTGAATTACAAACGAGTTTCATTTAATGGCCAAACAAGGCTCAAATAGTGCGCGATGGGTCTGATATTATCGATATCAATGAGTTGCAGCTGGAAGATTAATTAGGATTGATAATCACATATGAAAAGTTAACATTAAATAAATCTTAAGTGGTATGAAGTTCACTGGGTCATCTAGTATATTGGTTTGAAGTTTCTCCAGCTTGGCACGTCTGATGAACAGTTTAAACGAATCATTACAGATGCGAATGCACGTGCCTGGAAGCCTTCAGGAGCCATTGGTAGCCCAAGGACGACGTCCATCACAGATCACTACTGGCGCTGAATTTTGCAAGAGCACCAAACCGTTACTAATGTATCGATAGGATTCGTGCAATTAAAACATACCAGAGAAGAACTCAGCTGAATCAAGTGAAAGGAATAAATCAATTATTTCGCAATCTCCATGATTAGAAAAAATGGAACACAATCTCACGCATTCGAAAGGGTAATGCGATATTCCAATCTGTAATGAAAATAACCACCGCAATAGCTTGAATTTGCTAGAGGAGCAAAAGTCTGACAAAATGTTGCTACATATGGTAACCCGTTCTACAGGCACTAGCCATTGCGTGAGAGTTGCCGGGAAAATTGTGCTACCAGAACAGGTATGGGCACGAGAGAAGAGGTAGCGATTGAACTTGCCTTACCCATCCCACATTATCTTGCCGAGTGACAGTTTGTTTGGATACAACACGTGCAGTGGTGGGTTCGTTCTTCCTGCATGGAATTAATTTCTACGCTGTTATTAACTATTTTGTTTGTATGTAACTTTTTGATACAATCATTACGGCCACCTACAGTGGTTAGGCAAATTATATCAAGTTTATAACTTTCCTTTATCTTATGCACGTAATATCCTTACACTGCCTTATGATTCACATACTAAATTATTTCTCTTTCGAAATAAAAATTTAGCCTAAAAATATTTTAAAACTATTTGATCAGCATAATAAATTCTTTGGTTTTAAACTTATGTTCAAACTTTGAAACACTAACAACACGTTTATATTAAATAAACTAAAAAGTGGAATAATATCGTCCGTTTCATATGTTTACAAATACGAGTATCTAGAAAATACCTTTTGAAATTGTAAATAAAGTTTGATTTATGCTTATGGCGTTTCATATTGTAACGGTTTATGTTTGCAAATTGAAATCCACATATTAAACGGGAAACTTTTTGTAAGTTACAACAAATTCTACCACTCTTCATGAAACAGCAATACTCGCCACTGAATGAGGCGTGTTGGATTTGAACAGCAAGTTAGGGGAAAGTTGGCAGGTGGAGTGAGCCAAGAATGTGTTTCAGTGGAGTGGTCCAGTTAAGCCGATTTAGACAAGCCACAAGACAATGCCAATAACCACTTGAAATAATGTTCATGATTTATAAAATAGTTCATAAAAATATCAGGGCAAACTATTGAGAACTTAAGTCAATTTAACTCACTAAGTTATGGATTCTGTATGTTCAGACTACCTTGTCAGACCGAGGGACTGAAAAATGAAACCGAAAAATTTTCCAACTGACGATTTTTAAGGTTATGTATATCCCAAACCTTCATTCATCGGTTGGCAGTGAAAATGTTTAAAAGTTTAAAAGTGCCTTAACAACAATCAAATTCAGCGAAAAGACGTAGATAAGCAATGAATCTGAGGAAAGACATTACTAGATAAGAGGGAAGGTGTGACAGAAAGGTAACCTGACTCATGATTATGATGCATATGTGCAGAAAAATTGGTTTTTCTTGACATAACATTTTTCATAAACCATCTGCTCTATGCGCATTAAATCTTGTGCTATGCTCCCAGAATTTTCCGAGCATGTGCTCCATTTATTTGATTTCAACTTACGACTTTCGTTTTGAAATCTGAAAATTTGCCTTAGGTTTAAAAAATTAAATATACAAACTAGTTAGATATTTCCAATGTCTATCAAAGCATAATTCTTTAAAATCAATTATTGTTTCTTCCTGAGAGAAATTCACGGTGCTTGTTGATGAAATAATGAAGTGATATTTTAGTTTTTTATGCGCAGGGAATATTTTGATTATAAAGATATTTTCGAGTTTTGAATAAATTGAAGTTACCTAAAACTATAAAACAGGTTGTGCTGGAAGTTTGTGTGGTAGTTCATGACATAACCATCCTTAAGTATGCGAAGTATTGATTTCATACACACATTCAAATTTCATTCTCTGCCCCGAACATTTGTTTAATAACTTCAATATATACACATTTCATTTGTCGTTAATATTTTACACATATGTTAATACAAATCGTTACAGGCATTATTGAAAAAAATTCGCCTAGCCTATATAAGCGAGTCGGGACGGCCAGAGAAAAAAGGTCCGCGTGTGCGTAGGTGCGTCTGTCTGGGAACTACGCTCCAAAGCGAAAGTCGTTTAAAAACCAAAGTTGATATTTATGTTTATTATCGTCCAAGGATGCAACACGAAGATTGTGAAGAAAATGCCTCCACCTTAAACTACTCTTTATATGGAAAATTTTTCGAAAATTTTGATTTTCTCAAAAATGACTAGTATTTTTTATGAAAATGACTTTTTATGACAAATGAAATACATATTTTAAATTTTTAGGCTATAGCTTATGTGGTCCTGTTTAGTCTTAATGACTTCTGCACAACTAATAAAACACAAGATACAGAACAACCCTTAGGAAGGGAATAAGAGTACGTAAGAATAGTTAGCACAGACTAGAGAAGGTTATATGAGTGCAATACATCGGACTCTTTTAGTATTTAAGTGTGTTGTGTATAGTCAGTGTTGAGTGTTTGAGTATTGTCAGAGACACTTAGACATTTAAACGTCGCGTCGGGCTTGTCTGTTGTGCGAAGCAGCTTTTAGCGAGTGTATTTTTGAAGCCAGCTGTTTGTTAGCTAGAGAGAGTAGCAGAAGTATGTGCAGTGTTTCCCTCAAGGTTACGATGGGACAACAGCTGTAAGTGGCAAGATCACGGCGAACTTGTTACTGTATTAACGATGAAATATAAGAGAACTATGTCTTATGATTCGGTTTTGAAGGGAAATAATGTAACAGAAAAATCTGATGTGTTGCACTCACATGACTTTCTCTACTCTAGTACTAACCATTCTAACAAACTCTTATTCCTATATCTCCATGTTAGTTAAGATAAACATTCGTACAAATTATCTTATTTTTTATTTCCTTGCAGGTGCAAGGGGAATATTAGAATAAAGTAGGCTTTGTGTGATAGTCAAATCTTTTAAAGCTTTGAGATTCCGTTCTCTTTGCACACTTAACATATAAAAAAAATGAACAACGATGTTCCATTTCACGGAAGTTAGTTTTCACAAACTAACACACATAACAAAGAATATCTGCGAAATGGTTCACCCTACAAGAAAATTTATTGAGACATAAATTGTGTATTTTAGCAAGATCTACATTTTTGTATAGTATGATTTGGTCTATCTCTAACGGTTTACCAGTTATGCAAAAGCCGTCCAGAGTAAATACGACTACAGGGGCTATAGCCAGAAATATCAAGATGTACATTTCATTTGTCATCAAAATATCTCAAACATATGACATTTTAATCAAAATAGTTAGCGCCGTTTTCAAGAAAATCAAAATTTTCTAAAAATGTTCCATGTAAAGGGTAGTTTAGGGTGGGGCTATTTTCTCCAAAATCTTCGTGTCGCATCCTTAAAATACATTAAACTTAAATACCAGCTTTGGTTTTTAATCGACTTTTCGTTTTTGAGTTATGCTGTCCACAGACACACACACACGGACCTTTTTCTAAAAATGCTTTTTTTTTGGATTCAGGGGTCGTCAAAACATACATTTCCGGTGAAATCTCGACATCGAATTTTTAGTGGAATGCAATACTTCCCGTACTTAGCAGCAGAGAAAGTAAAAAAGTAACTGGGTGGTTGTCATTTGTAACAATATAATTATGCATAACTTTTCTTAAAAAATATTAAGGAAAATGCCTTCTGCAAAGGCCGTGCTCTGATACAGACTTTCCACATTTGCAATGGCATTTTGAGTTTCAAACAAAGAGGGATTCTAAAACATAAAAGATTCACGATGAAACTAAAAATGACATTAGTTTCTCCCCTTATACTGGTATAAACTTTTTCCAAGGGTTGCGTTGTATTTTTAAAATGTCCCCACATAGACGAGTACGGCTCCCCCGCCCCCTTCTGGGCCGCTCTGAAGCGCCGGCTCTGCTAATGATTAATCAGAGAAGATCAAAGCTAATGTTTCGTAAAGCGCGCATTTGCAGACATGAGAAATGCATATGTGCAATTAATATCAGTAACGATGTGCTGCGATTAGAGGCAAAGTGCTGGCTCGGTCATTAGTGGGATTGCTGCTGCCTGCAATACAGATAAACGTTATTTGGTTGTTTACTTAATTCATCTTTTGAGAGCGGCAAGCGCTCCATATGTTGACTCCCATAAATCAACCATCTACCCACTATTTCACAGTGATATAATCCTATATTTAAAGTTGTTGTATACATAATGTGTTGTAGCATATATTTGGGTAAATCTAGTGTAAAACACTACATTACATGGATATAGGTTGCACTATTTAGCATCTATTCCGTTCTAAAAGCACGGAGTTAACTTGCAAAATGTATTTTTTCCTCCGTTGACAGAAAAAAAACTGTGGGCAGCTATGTCCAATTTGTTTGAAATTGTGTATTTGTCATCATATCTATGCATAATGTAAGTGTTTTGTAAGATGTTTCGTCCATTAATAAAAAAATGGAATGGAAACTCATAACACCAAAATTTATATGAACTACCTCATGCACATGCTCAATAATCTGAATCTATAATATTTGTGACTTGGGATTTGTAATTAAATTGTTTTCTCGTTCAACTTCTAAGTTTTGAATTTTTTACATGAAGTATTTAGCAGAATCAGCAATTTTTACTTTCTCTACTGGTAAGTAGGGGAAGTATTGTATTCCACCCAAAAATTCGATGTCGAGATTTCACCGGAAATATGTTTTAAGACCCCCTAAATAAAAAAAGAAGCATTTTTAGAAAAAGGTCCGTGTGTGTGTCTGCCGGTCTGTGGAAACGTAGGTTAAAAACCAAAGTTGGTATTTAAGTATAATGTCATTCAAGGATGCGACACGAAGATTTTCAAGAAAATAGCCCCACCCTAAGCTACCCTTTACATGGAACATTTTTCGAAAATTTTGATTTTCTTGAAAATGTCTCTAACGATTTTGATTATACTGCCATATGTTTGAGATATTCTTATTGCAAATGAAATGTAATACTTAATTTTCTGGCTATAACCCCTTTAGTCGTATTTACTCTAGACGACTTTTGCATAACTGGTAAAGCGTTAGTGATAGACCAAATCTTACTCTACAAAAAATGTAGATGTTAAAGAACACAATTTGTCTAAATTTTTTTTGTAGAGTGAACCATTTCGGAGATATTCCTTGTTATGTGTGAGAGTTTCGGAAAACTTAAAACTTTCATGAACTGGAACATCGTTGTTCACTTTTTATATGTTAACCGTGCAAAGAGAAGGGAATCTCAAAGCTTTAAAAGATTTTACTATCATTCACAGCCTACTGTATTCTAATATTCCCCTTGCACCTACAAGGAAATAAGGAATCAGATAATTTGTACAAATGTTTATCTTAACTAACACGAAGAAGATATAGGAATAAGAGTTTGTACGAATGTTTAGTACAAGAGTAGAGAAAGTCATGTGAGCGCAACACATCAGATTCTTTAAGTTGAATTTTAAAACTGTGTATCTAATGTAACCAAATGTAACGGTTTACTAGTTATACAAAAGTCATCCAGAGTAAACAGGACTACAAAGGCTATGGTCAGAATATTCAGAATATACATTTTGTTTACCATAAAATATCTCAGACATGTGCCATTTTAATCAAAATGGTTTGAGCCATTTTTGAGAAAATCGAAATTTTCAAAAAATTTTCCATGTAAAGGGTAGTTAAGGGTGGAGGAAGTTTCTTCAAAATCTTCGTATTGCATCCTTGAAAAACAAATTGAAATACCAACTTTGGTGTTTAACTGACACACACACACGTATGTTTCTCTAAAAATGTTTGTTTTTTATTCAGGGGGCCTCAAAACTTATTTCCAGGGAATCTCGATATCGAATTGTTGGGTGGAATCCATTAGTCCCTATTATACCTAGTAGAGAAAGCAAGTTCTTTTGGGGGCCTCAAAACGCGTATTTATCTGTGTGGAATGGGGCATCTTCACCTTCTATGTACACTTTTACAAATACGCTTTATTTTATCTACTTCTCAACATGTTATATTCAACAGTGTTTCGAAGAATACATCACAATTAGGTTATGAACACACTCTTAAGCGACGGTGGTCTATTCATTCTTTCACGATACAGATGAATTAAATAAAGCAGCAAACTGTAGCTATGCTTCTTGGCGTTTCCCGTAATCTCCGTACTTTAGCTGTGCATTTGTTTTGTGCTGATCACACGTCTTTTATTTTGCTACTTCCGGTCAGTTGTCTCGCAGTTGTCTTGATTTACCGCCAGGGTGTTTTTGGGGCGGTTCCGCTATTCGCCACCAGGGCTAAAGAGAGCCTGCACCGTGTAGCGGTTGACAGTTGACAGTAGAGAGCATTGTCCTTGCTTCGACCCTGTGTGGATGTCTGATAACGGTGAGTAACTTGATTGGGCATAAATTTGGTAATGGAGTTTTTCCTTTTGCTGACTGAGTTGCCTGGGCTGCACCTTCAGCCTTAAATGTTTAATTTGGGGATCGTTTTGTATATTTAATTAAACATGTGTACGATGCAGTAGGATTTCAAACAGACTTCTGTTACATACTTTGCCTTTTGGTCTAATGGGGAAAAGACATTTGATTCAGATTAATGTGTGACGAGGTATGTTATCCAAAGTGTTAAAAGGTTATGCAATATGCTCATGTTTAGATAATTTGCTGTTGGGTCCCAACTATTAAAAAGGCACATTTGACTTCGATTTATGTGTGACGGAATATACACTTACTTATGAAAGCTGTTGTCAATTGTGCCCAAAGAACTAAGATTCTACGTACTAGCACGCCGTCCGTTAAGGGAGGGGGGCGTACTTTCTTGTAATTATGAATGGGTAATTGTTTACAAAATCGGCCGCTCGAGTAAACGAATGAAACATAGTGCAATAGATGCAGTTTTTATTGCTGATTACTATTTTGAAAGTTTTATTTCGCGGTCAAGCTTTGTTTTCGTTTTTCCTGTGTTAGGTTAGGTTTACTGTGTGTGAATGAGTGTGGTAACAGGGTCCTGTATTATCGAAATATTTACAACTTGGGCAGTGTTTATGCAACAATTTCAATGTGAATGCACTAATCAGTATTAAACTCGTTTATATACATTTATTTGCTAAATATCAGCCACATAAGCGAAATAAAACCACTGCATCGCACGTAAGAAATTTGCTCATAAATCAAAGACGAAGCTTGAGCACCAAATAAGTTTCAAAATCGTAATCGGCAATAAAAACAGCATCCATTGCATTATGTTTTATTCGTTTCTTTGAGGGGTCGATTTTGTAAACATTTACTTACGAATGGATTGAACCAACTTTGTTGTTCGTATTCATAGGGTGGTAATGTTGTGATTGTTAGTTCTATTAAATGCAGTAATTCAAATGGGGCACACCTCTCCCTGAACTGGTTTTGCTGATTTCCTCAATATTAGGGTCCACGTTCTTGGATTCTGTGCACCACGCCCACGGTGCAGTTTGCAAAACCATTTGCAACAGATGAATTAGGAATCTGATGTGTTGCACTCATATGGCTTTCTCTACTCTTGTACTAGTCATTCTTACAAACTCTTATTCCAATATCTTCAAGTTTGTCGAGATAAACATTTGCAGATATTATCTTGTTACTTATTTCCTGTAGGTACAAGGGGAATATGGGAATACAGTAGGCTTTGAGCGATAATCAAATCTTTTAGAGCTTTCAAATTGCGTTCTGTTTGCACGGCTAACATATCAAAAATGAATGACGATACTCCATTTGACGAAAGTTTTTGCCAAAACTCACAAATAACAAGGAATATCTCCGAAATGGTTTGCTCTACAAAAACAATGTATTCGGACATAAATTGTTTAAGCAAGAATTACATTTTTGGTGCAGTAAGACTTGGTCTACCTCTTGCGGTTTACCAGTTATGCAAGTCATCCAGGGTAAACAGAAGTACATAAGCTATGGCCAGAAAATTCAAAATATAAATTTCATTTGCTATAAACATATCTTAAATATATGACATTTTAATCATAATCGTTAGTCATTTTCTAGAAAATAAAATTTCGACAAATTTTCACTGTAAAGGGTAGTTTAGGTTGGAGGAATGTACTTTAACATCTTTGTGTGGCATCCTTAAAAGATTTTAAACTTAGATACCAATTTTGGTTTCTAAGTGACTTTTGGAGGTTTAGTTATGCTGTCCACTGACCAAGACAGACGCGCTGACCTTTTTCTAAAAATTCTTTATCTGGATTCAGGGGACCTCAAAACATATTTCCGGTGAAATCTCAACATCGAATTTTTTGGTGGAATAAAATACGTCCCCTACTTATGACACGTAGTAGAGAAAGTAAAACTCATTTTTTTTAAATTTTTTTGAACCCGAAGCTAGTTAAATTAACGAACTTAGGTGAAACTATTTCGCCAAGTAAACTTCACTTGTTAATATTGCCTAAGGCTTTGCAGTGCCACCATTTGTGATCTCAAAAGCAATGAGGCAAGCATATGCAATACTCGCTTCAGTTGTTCTCCCCCTGTAGTAATTACTAGAATGGTAAATTTCGCTTCTTTCTTTAATCCTGTATTTCCCTTTTTGTGTACAACAACCATTGAGAAATAGGATGCAAGTCATGTAATTTCGTAGAGCAATTTCAACCTTTTTGTGCTTCCTTCTTTCCTTGGGATATCGTGCATGAAAGTCCCCAAGAGGGTGGTGCAATAACAACCCGCGTTAAAGCGTCAGTTTTTTTCAAACACACATTTATTTTTCAACTCCGTCCTTTTTTAAGCGATATACACTTCTCAATGTTGCTACCAAATAAATAGGAATTAAGTTTTGCAAAATATACAGGGTTGGGTAGGTAAAGCGGACCTCTTATGACTTCCTATGTAGTTTGGAATAAAATATTAAAATAATAAAACGGAATAGAATACACGCACCTTCATAATAAATGTTGGAAGTGCCCTCCATCTGCATCTAGACACTTCTATGCACATCTTAAGAAGTTCATGAAAAAAGTGTCAGGTTCATGATGGGTGATGCTGCGGGTGCAATTCCTGATGTTCCATACCATTGATCATCAGTGGTATGGGAAGTCTACTCGTACAGGTTTCCCTTGAAGTATCCTTGTAAATAAAATCATATGTCGACAAATCTGGTGATCGTGGTGGCCATACATTTTTGCCCACAATCCTTTATCTAGTGAACATCTGATGAATACGGGAAGTGATCTCACAGAAGTGACATGTTGCCCCATCTGGTTGAAAGAAACCCTAATTATGCTCCTCTTTTGTCCTTTGAAAACAAAATTCATCAAAGAACCTCAGTTAGACATCTGTATTGACTGGTGTCGAAGATGCGATCTTTTGGTCCTGCAGGGGTTGCTCGAACAATCGGTTAGGATTTTGAGACGCGCAATATTTGTCTCTGAATAATTCTTGTATTACCTTGATAGATCTGGTCTTTACATACGCCTCTACAATGAATGTTCGCTCTGGTATGTAATAAATCATGCTTATTTAAAAAGTAACTTTGTATGTGTTTTGGACGTCTGTGTACTGTTTGTAAGCAATAATGAAACAAAACTTGGAGAATTTAACATCACATTTAGCATCGCACACTATTTCATGACGAAGTTTATTTTTAAGTTCATCTAAACTGTGTGGTTTTATTTTCTAAACCTTGTCTCTTAATTCTTCCCACGGTTAAAAATCGCTGGGGGTTAAATTGCTGGCTATCTATTGAACTTGGGATTTCCGTTATTTTTCCTAGTCTTAAGCTAATACTGGGGCGATTTCTCAGCTGTCACTTTTCTATCACTTTCCTTTCATTCTGTTTCTTTCTAATGTTACAGCTGTGCTTCTAGATGTCGTGGCGGTGCCGAACAACTGATGAAAATGCTTTCTCAAAAGAAAGTAATCCGTGAGGATCCTACAGGATGACGGGTTATTGTATAACAACACATTTTATGCAAGGTAAATACTCAAATTGTTTATTAGAATAAGTATGCAATGAATAACAATATTTCTGGTTATCAAAATTGACTTCATATATAGTAAACTCAACGTTTAAAAGAAATGACGGAAAAATAATTGGAAGAAGTAATTTTCGTATGTTAAAATCAAACCATGTCAGAAAAGAGTTGAAAATTTGTCAGAGAATTGAAGGTGACATTGGCTAACTTTCGTCTTAAGGAAAATCAATTTAGGGTTATGGTGAATTCACGTTAACAACAAAGCTATTAGCTATAGGCGTACGCGGAAATCAATGTTCAAAAGTCAAATTATACAACACCTCACGTAGACAAAATTCTGGAAATTAGAACAGGAATAAAATTCATGGAATTTAGCACGACACCGAGTGAAAAATTGTTTCATAGGCATATGGAGTAGGAACTTCGGTGGGGAGTCAGTTATATATAGGACTTAAGTCAACAAAATTCGTCTGTTTTCTTGTCCTTTTACAGAAGTGTTTACAGCGATCGTTTATCGACAGTCAGAAGCGCTTAAAGACCGCGCTTGGATTATATAGGTTTAGTAGTCGCCGCAAGGGAACTTTTGATCATTTCTGCAATTCGTGACAACGTTCAACACCTGCTTTAAAGCATAAGGTATTCGTAGCCAGAAGTTAGTAGATATAATACTGCAACAATTATTGTTGATCGTGTTAAACCTCCGATAGGCGCGCACCGTTAGTTGCTTGGGGCGAAGTAACTAGCTTCATTTAGCTTAAATATACATGTTTTTTATTAGCATTATCTTGCTAGATTGATCGAAGGGAAATAAAACGTACATTATAATTTGTACTGCAATTGCGATGGTCGGATATAGATCTTGTAATTTGAAATGCACTATCAATGATGATGCTAGTACTAATAATAATGATAAAATGAGAAAAGGATAACAGCGGAATAAGAGAATGTCTGTATTATAATATAATCATACTTAATCATAATCTAACCAATAATACTAATACTGATAATATCTTTGAAAAGCATGTGATGTTACCTACAAAATATATGCTATTATGACACAGTTTATTCTGAAAATAATTGGAATCATAACTGGTACCAACACATGACTATCAATGACGACGGACTACCTAAAACAATGTTAAATTACAAACTAAGAGGACATAAAAATGTCGGCAGACCAAGGATAAGATGATTGGACGACCTCGCCTTTGAAGACGGAAGAGGTCAATATACCTAATAATTGGAATCTGATTTATTCAAAATGTCAATACATGTATACTTCTTCCAAATCCTTGGAATTTTATGTATCATATTCCTATTTCTGGGAAGTAGTAACATACTACTTGCAATGACAACAATATTGTACAACTAACGAGAAAAAAAAATCTGGCGGTTGCATAGGTGCGTTCGTTCAAAAAGTAGAACGTTTAAATAACTCGCTTCAAATATGATTACCATCCATTAGATACATCAGAAAACCTAACTGGTGTTTATCCGAATACCTTAAGAAAACATCTCGTAGTTCAGCACTGGAGCAGCTGACAGCACACAATTGAGTGGTACACCACGTACAATTCCTACTGCTCTATTTTCTGATAAAACAACTTAAACTCGGTAACACAGTTCCTCTAAAGTGGCTATGGATTTAACCTGATAATCTATCATTTTTAGACACTCTTTCAGGACAGGTGGCCAGGGAAATATTTTTAAAAAATTCTTAATTTCAAACTACCTTCCATGATCAAAACTGATTCTCAGAAATAGCATTAACTATTCTGAATAAATTACCACAAGTTTAAGATTCTTTAATGCAAAAATGAAATGTGTACTTTGCATTTTGTGGGGATAACTACGGAAATATTAATTTTAAATGACTCACTGCTAAACGATACGAGGTAGACAAAATCACACAGGTCTCATTAAAACTCGGATTACGTCACGTTTTTTTGGAGTTAACTATTTCCGAAGTATTCCTCATCATTGGTTTGCATTTTCTAATATTATACTTATCTCAAATGGCAAATTGTATAAATCATATAGAACGTGAAGAAAAATTAATTCTATAATATTTAAATATATTGTGACATTGGTCGCATAACAATATACGGACGAGAGGCCTGGAGCAGTTGTGTGCGCGTGGCCGCGGCGGCGCGATAACAACAAAAGGGGTCGAGAAGCTTCTCGTTGATTCTCGCCAAGTCATTGTGCACGTGTGCATGGAAAGATCTCCAAAGGTCACGTGACATCGGCTCCAGTATAAAAAGGGGACGGAGCGGCGTTGGGGCGGGTTTCCTTCAGGTTCTCCGGTTTCCCCCACCATCTCAGTCCATCTTCATTCCATGTATCATCAGTGTCACCGCCTGCGGTACCAAAGTAGTGAAAGCTGGCGTTAAACACTACAAAAGTATAGCGCGCTCAGTTTGTTTTGAGTCAGTCTGAGTCGATGTTTAGTTGTGTAAATCGTGTACAGTTAGTTCTAGTTACGAGAGTGAGTCGACCAGTCTCAGTGATTACATATGTGTCGTCGAGTGATTCTATCGTAATAGTCAAGACATAAGAGACAGTGACAGTGGAGAAAGACATTGAAAGACAGAGAAAGATTATCAGAACAATTGAAAGCAGAACGGACTATAAACTGTTAAGAAGAAAATTGGGAATTTGTAGTAAAATTTAGAGGACATAAAGTTATACAAAAGTAACCGAACTTCGGATTTTGCAGATTTGTTACAATATTAAAATTTTAATTCAACCTGAATTTAAATAAAATGTTTGTAGAGCGTGAAATTCGGTAAATTGATCCAGAATTTGAACAGTGATGGTATTTTTTTAATAAATGAATTTAAATGAATTATCATGCCCTCACATAGCGACCATCTCTTAAAATATTTGACTAACGCTTTAGACTACTACTTTTTCCTACTCCCATTGTATCTACAAGGGAATATTTGGTAAAATTAATTCTATAAGTATTTGTTTATCTCAATAAACATGAACTAGAAGAATAAGCATTTTTAAGCACAAGAGGGAATTGAGACACCATTTTATAATAAGCAAATAAGTATTCGTATATATGGATATTGTTTCTAGCCTTAACAAAATGTGAATAGTTGAATAATACGATAATAACAGAGGAAGAAGGAAAGAAGGTGGATCAGCTAGGGCACGGTTCCAAAAAGCAGTATATATATGTTGCCCCACCCCCAAGTTCTTTTGCCAACAAACAACTTTAGGGGAAAGCTCTACTAACGGAGCGCATTTTGCCTCTGTCAAGGTTTCGTTGCTGCTTTTAGATATATCGTTCATATAAACCAACCTTCATGTAATGGATGTTAGAAAAGTATCGCAGGCAAAGAAAAAAAGACAAATTGCTCCTAATTTAAATGATGTATTGGTCCCATCACGACGGAGCCGCCACTGATACATATACGTTACATACATACGTCCATTGGGACGACGACCAGGCTGATAAAATATTTAGTTCTCGCTTTCCTTCGCGCTGACTTGCGTGATGTACTTTGTTCGTAGCCCAAATCAGCTCATCTTTTTCCTTCCAGATCGTTATCCACCTCCGTCATCAAAATCGCATGAGGATTTGCATTTAAAGTGAACGTCAATGAAACCGTCCATGTTCTTGTTCATCTTTCTCTCCTGCTTATATTTTATTTCTATTCCCTTGTATCCTCTTTTTGCTTTACCTGTGCAATACTCCATGTTCTGCTTGATATTGGGTGAGATTTATAAAGAAATGGTAAGGAAATAAGCACATAATTACAATATTGTGCGTCGAGTACGGCACACAACAAAGAACGGTCGGGGTTGGGCTACTTCACACCACACAACAGGCCGGCGAGCAAACAAAGGCGCTCAAGGTCAGGCTGCATCCCGCTATTGTGTATACGTGCCTAATGAACACAGTATTAAGCAATTGATGGAACCTTCGAGAGGCATCCGGCGGCAGGCGTATTTGTGGAAGTCGAGAAAGGTCCATGTGGCGTCATCCTCGCTATATAAGGAGGCTAGGAAACAGCAGAGGAGATTGTTATAGACATGAATGGGTCAGTGAGTACAAGACAGCTGTGTGTGGTACTGTCGTGAAAGATACTTCGCTTAGAAGTGAAGAACTTTTAACAAGTGTCGAGTGATTGTATCGTCGAAGTTAGTGTATGAGACAGAGAAGGTGAAGATTGAGGATTGACCCAGTTACGAACAGTAAACAGTTGTGAGTTGTAATATCACGAAAGACTGTGAATTGTGTTAATACCAGTAAAAGAATTGTTTTTGAGCGAAAATTTAGAAGAGAAAGTGATAGCGAAGTAACTATACTGATTTTGTCGTTTTTATCACGCTGGTGTCAGGAGTGGGATTTGTACAATTAGCTATTTGTTAGAATAATTCTCATGTTAAAATCAATGTAGGCTGGACTAGCCTACAAGGTGTTAGGGCTATAAAGGCGGACACTTTAACAGCGACGTTCCGACGTTAAGCTGAAACACAATAGTGTATGACGGTTGCATAAATAAAAAATAAAATCATGTATCACGCTATTTATGCAGAGCTTTCAATAATACATGTAGTTTTTACATATTTTTGTGCCGAACTTCGACAAATCATTACCTTAACGTTACTCAGCTAGTGACAACATGTAGCATGTCATGTTACTCTTCGTCAGTTCGACTGTTTTAAGGTGAGTGAAAGTACCCTGATAACCCATGGCTAGAAATTATGGCCAAAGAATAGAGCAGTTCATTTTGGCGTCACATTTTAAGCACGCCAGTATAAATGGTACATAGAGAAGATTTTACAAAAAAATTCTATATCCAGGCTTCGGTGGAAGTGTTTTGAGCCTCGTGAGTAAAAAGGTATTTTTAGAAAAGTGTGAGGGTATGTGTGTGCGTGCGTGTGTGAAGGGTACGCATTGAAAACCCACCATGCTATATTCTTATGCATTATTGAAAGCACTCGAAGACTCGTATATTAGAAGCGCACATTTCAGGTAATCGATCCTTGGGATCTTCCTACACCCGCCCTCTGCAACGACGAGAATTCAAACATATTAATAACATAGGACAAAAGAATTCTATTTCCTTTCAAATTACCAGAAAACAACCAAGAGATGACTATTACAACAATAGGAATGAAAACCGCTATATTTTTCATATATTTTGAAGACTATGTTTAACATGTAATGGTATTCTAAAATTTTTTTGTGAAGTGTGGTAGTTATTCTAACAAATGAAGCATTTTATACAGTCCACAAGTCTTCCAACAATTGTATTTTCGCAACGTTTACTGTAGTTAAACTTATCAGGTTGAATTTTGTCTTTTAAGCATCCAAAACAACAAATAAAAAGATCTGGTATAGGAGACTAATCAAATTTATTGGCTGTTACGAAAGTTACTGACCGGTAAGATCACTAATTTTGTAAATAAATGATATGAAAACGGCCATGTTAAAATCAATGTATAGTTTACGAAACATATGTTCAAATTTTATCACAGAATTGAAGTCAAAAGCGAGTTCCGTGTTAAGACGTGTTACCCTTTACATGGAAAATTTTTCGAAAATTTTGATTTTCTTGAAAATGGCTCTAACGATTTTGATTAAAATGTCATATGTTTGAGATATTTTTATGACAAATGAAATGTATATCTTGAATTTTCTGGCTATAGCCCCTGTAGTCGTATTTACTCTGGACGACTTTTGCATAACTGGTAAACCGTTAGAGATAGACCAAATTATACTATACAAAAATGTGGATCTTGCTAAAATACACAATTTATGTCTCAATAAATTTTCTTGTAGGGTGAACCATTTCGGAGATATACCTTGTTATGTGTGTGAGTTTCGGAAAACTTGGAACTTTCGTGAAATGGGTCATCGTTGTTCATTTTTTTATGTTACGTGTACAAAGAGAACGGAATCTCAAAGCTTTAAAAGATTTGGCTATCGCACAAAGCCTACTGTATTCCAATATTCCCCTTGCACCTACAAGGAAATAAGCAATAAGATAATTTGTACAAATGTTTATTTTAACTAACACGAAGAAGATGTAGGAATAAGAGTTTGTAAGAATGGTTAGTACAAGAGTAGAGAAAGTCATGTGAGTGCAACACATCAGATTTTTTCTTTTGCTGTTATCGTTTTCAAAGAGTACATAGTGTCTAAAGACTGCGCTCGCGTATATATAAACTTGGCGGTCGCCCCAAGGGGACCTTCCGCTTAATATTTTTGCGACTCTCGGCAACTTAAGTTTCTCATTGTTATTATAAAAGCGGTTATCTTTAAAGTTACTGATATGTAAGAGTCTAACAGATATAATAATGTAATAGTTTCTGGAGCTAAGATTCATAACACATTTAATTCTGCATCTTCAAACACTGGGCAAATAGCCTCCATTTATCCAACTCAAGTGTGCTTGTGTATTTTCACTCGCACATACCCTGAGAGATAGATCCCGTTATTCAGCACTGTAGCAGCTAGCAGCAGAAGCTTTAATAAAGATAGAGACATTCAAAGCAGCACCAGAAAATGTCATTGTAGTGAATTATCACCCTAAAGATAATTTTAGTATTTGAAATAGATGCACATGTCATTCCAACCAAAAAAAAAAAAAAAAAAAAAAAAGGCAATTTAAGGGGATACTATACTGAACTTGATATAGATCTGCTAAACGTATTTTGATTAATATTATAAACAGGTACCTTCATTATAGTGTATGTTAGGAACCCAAAATGTAAATTTTTTATTTATAAATTTTAGGGCTTTTTTTTTTCGGAAATGATTTTTCAGGACAATTTTCAAAATGTTACACTAGATAGATTTCATCCAAATTTTGATATTTATCATGTTAATTTACAAAATACAATAAATTGAGTGTAATATTTAATGTTTTACTGTTTTGAACGGTTCCTCAGTTATTACATTTAATTTAATCCCTAGAACGTCTCCACTATAAAGAGGGTACATATATTGCCCGGCCGCTGCATCTTCCAGCCGCAGCCAAGCCCAAGTGGTAGAGTTCAACGTTGACTCCCATGACCATAAGGCTTGCCCTTTCAGGGATGCTACCTTTCCATCGGGATAGCTATTCAGTTGCTATCACGAGGCTGAGTTTACCCCGTACCAGTGTTCCAGCGGGGAAAAAGAAAATTTTGTAAGGTGGTATATTTCCTGCATTTTACTTCTTAAGAAATTGGGAAGATAAGATTTGAAGCAATTACTTGAACTAGGAAATACTTTTGAAAATGTCCAGTGGAGTGTTTTTGTTGGTACCGGGGAACGAACCCATGGCTGTATAAAACTTCTAGAAGAAAAAACTAGACATTTCAAATGACAGAATTTAAAATGATTTTATTTTGAATTTAGGTTACTGAAACAAGTTGACAGAATTGTACGTCATAATCAAATGACAAAATTTAAAATTCGGTATAGGTATAGAATTCAGTTTGAAAAAGCATTAACTTAAACTAAAAGGGACATCACACTAATATTTAAAATCTGATGTTTATAAAACACATTGGAAATACATTTTCAGATAATTTGACTGTAAACTTTGCAAAATTTTTTTTTCTAAGAATAGTTGAGTGAGTAGAGAAAGCCACGTGAATACAAGTTGTCAGAGTATTTTGCTTTTTATTATAATTCAGTAAGCAAGAAGCAGCGAAGAAAGGTATTGTTAAATACGAGCCGCCACTGCTACGTGTGTTATGTGCGTGCAGAGGAAGTCGTTGGTACCGCATACAGAAACAACAAGGCGGCATATGTACGTGCAAGATAGCGTCCTCGAAAACTTGAGGCCTTGTTCCGACAGGAGGTCTTTCCTGCATTACTTAGCATCCCTGAACGCAAAACGTTTATACCATACATGGCCTCCTTGCTGTGAGGGCGGCGCAAAAATTTGCACACATTGCTCAAGCTGCGAATTTCTCAATTACCGCTGCACACAAACAAGTACCTTCTGCTTGGAACATTTAAGGCTGGTTTCACCAACCGACCTTTAAACTATTCTAACTCAGAATGTTACCGTCTTGGCATAAAAATGGACTGTATCAAAATGTTTTGTTTTTGCCCGCAAGAAACCAATTAGCACAGGTTGTATAATTTTATTTACTTTCACTAAATACACAACAGTCGAACAAAGCAACCAATTACCAAATAACAATACTAATGCAGCACGTAAATGAGTCAAATATCTATAAGAATTTACAGCCTGTTAGACTGTTTTGGCAACCATCAGACAGGCTAGCCAACCTTTCGACTGCACAATTCAACTATCAGTCACTGAACACAGAATTTACTGTTAATTAACGGCATGAAAACAAGAAGTGGATAATGACCACTTATTACTTTCCTTACTACGTATAGTAGAGGAAGTATTGTATATCACCCTAAAATCCTATGTCGAAAATACGTTTTGAGGCCCCCTGAATCCAAAAAAGGCATTGAAAAAGGTCCGTGGTGTCAGTCTGGACAGCATAACTCAAAAACGAAATGTTGGTTAAAAACCAAAGTTGGTATTTAAATAGTCTTTCAAAGATGTGACACGAAGATTTTGAAGAAAATTCCTCCACCCTAAGCTGCTCTTTACATGGAAAATTTTTCCAAAATGTTAATTTTCTTGAAAATGGCTCTAACGATTTGATTAAAATGCCATATGTTTGAAATTTTTATGATAAATTAAAATGTATATCTTGAATCTCCTGGCTGTAGCCCATGATGTCCTATTTACTCTGGATGACTTTTGCATAACTGGTAAACCGTAAGAAATAGACCAAATCTTACTATACAAAAAAATGCAGACGTTAAAATTAAATAAAATTATTTTGTTGTTTAACGACGCTGTCAATTTCCAGAATCACATCAGCGTCGCCGGTGTGCCGAAATTTCGTCCCGCAGGAGATCTTTTACATGCCAGTAAATCTACTGACATGGAGCTGTCGGTTTTAAGAACACTTAAAAACAATCGACCTGGAGCGGGTTTGAACCCTCGACCTTGGGATCAGTAGGCCAGTGACTAACCAACTGAGCCACCCAGATCGACAGAGACCTTGTTAAGACACAATTTGTCCAAATTAACCTTTTTCTAGCGTGAAAGATATGAGATATTCTTCGTTATTTGTGTAAGTTTTGGAGAACTTATACTTCTTTAAAATAGAACCATTGTTGTCAATTTTTTATATGTTAACCGCGGAAAAAAGAACGGAATTTGACTATTTGACTATCCTCAAAGCCTATATTCCCGTTGCACGTTCAAGAAAACGTGCAATAACATAATTTCTGCAAATGTTCATCTCAACTAACACAAAGAAGATATAGGAATAATATTTCGTAAGAATGGTTAGTACTGTAGTAGAGAAAGTCATGTAAGTGTAACATATCAGACGTTATTATGAAATTAAGTTATGAGCGCTAGAATTGATGCTCCATCTATTGGTATGATAATGGTGCTAAATACTTTGTACAAAATACGCTAGATGGCTTATGTACTGTATGTGCTACTGGAAAAACTTGACAAAATAAATAGTATGTCCTTGAACGTGGGCATACATATGACGGGCGTTTGGCCTTGAGAAATTGCAGAGAAAAGAGTATTGAAAATCATGCATAAATTCATTTAAGGGTACACCGAAGTGAAAACGGTGATTTTCTAAGGTATTGGAAGTTAGAGGCTTAATTTTTTACATAGGTATTTTCAGCAACTAAAGAAATGGGTATATTAAGTTTAATCCTAACATGTGATGAAATTCATGATATATTAATTTATCTTATTTTGTTGGTATAATCAAAATCTATCTCCTCTAATAGATGAACTAAAAATTCGATTTTTTAAAAATTACATCTGTTATTAAAGCATGGAAATTTTCATACGAGTAGTTATTCTTTCAAAATGTTTTTAATACTGCAAAGTGTAAAATGCAATAAAAGCAGCGCATTTTAATTTTTTTTAAAAAAAAACATTATTGATATCGAAATTCCAAATATACATCTTAGTACCCATATGCTGAGCTATACTGGAAAAATTGTTCAGATTTCTAGCTATAGTTTTGTGGGAGAACAGGTTTTGAATATGAGAAAGTAACAAAAAATTGTTTCCGAGAAAAATGAGATCAAAGGCACCACTTTAAAAATAACATATAAAGGATGTTTTTCCCTTTCTAGGGGATTAAAACTTCGCAGATGTATTCTTTAAGGTATGGTACATTTTTGCCAAAAGTCGATTTTTTGACCAAATAGTCTAAAATATCACTTCAGTGTTCCCTTAGGTTACCCATCTATGAAAGCACAGAGAGTCAGTTTTTGCTTGATTGATTTAAAATTTTAGCACAACAGTACGCAAAATATTGTTTATTTGTAGTTTAGAAAGATTCTTCACATGTTATAATTCCTTATTAAAATTGTTGTGTAAGCATACTCTAATAACAGGGTTTTCACAAATTGTGGGAGGGTTAAAAGTAAAGCTCAAGTTATAAATCGTTATTTTTTTGTAAACCTTACGAACCTATTAATAATTATATTTACGTACCCGATACCCTCCCCTTATACATGACTTGCACCTCCTAGGACTTACAAGCCAGTGCCTAGGGCCAGACACCTGTCGGGGAACACAAGAACCTATGGACTGGACAGAGTGAAGACCTGGAAGCGGGTGGTCAGTCAAGCACCAGGTATAAGAGAGGAAGAGGATGATATGAAATGCAGACGTAATCGATGAAGGTGGGGCAGTTGGTGGAATGAGTGGCGGGGGAAGCCGAGAACCCGGAGTAAACCCGCCCAGACGCCGCTTTGTCCACCACGAATACGACCCTGGGATTGAACCTGGGCCACCTAGGTGGTAGATAGGTCGCCACTATTAATATTTTTCTTTTAATTAAATTGCTGATAGGTATATTAGCAAAACCGCTCCCTTAATCGGCTGTTATTTTTGAACATGTAGGATGTTTTCATCTATTTTCAAAATGGATGTGTGCTGAAAACCAAAACCTCGAGAAAATTGTCTTTGACCTGGAAACACTTACCTGGGACTGCAACTTAAAAGGTCACTGGCCGAGTTTTAAGATTCGTATGGATATATAAGTATCATATAAATACAAGGTTGGTATTATAGTACTAAGCTAAAATGGTTTTTATAGCTTTTTTATTCCATTTTGAGAGATCTGCTATATTTTGTGTGTTAGAGAAATTTACCCACCCTATATTGTGTTAATTTGAGATTATGCAATTTCGTAGCAGAGTAGAAGCTTTGGAACATGATCCTATTAGATTTTACTTGAGCACCAATCAAAAGTTTCTGCGAACATGAAGTACAGCTGTTAGTGTTTCGGGGAATACTAGTAATTAATAATTCTAGAGCCGTATGTATCTGTGCACAACGGAAGCACACGATAGTGTCTAGGGTAGATAACCACTTGAAAAGGATAAACCAACCACTGCTGGTTTTGAATACAAACGTTAACAAGAGCGATATGAACCGTTCACTAAACCTTGTAGGGTCCTCGAAACATGACTGACTGAGCGACACAGTATACAAGTATCCTTTAATAACGTTATAACTCCCTTTAGGGACCTCTTGTTGAAGCTCCCATTATACCGTTTCACGAAGCAAGCTGAATTGGCTTCAGGGTTGCCAACCGAAAACATTGACTCTTGCTACAGATTGGACAAAAACATTCGGTTACAAAGCACAAACATTTCTATTATATAGAATTGTACATCTATAGTGGGGGCTTATAGGTATAAGGGCGGGAAATTTGATAGCTGGTACCTTAATATGTCTAAACTGTAATGTATGTGTATTTTCTCTCTCTCTCTCTCTCTCTCTCTCTCTCTCTCTCTCTCTCTCTCTCTCTCTCTCTCTCTCTCTCTAACAATTTTCCCCGAAAAATACACCACATAGTGTTTTCTGCACGGTTGTAACTGTACCACGAAATAATCAACACCTGTCAGTATAGACCATCCGTTTTGCTTCCACGCGTTCCAACCACCTGGTGTGTTGTCCAAATACGTAGTCCGGGGCACAAAGCAAAAAGCTCGCTGCGCTTTCTCCCTCACAAAAACACACCCTACGCGCTCGCGAAAAAAACACGTATGGCTTGTGTGTGCCACCGGCACACTATCCAACCTGAAAACATTAATTTCCACTAAAATTATTAGTCTACAAATGAAGTAAATATTGATATAAGGCTATTCATTAGGCCGTTACGGATACAATATGTGCAAGTATACTCAACATGCCTTGTTTATGGGTGCCCGAAAGGCAAGATGGGTTAATAGTGGTGGTACGTGTAAATTCTTAAGTTGATCTTGACCTGCCCCGCTTTCTTCTTCCACGCTGTCTTCAGCCTGTCGAAAGATTATCACTGCAACATCTCTCTAAAATTGTACATGTATTTAATGTATTTACACACTCATTAGTTTTGGATATTAAAGCAATTGCCTTTGTTTTTAAAATAAGAGCTCGTTTAAGAGTTTGAGGTTTTGGCTTGTTCTTTTCTCCTTTTTTCTTTTTGTATATTGTGACAACTATTATGGAAAACACTTATCATCTGTTTCCAGTTGGCATCAACTAATAGTTACCTATGCCAATTTTGAAATATTTGAGATTTAATTAACCCCGCGGCACAGCAGCTCTTTCCGGGCTAAGGCCTATCCCCACCGCTGCGACCCCCACCTCTGTGCACCACAGGCGTCATGAGTGGAGTGTAGTACTGGGGGTGGGACGTGGTCAGCATCCCTGTCCCTCCCGGTCGGTGTTGCGGTCTTCACCACCAGGGCTCGCCACTTCTCAAATGAGTAGCTCCTCAAATGGCCCCTCAGAGACCTAAGGAGGCTGAGTGCACCCCGGACCAGATCTCTCAGCGATCTCCTGCTTGGTAAGTGGTGCGCTACCACCCCACGAAGGAGACAACCCTTTTATAAGCACTAGATGGTTTAAATTTTATTGTTGTGGGTATCTCTTTTGTTTCCGAACTAATAAATCTTAAGACTGAACGTTATCATCGTTTGCAAAATGCTCCACACAATGCAATTTTTAAAACCTCTCATTTATATTCTATGTAAATTATCGGATAATAACTCAGAAATGTGCCATTTAATTCTGTTCTACTAGTCTGAATTGAAAAGAAAATTGTCATGAAGTGTGTGTGTATATATACACTTTTTGAAGCATTATATAGCTTTAAAAATTAATAGCTCAAAAACCATTCAAAAGAAAAAAGCATATCATAAAGTGCTTTCGTTTTGGGTATCTGCATGACAAGTTTCAGAAAAAGTGAATGTGCTGAATAAATAGTTTTCAAAAACCTCAAATTTCAAAATGAAAAGTATTTTTACTCTTTATTTTTAAATTAAATTGGATGATTAACATAGATATTTACTGTGACACCGGCCACGACGCACAACAAAGAACGGTTGGAGCTAAGCTACTTCACAACACATAACAGGCCGCCGAGCAAACAAAGGCGCTCAAGGTCAGACTGCTTCGTGGGACTGTTTGTGTATACGCGACTAGCAGCAAAAGCGACACGCATGACAAAGGATTGCTAAACATTCGAGAAGTGTCCGGCAGCCAGCACGTTAGTAGAAGTTCGAGGAAGAACCGTGTGACGTCACCCCTGTTATATAAGGAGGCGAAGAAGAATGGTAGAAGTAGAGAATTACATGAGTCGTGAGGGAGTCGGTCACTTCTTATAATTTACTTTTGCCGACAAACTTACTGCTGGTGTTTTTAAACACACAAGGCGTGTGTGGGCAATTTTTTAGAGGTAGAAGCATGGCTGAAAAATTCAATGCCATAGCAGGTGTGTGTGTGTGTGTGTGTGTGTGTGTGTGTGTGTGTGTGTGTGTGTGTGTGTGTGTGTGTGTGTGTGGTCGCGGGGTGAAAGAAGATAGCAAAGCAGTTGTGAGTGTTGAGTGATTGTGTAGTCAGAATTAGTGTTTGAGATAGAGGGAAAGAGAAGGATAGTGAAAGGACTGAGTCAAGGTTACGAGAAGAAAACAGTTGCGAGTTGTAGCATCACGGAAGACTAGCCTGTGTTGACGTTGTTAAAGGAAGCTGTACATTTTGACAACATTTTAGAAGAAAATAAGGTAATAAAATGTAATTGAACCAGATTTTGTTTTTGTCACAATAGTATAAAAGGTCAAAACAGATTTTGAAAGTATTTAGAAAGTCATAGAGTTTAGATTTAAATTTTTGAGAGATTTGTACTAAGATGCATTTTCTTGAAGTTGACAAGGTTCAGTTGTCGCTTTTCGACGTAATGTCTGTGGAAGGCTTTCTCGGCGATGATGTGTGTGGGAGAGGTGCGTGGAACTGGAAGCCAGAGGTATGTTGTTCCATAAAAACCAACAATCATTTTCTATTTCTCTGAAGAAAAGGAGGAGTTGAACCACTGGCCTTTATTGTAGTGTAGCATGCAGATCTGAACGCTGTTCTTCAGATGAAATGATGGGTTTGGTTGTTCTGGGATACCATCATCCCATTACGGCAGTAACCATGTGTGTATGTGCACAGCCCTGTGGACAGGCGAAAGCAGCTTATCCATGCAGTTTCCTTCACATTAGAGCTTTCGTATAATATTACTGAAACATAAAAGTTCTGGGTGATGGGTACATAAATTTCCAATGACAACATCAACGTTTCGAACGATTTATTGCTCAACACGTTTATCTGATGTGGGTTTACCATCCAACGTCAGTCGATGAGATGCTGGTGTGTGTTCCATAAAAGCAATGACACTTTATTTCTTTTCAAATTAAATCATAATTCACAATTCATGTTCTTGCAACTCTCAGCTGTTCTGCTGTATTTAATTTTGACACTGCTACGGTAATAAACTTCACAAACCCTTCTCAATTCTGCACAACTCTCACTGATAATTAACTGCACAAGCCAGTCTGCTTATACAGTCTCTGAATTGCCGACGCCTTTTCTGGAAATCGAAGTTGCTCAGCTCGTGTTGTTAAGAAGTCGAAAGATTCTACCAATGCGTACAAAGGCGCTTGTTCTGGTTAATTCTTTCTTTTCCGTTCTTTATTCCTTTTTTCTTTCTTTCTCTTTTCTCTTTCTCCCTCCCTTTCTTCCTCTCTCTCTTACTCCCTCTTTGTCTTCCCTCTCTCTGTCCCTTTCTCTCGCTTTGTCACCCTCTGGCGTTCTCGATTTTTCCATTTCTCACTTCCTTCCTTCGTCGTTTCTTTCCCTCTTTCCTCTTTTATCCTTCCTTCGTGTCTTTGTCTCCCCCTCTTTTTTTCGTTCTGTCTCCTTCTTACGCTCTTTTTCTCTCTTGTACTTACTGTCTCCCTCTTTCATTCTCTTCTTCCCTCTTTTTCTGCCCTTTCTCACCCTGTTCTTGCCTCTTTCCCTCTTACTCAGTCTGTCTCACTCATTCTCTTACTTTTGCTTTTTATGTTTCTTTCTTTCTCTTTATTTCTGACCCTTTTACTGTCTCTTTCACTCCTCTTTCTCACTCACTTCCTCTTTCACGCTCTCATTCTTTCTCGCTTTCTTCCTTTGCGTTCCGTTTTTTTTAATTCAGAAACTTGTATAAATGTAAATAAGTAAAGGCACAAGGCATGCAACTATATTCTGTTAACATTTCATCTGATGTCTTCAATAGTTTTGATAGTTTTAGTAACTTTAACATTAGCTGTACACGACTTTTAATTCGCCCTTAATAACATACGCCCATTCATGTATGTGCGTGTATTTATGAGTATGGTAAAGTCAGAGAGTATAAAATTAACTAACTGGTGCTACATTTTATCACAGAAACAAGCATAAAGCTTTCCAAAACAGGAAAACAGTGTGCACACCTCCACATAAAATAAGAAAAAGATTGGTACTAGACAGAAAACAAAACAAAGATAAGTGGTACTAAAAACAAAAGCATATTAAGAGCACTAAAGACCAAGAATGTAGCTGCCATTAATAAATAAAAACATAAGCATCATCTTCTTAGATCTTCCACTATAAAAACAGCTAGAAAAGCAGGAGCGGGAGAAAAACTAATGCAGCACAAAGGTTTTCAAAAGAAGACGAACAGATGTAAAATGAATAAAATGAAACATGTCAAATAAATACAAAATGAAAACGTAGCAGAAGCCAGATTAGCAGAAGAGAAGCTAGAAATGACTTTTCAAAGGAATACTAGAGGAAATATGAAAGCGCTACGAGTCCTCTACCAGCGTTAAGCACAGCTTATTTTAATTTTGTATAGTTTCACAACCACTTTGGTCTTTACATCTACTTCAAAGTTAGAACGGTACTCTTTCGTTGTTAATTGATTCAGGAACGCTGAAGTTTTCGTATTTTGCGTTGAAGTTTTTGTATGAAGCATTTAATTTGGTTATGTCTAGATGCTCGTGACAGAGAACCTAGTGGAATCATGATGAAATGATGCTATAGTGATGCAAAGTGAGCAAGCAGCCTATTTTGAGGTATACATGGAGGCTCTTGAAGCCCTTTGTGACTCTTAAACTGGGTTTTAATGAAATCCAATGGTCCTACGTCTTTGATTCTTGCCCTTCATAGATCTTGAAACCGAAATTATAATGTGAATATAAATAATTAATAATAGAAAGAATTAAAAGGAGATTATAATCGATAGTTAAGGAGAGAACATTGTTAATAAAGCTGAATATATTAAAGTATCAAGAATGGAAGCCTAGACAGAGTGATAAGATTACAATTGTTTTGCAAGCAAAGCCTGGTGAGTTCGGCGGGTTGATTCTTATCTTGCCATGACGTGTTTAAAAGTTGACCAATGAAAATCGTTTCCTTCGCATCGCCCACACGATCACGTGCAAGGCAACTCACATTCGCGCAGCCAGTACACATGCAATTTTGTCTGTACGTAAGCTGGCGCTTCGGGTGACAAAGTTCAAGTATTATAGAGTTGCAGCTGAAGTTAGAAGGTTATATTCTATTTAGATATCGTCGGCAGTTCTCTACAAATCTGGAAATTTGCAAATAGTCAAATATTTGTTAATTCTTCGTTTGGGTCCATTACTGCCACAAATCTGCATACCTTGCAGATTAGGATCTCTTACTAGAGCTAGTTAGGGACAACAAACACAGGTAGGAGATATATTGGCGACAAGATCTTCTAGATCTTAAAAGCGATGTCTTAACTTGGAGGTGCCTTCTGGTTCCTGGATTTGACGCGGCAGTTCTCCGTCACCTTTGTCTTCGGCTAGAAGTCATTTAAATTGGAAAGAGCATGTATACATTTTCAGAAATTACCTTATTGCTAATTTTCTTGTAGGTGCAATGGGAATATGGGAATACAGTAGGCTTTGAGCGATAGTCAAATCTATTCAAGCTTTGAAATTTCGTTCTTTGCACAGTTAACATATTAAAAAAATGAATTTCGATGTTCTATTTGACAGTAACGAGGCATATTTCCGAAATGGTTCACTCTACAAAAAATGTATTGAGACATAAGTTGGGTATTTTAGCAAGATCTCTATTCTTTGTGTAGTAACATTTTGTCTATCTGTAACGGTTTACCAGTTATGCATAAGTCGTCCAGAGTGGACACGACTACAGAGACTATAGCCAGATATACATTTCATTTGTCATAAAAATATCTCAAACATATGACATTTTAATAAAAATCGTTAGCCATTTTCAAGATAATCAACATTTTCGAAACATTTTCCATGTAGAGGGTAGTTTAGGGTGGGGCTATTTTCTTCAAAATCTTCGTGTCGCATCCTTGAAAGACATTACACTTAAATACCAACTTAGGTTTTTAACCCGCTTTTGGTTTTGAGTTATGCTGTCCAGTCTCGCGTATACACAGAGACGGACCTTTTTCTAAAAATTCCTTTTTGGGGGGAATGGGAATCAGGAGGCCTGAACATATTTCCGGTAAAATTTCGACATCGAATTTTTGGATGGAATAGAATACTTCCTCTACTTTACGTAGTAGAGAAAGTAAAATCACAAAGTTCATGTGTAATGCAAGTTAAGGACGTTAAAAAAGTACAAAAAAATTAACGATTCAGGTCTCTTCCCATTTTTTGACATTACTTTCTCTATCGCGCACATACTACTATATTTGATTCAGGAGTTTTAGCTATGACCTTGTGGTTGACACAAGTGAATTTGATACTCAAATTACACTGCTTTAAAAAAAAAAAAAAAAAAAAAAAAAAAACCTTATTCTTTCTTTCCAGGTACAATCTATATTCCGCGAAAGAGCATAACTAATGTATTATATTACCCCATAACACAAAGCAAATGTGATTATACTTTCAGTAATACCACTAATGACTCAAAAAACCACAGATATAATATTGTAGCAACACTGGCATTGTTTACAATTCAACTGTCTTGTAGACAGTAATTTTTAATTGTTGTTGTTAGTCTGTTTACACCGTTCCAAGAAGTTCCCCACACCACACCACGATTACACGTTGAAGGACAAAAGACATTCTCCTCAGTTAATGACAGTGCATTCCATCCTAAATTCCACATCGAGATTATATTTTAAATACACGTTTTGATATCCCTGAATAAAAAAACCACGTCCGTCCAACTTAATTTCCTTTCTATGCCTATAAAATAGAAGCAGAGAATTCCGAAGCTTGTCATCTTAATTCAGATGAATGTGCTCAAAAAGTGTGTAATGCTTATATTATTGGTCATGAGTTTTTTAATTCTCTACACGATAATACGAGCGTATCACCTTGACTGATAAAAACTAGCGTTAATACCCACATTGCGTATATTACTAACGCACGGTTAAGCATGACTTCATAGGGGCAATATTTTGACCCTTCTTATAATGTATTTAATGATACATTACGAATAATGGGCGAGGTGTTCTTAATTTAGCACAGTTATAATCTTTACAAGCAGCAATCATGAATCCGGTTTTGTAAACAACCAGTGTGTTTTTTCTTTCGTATTTTGAAACACTGCAGCGAAATGCAGAGGAAAACCAGCTTTTTTTGGTGCTGATTATGTACCTGATTGCACTCTTAAGGAAATAAACATACAAATTTTTCTGTACTGCGTAAGTCTTACTTTCTTCCTAGTAATTACAGGAAGTATTTTATTCTATTCCGCCCATTATTTCGATACTCAGATCCAGGAAACATATTTAGAAAATGTTTCTTTGTGTGCGTGTGTGTCTCTCCCTTTGTGTGTATACAGTGTAATGTAAACATCTGGTGTGTTGCACTCACATTACTTTCTCTACTCTTGTACTAACCATTCTTACAAACTCTTATTCCTCTATCTTCGTGTTAGTTGAGATAAACCTTGAGTGACAGCCAAATGTTTATAGCGATGTTCCAGTTGATAGAAGTACAAGTTCTCCAAAACTTATACAAATAAGGAATATCTCCGAAATGGTTGACTCTACAAGAAAATTTAATCGGACATAAATTGTGTATTTTAGCAAGGTCTACATTTTTTGTACAGTAAGATTTTGTCTATCTCTCACGGTTTACCAGTTATGCAAAAGTAGTCCAGAGTAAGTACGACTACAGGGGCTATACCCAAAAAATTCAACATATACATTTCATTTGTCTTAAAAATATCTCAAACATATGACATTTTAATCAAAATCGTTAGAGCCATTTTCAAGAAAATCAAAATTTTCGAACACTTTTCCATGTAAAGGGTAGTTTAGGGTGGGGCTATTTTCTTCAAAAACTTCGTGTCGCATCCTTGAAAGGCAATCTTAAATACCAATTTTGGTTTTTAACCTACTTCTCCTTTTTGAGTTATGCTGTCCACAGACAGACTAAAAATGCTTTCTTTGGGGTTCAGGGGGCCTCGAAACATATTTCCGGTGAAATCTCGACATCGAATTTTTGGGTGGAATACAATACTTCCTTTTACTTACCAGAAGAGAAAGTAAAAATATGGTCCTCGTTAAAATACAATTTGGCAAATACTTTCTTTTGTATGAAACATTTCCGAGATATTGTTTATTATTTGTTTGACTTTACCAATCCTTCTACTCTTCTCAAATAGGAATATGGCATGCGTTTTATCGCTTCCCTAACAACCAGCTCTTTAAACATTTTACTGTCGCCCAAAGCCTACTGCATTCCCATATTCCCCTTGTACCTACAAGAAAATTAACAAAATAATATCTGAAAATGTCTGATTAAAGTGTAGTAGGGAGAAATAAACATTAGTTTGTATGAGTATAGCTTTAAATATATTTGCCAACGGTTTTTGAAAATTGAACTAAATATATTAAAAGAGTATAGCAATATGTTACGCGACGATCACTTGGTGTATCCTCTAAGACTATGCATTTCGACTTTGTCGCCAAATATTCATAGATTTCTTAAACGTAAGTCACTAAAGAGAGGCTAAGTGGAAGGAGGTAAACCCAAACTCTCCTCTGTCACAAACGTTGGACCTCGCTGGTCTATAATATTTAAATTATTTGCTATATTTCTTATTGATAAAGGGCCGCCGATATGACCTCTGAAGTTAAAGGCGGGATATAAATGGAACAAAAAAAAAAAAAAAAAAAAAAAAAGCTTATTGATAAAGAAAGGATTTGCAATAAGTTAAGTTGTGTGGCTGTCCAAAGACTGGTAGCGGAAGTTTGAGAAGCACGTAGCTCATTGGCTACCTAGATCTCGTGTTAAGCACCAGCGACGCTTAATGCACGTGTTTCTCTGACATTTCCGGTTCCTGTAGCACTCAAGTAAAATTTTCTGTTTTTCTCACGCAATGACCACTTGATCCTGAAGTTGACCCTTAAAACTCCCACTCTTTAACCTTGTGTACATACACGAGCTGACTCCACCTAACCTTGAACCAAAGACTGGTTGTCTTCCTTTCAAACTAATCGCTTACATGGAATTTTAAAATTTGAAAGGAAACTAAGCATATCCGCTACAGCTGATTGTTAATACATGCTCACTTGTTTGACGGCACGCCATTCTAATGCCCTGATGATCCTTCACGCGAAACAGTCCATTGCCATGCTTTTCTTCCTCTAGATCCGGGGTTTACAACCTAGACTCTCCAGGATCTATCAACAGGCCAACCCCAGGTGTTGCATTCAATTGTTTTGTATCTAAGATTCCTACCAAAGCTGATTCCTATATTTAGTTCTTATTGAGTTATATTTTCTTTCTTTAATATTGCGTTAGCAGAAATAATCATAAATATTAATAAAATTGGTTCAATTTTTAATAGATTCTTTCAACGCTTGGCCTATGTCGATATTGTGTTCCTTACAAGAAACTTAACTGTTTCAAATGAGGCACTAAAATAATTACAAAACAGATCGACTAAGGAAAATGGCTACTGGAGAATCAGAACAAATTCGGAGCTGCAAAAATTGTATACAGATATGGTCTGTGATATTAAAATAAAAAATCTGATGTGTTGCAGTCACATGACTTTCTCTACTCTTGTACTAACCATTTTTGCAAACTCTTATTCCTATATCTTCTTCGTGTTAGTTAAGATAAACATTTGTACAACTTATCTTATGGCTTATTTCCTTGTAGGTGGAACGGAAATGTTAGAATACAGTAGGCTTTGTGCGATAGTCAAATCTTTTAAAGCTTTGAGATTCTGTTGCCTTTGCATACTTAACATATCAAAAATGAACAACGATGATCCGTTTGACGAAAGTTCTAAGTTTTCCGAAACTCTCACACATAACAAGGAATATCTCCTTTATGGTTCACCCTACAAGAAAATTTACTCAGACATAAATTGTGTATTTTAGCAAGATCTACATTGTTTGTATAGTGTGATTTGGTCTATCTCTAACGGTTTGCCAGTTATGCAAAAGTCGTCCAGAGTAAATACGGCTACAGGGGATATAGCCAGAAAATTCAAGATATACATTTCATTTGTCATAAAAATATCTCAAACGTGTGGCATTTTAATCAAAATCGTTAGAGCCATTTTCAAGAAAATCAAAATTGTCGAAAAATGTTCCATGTAAAGGGTAGTTTAGGGTGGGGCTATTTTCTTCAAAATCTTCATGTCGCATCCTTGAAAGACATTAAACCTAAATACCAACTTTGGTTTTGAACCGAGTTTTCGTTTTTGAGTTATGCTGTCCACAGACTGACAGACACACAAACTGACATACAGACACACACACGGACCGTTTTCTAAAAATACTTTTTTTGGATTCAGGGGGTCTCAAAACATATTTCCGGTGAAATGTCGACATGGAATTTTTCGCTACCAGTAGAGAAAGTAAAAAGATTACAACAGCTGACCCATGTTTATAAGAATGTACGAAGAACGAATACCTAGAATTGTTATGGAGGCTAAAATGGTAGAACGAAAGCTGGAAGACCAAAGAAGAGGTGGATTGATAATGTACACGCTGACATTAGAAGAACAAACATTAGGAGTTAGAGAGCTAAAGCACGTGGTCGATCGGAATGGACGATATTTATTAGAGAGGCCAAGGTTATACTAAAAGGACTATGAGGTCACAGAAGAAGAAATTTCCATTGCATATTTCATTGTACACAGTGTGCCAAAGAAAATCTCACTGCATCTCCGTCTACGTCACTACAGAAAACATGGCCATTTCAATGGTTGTTCAGGCCACTCCATCTGGTATGCCAAAAACCAGAACAAAGTTTACAAAATGTCGTGGAAATGAAATATGTTTACAATGTGGATCGTACTGGCTAATAGAGAAAGAGGTAGAGTGAGTGAATTCCATTTGCCATACAAACTTATCATTGAACCACTACCTTTCGCTCTTGGTGTCTTAGTTACGTATGGAGAAGTCAATATGAAGTCGGAACTCCGATCATGTGACCTCGGACAGTATTTCCAGAAGCTGGGCACAATATCTCATTTCACTGACTTCGTTGTTAAAGAGAAACTCTCTGCTCCTAAAATTCACTGCAGACTTAAAAATGTCTGCGTAGACAATAGCAGTTGTAGAAGATGTGTAAACATTTCAAAGATGGGAACACGAGTATCCAAGATGAGCCTCGAAGAGGTCGCCCTCGAACTGTCTCCAAGGAACGCAACAAGCAAAGAGTTTTTGAGTTTATTAAAACATAGTATAGTGTAAGAAATTATTCAAAACATAGGTTATCGAACAATTTGTGCCCATTGGGTCCCGTGTTTGACCGAAGACCACAAACTTCAGAAAAGAACCACTATCCATAACCTCATCAGGGATTTCACAATTAAGGTGATTTTTGACGAGTATTGTGATGGGCAATAAAGCTGTTTCCAGCCTGAAACAAAAGAGAATGGAATGGCACCATTCGGAACAGATCTATTGTAAGGGCATTTTAAAATTTGCAGAACGATGGAGAAGATATCTGCAAGGAAATGAAGAACAACGTGAAAATTAATAGTAAAATCTGTAGATTAAAAAGAAAATAAAAACGAAAGAAAAATAAAAGATTAAGCATTTTTAGTAATCGCTCATGACATTGTGTGACGGGTAGAAAAACTTCCTGGCTTGCATCACATACCTAATCTGCTCTTGTACAAACTAGTCCTAGTTTTTTTTAATCTGTTTCATGTTAATCGAGATAAACTTTGGTAGAAATTGCCTTGCTGTATGTTTCCTTAAAGATACTATGTGAATAGCGGAATCAGGAGCTGGTGACATTAAAATTCCGTTCCCTTAGCATGGCCAGAACATAAAGGGTTGAATAACAATTTCCCATATTGCAAATATCCAGGTGCACTCAGGTTCATTAGGGCCCTGAGGGGCCAATTAAGGAGCTCCTTGATGGAAAAGTAGGGGCCCTAGTTGTGTAGACTGCATATACCGGCCGAGAGGGATTGGGGCGCTGACCACTTACCACCTTCCAGCACTGCACTCCACTTATGGGACGCCTGTGATGGGCAGAGGTGGGGTACGCAGCGGCCGGGCGGTGGGCTTCGGCACGGAAAGGGATGTTGCGTGTTGGGTTATTATTATTACTATCATTATTGTTATTATTACTATAATTATTTCTATTATATTATTACTATTGTTGCTATTACTATTAGTATTATTATAATTTTTATTATTAGGATTATTGAACACATGTCGTCAGAGTATATTTACCTTGATTATTCAAAGTATTACACATAGCTATCGTTTTTCATATAAAATTATTAATCTTAGAACTCGTCCCTTCACCATTTTAGTTAAACGAGATTTTACCGCACCTGTTTTATCAGCTGCGTCAAGCGAATGATAGGAGTTGTACGGGTTTAAACTTTCGCGCAACTATTCCTATGGAGAATTATCTCAGTATTTCACAATTAGAAATTACTTTCTACAACTTTTACGGAATTTCCCTTGTGCACCCAAAGTTGGGAACATCGCTACGTAAAGAATGCAATTTCCGTGCACAAATAAATTAGGCAGCGTACATTTATATTATGGTCTACTTTGTAAATTAGAATCCGTGGACGTAATGGTAAACAGCAAACATTTATTCATAAGGAGATAGGAGCACGAATAGAAGTAAAAGAGGAAATAAAAAATAATGAAGGAGCTAAATGAAGATACACCTCCAGGTGACGTAACTTTGCGCTCTATCATAATTGAACCAAGTTTAATGAAGGTTCATTAAAGAATAATGGAGGGAGGGCTTCCTTTGCTGCAGTGGAAGGGAGGGGTGGGGGTGAAATCCAGGCGGAAAACTTCTAGAAAGAGAAGATAAATTAATGCAACTTGGGGGCTCTGGCCCGTTTAGACAATTAGGCAGCACAGGGCTAAACTTCTGTTACTTTTCACAAGTCTGTAATCAACTGGTGTGTACGAAAGAGCGAGATATAGATTCCAACCTCCAACTACCTTCAGCTGAGAACTTGAATATAATTAGAAACATCTTGCATCGCAGAAAAATCTGACACGTTGTATTCATCGCATCTAATTTACTCGAAAATAAGTCACTCAAATGTAATAACCTCCAACTTTTGCTGGCAAATTTTAGAACATATACATTGCTCAAAATAGAGGCACAAGATTTTGTTGGAGTGCAATTTTTTAGTGATATTTGTGGCTACAAATTATGTTTACTTCTGATATCAAACATGATTACTGTAAGCAATGTAGAAAAAAAAATCTGATGTGTTGCACTCACATGACTTTCTCTACTCTTGTACTAAGCATTCTTACAAACTCTTATTCCTATATATTCTTCGTGTTAGTTAAAATAAACATTTGTACAATTTATCTTATTGCTTATTTCCTTGTATGTGCAAGGGGAATATGGGAATACAGTAGGCTTTGTGCGATAGTCAAATCTTTTAAAGCTTTGAGATTCCGTTCTCTTTGTACACGTAACATATAAAAAAATGAACAACGATGACCCATTTCACGAAAGTTCCAAGTTTTCCGAAACTCGCACACATAACAAGGTATATCTCCGAAATGGTTCACCCTACAAGAAAATTTGAGACATAAATTGTGTATTTTAGCAAGATCTACATTTTTTGTATATTATAATTTGGTCTATCTCTAACGGTTTACCAGTTATGCAAAAGTCGTCCAGAGTAAATACGAATACAGGGGCTATAGCCAGAAAATTCAAGATTTACATTTCATTTGTCATAAAAATATCTCAAACATATGACGATTTTAATCAAAATCGTTAGAGCCATTTTCAAGAAAATCAAAATTTTCGGAAAATTTTCCATGTAAAGGGTAGTTTAGGGTGGGGCTATTTTCTTCAAAATCTTCGTGTCACATCCTTGAACGACATTAAACTGAAATACTAACTTTGGTTTTTAACCGACTTTTCGTTTTTGAGCTATGCTGTCCACAGACTGACAGACTGACAGACTGACAGACTGACTGACAGAGTGACAGACTGACGGACAGACTGACAGACTGACTGACAGACTGACAGACTGACAGACTGACAGACTGACAGACTGACAGACTGACAGACACACAGACACACACACGGACCTTTTTCTAAAAATGCTTTTTTTGGATTCAGGGGGCCTCAAAACATGTATTTCCGGTGAAATCTCGACTTCAAATTTTTGGGTGGAATACAATACTTCCCCTACTTACCAGTAGAGAAAGTAAAAAGGATTATCCTTACACTGAATCGAAACAAGTCATTTGGTCATCTTTTATGGCCCCTAAGTACAAGTATTATTGCCAAACACCTTCGAGGCATGCTTCTGATCAACCTTTGTACGTCTATTTTTGGATGCTGTTGCATTCTAGAGGAAATCCGCTAGCTCTTGAAGTCTGAGGAGGTATAGGACGCTTCCGGACATTACGTTCTAGCACATTCCACAAATGTTCAATCGGATTGAAGTCTGCACTCATAGCACGCCAGTTCATGTATGTATCTGGAGATTCTGTAGGATGGTCTACCTCTTGTAACTGGGTGAACATACTGGCTGTCGAGTCCCAGGTTAACTCTGCCCAACTCGATAGCGAGATAACACTGTCAATTAGTTCTTGCACACATTGGATTTCACACAGGGTTCCAATAATTCTTAAAATTAACCCGTGGTCTCATTATTTCTCATTGGTTGTCTTTCAAGGTCTTTCCAAATAGTTCTTGCAGCACTGGAACATCGTAGCTCTTCTGTTTCTACTTCCAGTGTCCCACATTGTGATCGACTGAGCTCATCTGTCGTGGTGAAGTCTTTCGACGTATCCCGCACTTTCTTGTTTGATTCTTGCAGCCTGCTGCACTACCCTTTTGCAGGAACTGATTTCTTGGATCTTTATGTCTGAAACTGTCCTTGATGAACTCCCAAGGATTTTTCTTTGACAGATCTCTTATAAGCTCTTCTTTATCTGGGACCAAGTTTGTCATGCATATTTACCTTTATTTAAATAGCACAGAATGTTGTTTCTTTTAGGAAGAGCACCTATATAGGCACTCTTGCCTGGAAAACTGAATTTATTCAATGGACGGAAATGAAATGCTGGTGTAGACGCATTTAGCCTGTCATCCTTGAGATTCCACTTCATTTTCTTGCCGGGTGGTGCTTACTTCCAGGTTCCCACGCTCCCACGTTCCAAACATCATCGATTTTGAAACTTTCTGGTTTAATAAGAAGGAAACGAGGATAACAAGGACATCTGTCTACAAGAATTTGGTATGAAAAATCATTACGTGTCCGTTTCATCAAAGCTTTAACGCATTCACATAACCTATCTCTTCAAAGACACCTCATTGGCGGCTGTCTTGGAACAGGTTCTTCTGTCATGCAAAATAGTACCCTAGTTAACGTAGTCTATCTACGTTGAATGACAATTATCAAACTTATGGGACAAAGTTCAATGGCGGCTGATAGCTAACTATTATTATTCTCTTTCCTGTTGTGCCAATACATTTTGTGGTTTTATAGCGTGATTTGACAGCGTGTTTAAAACACCGCAAGGCGTGGCAAACCTGTAAGTGGATTTTGCCTTGAGCCACCCTCATTAAATTTTCTGTCATAGTTATAATAACTCCATGAACTAAATCTATTAATGTAACGGAGGTAATAGATCTGGAATATATCCAAATTTTTAACAAGTAGATGAAATGATGCTTAGGTTTAAACCTGTCTCTCAGCATAATACGTGCATCTGTCATGATAGTGTTTAGTCGCTTTTATTGCTTATCCTATCGCGAAGCCCTGCACTTCATTGTTCAACTATTCGTTCAATCAATGAAAATGAACTCTTCTTTCATACTAGTCATATTGAAATCGTTTTTTAAAATGTTTATAGTATATGAATTATTACGTTCAATTTCCAACTTAAAATTACCTGGGAAATTGCTGTTGCAAATTTAATAATTGCAAACTAAATGAGTAATCAAAAAATCTGTTTGACATTTACATTCTCTACTACGTATTCCACCCAAAATTCGATGTCGAGATTGCACTTGAAATGTTTTTAGGCCGCCTGAATCCAATAAAGAAAAAGGTGTCATCAGCCTGTGGGCAGTGTAACTCAAAAACGGAAAGTCTTACTAAAAACCAAAGTTGGTATTTAACATCTTTTTAAGGACGTGTCACGAACATTTTGAAGAAAATTCCTCCACGCTAAACAACCCTTTACACAGAAAAATTTTCGAAAATTTTGTTTTTTCATGAAAGTTGCTAACGAGTTTGTTTAAAATATATTAAAGATATTTTTGACAAATTAAATGTATATTTTGAATTTTCTGGCTACAGCCTATATAGTCCTGTTCATTTTGGATGACTTTTACATAACTTAAGCCGTAAGACATAGACCAAATCTTGCTATACAAAAAATGTAGATCTTCCTAAAACACACAATTTGTCCCTATATATAATTTTTTTAGAGTGAAACATTTCAGGCTTATTCCTTGCTATTTATGTGAGTTTTTGAAAACAAAATTTCGTCAAATGGAACATCGTTATTCATTTTTTTATGTTAGCTGTGCAAAGAGGACGGAATCTCAAAGCTTTAAAAGATTTGACTATCGCTCAAAGCCTACTGTATTCCCATATTCCCCTTGTACCTACAAGAAAATTAGCAATGAGATACTTTCTAAAAAGATTAACGTGAAGTAGCCTGTTTGTAGGAAAAGTTTGTGAGAGTAAAGTCTTGTAAGTATAACACATCAGATTGTTTTTAGTAGCGTACATCTCTTTTGGAATAGATGATAAAATCAAGTGTTCATCGTGTAGACTGTCATTCTTTAAGCATAAATAGCTTCATCGCTAATGAGGACAATCCAATTAAATTTGCTATGCACAGTATTCTTTGCCTGTATAATGCCCGGCTTGTTTGTAGACGTTCGAGAAAGATCTGGCTACGTCATCGCCGGTGTAAGAGTGAACGGAAGGCGTGAAAGTAAGTGTCAGTCAGTGTGTCGGTGAGTGCGTCGTAATGAAGTTTTCATGAATGTTGAGTGATTGCATCGTCGGAATGAATGTTTGAGAGACAGAAAGTGAAGAGAGGCAGTGATTTAAGGTTACAGAAGCAAACAGTTGTGAATTAACGTCAGTAGAAAACTGTTTTGGCAACGGTTTAGAAGGAAAATTAGTAGCTGAATTTTTGTTGATATCACTCTGGTGTCAGAAGTGGGATTCACCGAATTGTCATTTTGTTACAATATTGATGAGCATGGGAGTTAGCAATTTCACTTAGGCGTATCCTTAAAGAGCCAAAAACTATGAAAATTCTTTCTCTAGAGTGAAAGGTTGTGCAGTATATTTAAACTGAAGGTTAATTGGCAATTCAGTACTAGTTTTCGCATTCCTGCAATATCACTAACAATTAACTGGAGTCACTTTAATACATGTTCGCTATCGATTGATTGTATCGTTATATCCATAGTTCAGGCAAAGCATTAAGGTCATGTTAAGGTGGGCCCAGAAAATTGCTTTTAAGCTGCACAACATAGTAAAAAGAACCAGTCATGGTCTTTTATCACTTTATTGTTACAATCTAATCATAGTGTAATTACCTACTTTCATTCAAAAGGTTTAGCCTCGTAGTGTCGTGTTCATATTAAAATAAATAAGTTGTATCTGCACGAAGTGGCACTAAAGTTCCGGCTTTTTGAACCAGAAGTACTTAATTTGTTCCACATCAACTTCTGGGAGGTTAAAAAAATTGTGCTTCGAGATAGACACCAGACCTCCGGATATAGGGCAATATCCGGGAGCTCGTGTATTTTCCTGAACACCGCGCCACGTGACCTACACACACTGCTAGTTTACAAGCAAAAATACCCATAACGACATATTACCTGAATTTATTCACAATGATGTGTTTTATAAACATTACATGGTTTTTAATATTAACGAGATAGATCCTTTAGTTTCCGAGTTATTAAATTTTAAAGCTGAATTTGATTATCCTGTTCCATATCCTATACACTATGCAATTTTAAAAATATGTGCTGCACTCACATGACCTTCTCTACTTCTTTACAAACCATTCTTAGAAACTCTTATTCCTTTATCTTGTTTCATATTTTCTTATCGGTGCAAGGGGAGTGTGGGAACACAGTAGGCTTTGAGCGATGGTCAAATCTTTTCAGCCTTTGAAATTCCTTTCTCTTTGCACGGCTAAGATATAAACAGATGAATAATGATCTTCCATTCCAGGAAAGTAAGTATAGCAAAACTCACACAAATAACAAGGAATATCTCCGAAGTAGTTCGCTTAACAAAAGAATTCATTTGGATATAAATTGTTTACGTTTTTTGTAAAGTAAGATTTGGTCTATCTCTTACAGTTTTTCAGTTGTGCAAAAGTCATCAAGAGTAAAGAGTACGTGGGCTATAGCCGGGAATCTCAAAATATATATCTCATATACCTTAAAAATATCTTAAACAATTTTAACAAACTGTTAGCCATTCTCGAGAAAATAAAAATTCTCGAAACACTTTCCATGTAAATGGTAGTTCAGGGTGGAGGAATTTTCTTCAAAATGTTCGTGTCGCATCTTTAAAAGATATTAAACTTAATAGCAGCTTCGCTTCATAGCAGAGTTCCCATTTTTCAGACACAAAATGAATTTTTTCAAGAAATGCTTTTTCTGGATTCAGTGGGCCTCGTAACATATTTCGGTAAATTCTCGACATCGAATTTTTGGGTGGAATACAATACTTCCTCTACATACTACCCGTAGTAGGGAAACTAAATGATCGTTTTTAAAAATGGCATTTCATTTTCCTAATCAAAACGAACAAATCAATCATATAATTTGGCTTACAAGACTGATTTCAAAATAAAATAGCTTTCAGGTTCTATTAATGGTACGTTTTGTTTTTTAAGGTTAAAAAATTTAAAAATCAATAACTCAAGTACTGTTCAAAATAAAATAAAATTATATGAGAGCTTTAATTGCTGATGTACTGGAAGTATACATCAGACATTGTGGAGGAATTCTATGAAAAACTAGTTAGTGTAGAACTTTTTGAAATTGGAATGTGGTGAAATGAATTACCATAAACCTCAAATTTCAAGATGAACATCTTTTTATTTAATCTAAATTATAATAACATAGGGATTTGTCTTCACAGTTTAGTCCGTTTATTGGTCTCTTCCTGCTCCAAATGGCTGCTGCGTTCATCCTTTTCTAGGTCTTCCCAAGTTTCTTTCTTGTGGCGAATGGTTGTATGTTGCTTTTGGTATTCTGTTTTAACCATCATTATTGTCTTCAGTTTCTTCTATATTTCACCATTGTTGTATTTAGTTTCCCTATCTTTCTGTGTTCTTTGATATCCTTCTATAGATTTGAGGAATCTCATTTCTGCAGCTTGTATTGTAGCTGAGTTGTGACGTCATAGTCCGTGTTTCAGATGCAGGAACTGCCATCGTCTTGAACAATTTCATTATATACTCTTCTGGCTTTATTTTTCAAAGTTCTATCTAGTGTTCCTGTTATATAGTTAAACTTATTTATTCTATATATACATCTGTTTCCATTTATATAATACTTCGCAGCCTAGAAACTAAAATTGTGTCGCTTGTTCTATTGACCGAACTGGATGAGAACCCTTGGAAGTGATCATTTTTTATTTTTCAGAAAATTTAAAAAATTGAAATAAATTTGACATCGGACAATCAGTTGAAACATTTTACAGTTTGTATAGATTTCTTACGTGTCCGAATTGATATGAAATTTCATGAAATAACCTCCAAATTTTCCATGACTGTTATAAATTGAGTTAAATGAAACGGAGTGAAATGTCTTACATTTGAAGTTCGTTAGTTAAGGCACCGTTGCCATCTGTTGTCCATAGGTCATTCCAACAACCTAAGATGGAGCTCAACATTTTATTTTTAACATATGTGAATAATGTAAACTAGTGGATGCTGCTGATTCAGCCAATTGTTCCACACATTTTTGCCAACATTCCCCTGATGCCCTCCTATTCAAAACAGACAAATGCTTATGTAATTTTTGCTGCTATTTCCAATTTGCACAGAGAATATTAAACCAACAGTTAATCTAAATCAGGGAAGTAAGCCTGATGCGCTATTACCTTTAAGTTCTCACATGTTTCGAAGTATAATGAGATGGGATGTTTGTTATGCTTGAGGCGTTCAACTAAGGACAACAAAGCTGGCTATGGTTCAACTTTTGGAAGGTCGCCGTATATTTAAATGTCCATTTGCTGTAAGTTTTCTATAAACACAACTTCCTTGTTAGGCCCAGTACTTCAATAGAACATTCCTTCTATTAGTAGCGAGGTGGCGAATACAAGGTTCCAAATTTTTTGATGGTTTTCCCGGGTCGATAGAATACCTATGGTGGATATTCTATCACGATTTTCCTGTGCGGTATTTCCAATACACATTATTTCCTTCATTGATATCCCTCTCAGGGTTATAGAACCACGAGACGGTGTTTGGCGGGTTTGGGCTGGGTGGTGTATGTGCGCTCTGTAAGGATGTCTTCCTCTTCGTCGATAGGGACCGCCCGATCATGAAGAGGACCAGAAGCTTGTGAGCGGACTCATTGGATGCGCTCGAGCGGTAAACGTTAGAGACCCTATCCATGCTTTTACCCGTCATCCGTATCTGGTTCCCTTCCCGGGGACTTCTCTGTAGTATGTATCTTCCTTCCTATACGCACAAGGTGTTCCGAAAAAGATAACCCGACCTGTGTTTTTATTTACTTGTTTATATTTTAGAGAGGAGTTAAGTAAGCGAAAACAGGGTCGTCTCATGCAGAATCTGCCTTTCCTTTTCCTCTCAGAACCCCGAACTTCACCATGTTCACCATTTTCAAGAATATCAAAATTGTCCATGTAAATGTAGTTACATTATCGATCTGAGTCTATTCCTCTTTCTTGGTTGAACAATGAACAAAAGAAGTCGACCTACACTGCCTATACTCTAACAATTATTTCAGCGACAAAATACTACCTCAAAGGTAAGAAGCATATTAGAAGCTAGATTGTAGTAAATAAGAAAACTATACAACATGAGGCAACATTGAACTACTTGAGATCAGAATTAGCTGTTTTAGAAGAGAAAGATGTTGAAAGGAAATTATATAAATTGTCTCATGTGTGGCACAATAAAGGAAAGGAAAACTAGAAGTGAAACCCAAATTAAATTTTATAAGACAATGACAATCGCTGAACTTTTGTATCCAAGTGAAATATGGGCATTAAAGAAGAAAAATTGTATCAGCAGAAATGATATTTTTATGCTCCGTAGCTGGATAGTCTCTGCTAGATTATAAAACAAAGACGTCAGAATAATTAAACATCTTTTACTTAATAGAAAGGATTAAACAGGGTAAAGAAAACTGGAGACAACATGTACAGAAGATGAACAAGGACAGATTCCTTAGAATAGTGACCGACTACGTTCCAATTAGTAAAAGAGACGTAAGAAGACCGAGGAAGAGATGGAGAGATGATTTTGATTGATGAGGACGGAACGGATCCTTGGGTCAAAACCTTGAATGATTATTATCCCTAGGGCGTCTCCTCTATGCAGAGAGTACCCTCATCGCCCGGCTGCTGCGTCCTCCAACCGCAGCCAAGGCCACGGAGGAGCGCAGTGGCAGGGGTTAGCGCGCCGATAACCCCAAATACTTGACCTTTTAGAGACGCTACCTTTATCAAAATGGCTACAATTTGCACTTCAGGCATATAATGAGGCTGAGTGCATCCCGTACCATATCTCCTTAGGCCAATAATGAAGTGATGATTAGGAGAAGTAAATATGATAATAAATAATTGCTTTTATTATTGTTATTAATTATTATTGGTTATTATTACTAGTAACTAGAGCAAGTATTGTTCCACCCAAAAATTCGAAGTCGAGATTTCACCGGAAATATGTTTTGAGGTCCCCTGAATCCAAAATGGCATTTTTAGAAAAACGTCTGTACGCGCGCGCCTCTATCTGTGGACAGAATAACTCAAAAACCAAAAGTTGGTTAAAAACCAAAGTTGGTATTCAAGTTTGGTGTCTTTCAAGGATGCGACACGAAGAGTTTGAAAAAACAAATTGCTCCATCCTAAACTACGCTTTAGATGGAACATTTTTCGAAAGTTTTGATTTTCTTGAAAATGGCTCTAATGATCTTGATTAGCACATGTCTTAAAGATATTTTTGACAAACGAAATCTATATTTTGAATTTTCTGGTTGTAGCCTATTTAATCCTGTTCACTCTGGATGACATTAAACCGTAAGAGATGTCCAAATAAATTTTTTTGTAGAGTGAACCATTTCAGAAATACTCCGTGTTATTTATGACAGTTTCGGAAAACATCAAATGCAACATTGTTGTTCATTCTTTTGTATGTTAACCGTGCAAAGAGAACGGAATCTCAAAGCTGTAAAAAACTCGACTATTGCTCAAAGACTACTGTATTCTCATTCCCCTTGTATCTACAAGGAAATAAGCAATAAGAATCACGATTCCCTTTCCAAAAATTGTATTGTTTATTTCACTTACCTCAAAACGTACATTTAATGGTATCGAATTTTTTGAGTGGGATGCAATGCCAAATATTTACGTGGTGGAGAAAGTAAACAGCTGAAAAGCCTTAGGTTATCTTTAGGCCTTTAGGACCTTGACGTATGGAATTGAGGATAGCTTCTTATTCTCGGTATGGACATTAATGCAGAGATAACAGTGGAAGCTAAGCAGAAATACAAGTCATGTTTCCATTTCTTATCTTGAGCATTAAAGAGCTATGGGTGCAATATCACAGTTGCTAGTTCAGTGACACCTGCGAGGTGAAAAAACAGCATTTTTGCCTGATAGTTAACAGCTGTGGCAGTAACGAGGGTACCGTAAACCTTGGAATGACAGCAAGCTCAGACAGACAATGTAGCTTCCGGTCATTAGGCAGTGACTAATGAAGTCTATCAGAATAAAGTATCAAATTTAATGCCTCGTAAACATCTATAACTGCAGTAAGTGAGCTTGAATTGCGCTACCTAATCGCGTACTTACGGTAATGTAAGGGAATTAAGGATGATGTACAACATTTCACAAATGGCTCCTTGCTGTGAATTGGGAATCTAAGGTCCTATCTTACCTACTAACTTCTTTGCTTTCTCTATCAGTTTCTCTACATTCCACAATTTGATTCCGAGGTTTCACTGAAAATACAAAATGTGTTGCACGTATTTTATTCCTAATTTTCTTGTAGATACAAAAGGAATAAGAGAATACAGTTGGCTTTAAGCGATAGTCAAATGTTTTAAGAGCTGGCCGCAATGTGATGAATTAGAAACTCCATTCTCTTTGCATTGCCAAGAGATAAATAATGAATGACCTCCCATTTGAGAAAAGTATAGATATTGTGAAATTCAGACAAATTACGAGGAATATCCCCGAAATGGTAATTTGTAAGGCTTTGCCTATACAGGTCACCCAGACTGCAGAGGGCTTTTGACGATATTCCCTGAAAATTAGACACATTTCATTTGTCATTGAAGCATCTTAAACAAAATAGATGGAGCCGTTTTTAAGAATCTGGTTTCCTCCATGTTCAAACCATCTCATTCTGTAACTTCCCATTCTTTGGGTTGACAGCTCCCACCTTATTTCATTTCTGATTCCGTCTTCATTTCTAATCACTTGGTTTCCTCAATAAATGTCATTTTTACTTTCTGTACTGATAAGTACAAGGAAGTATTGCATTCCACCCAAAAATTCGATGTCGAGATTTCACCGAAAATATGTTTTGAGACACCCTGAATCCAAAGAGACAAAAAAGCATTTCTAGAACAAGGTCCGTGTGTGTCTATGTCTGTCAGTCTATGGACAGCATAACCAAAGTTGGTATTTAACTTTAATATCTTTCAAGGATGCGACACGACACCCTAAACTACCTGTTACTTGGAAAATTTTACGAAAATTTTGATTTTCTTGTAAATAGCTCTAATGATTTTGATTAAAATGCTATATGTTTAACATATTTTTATGACAAATGAAATGTATATCTTGAATTTTCTGGCTATAGCCCCTGTATATGTATTTACTCTGGACGACTTTGCATAACTGGTAAACCGTTAGAGATAGACAAAATCATACTCTACAAAAATGTAGATCTTGCTAAAGCACACAATTTATGCCTGAATACATTTTCTTGTAGAGTGAACCATTTCGGAGATATTCCCTATTAATGTCTGAGTGTTTCGGAAAACTTAAGACTTTCCTGAAGTGGAACATCGTTCATTTTTATAGGTTAAGTGTGCAAAGAGAACGGAATCTCAAAGCTTTAAAACATTTGACTATCGCACAAAGCCTACTGTATTCTAATATTCCCCTTGCACATACAAGGAAATAAAACTAAGATAATTTGTACAAATGTTTATCTTAACTAACACGAATAAGATATAGGAATAAGAGTTTGTAAGAATGATTAGCTAAAGAGAAGAGAAAGTGATATAAGTGCAACGCATCAGATTTTTTAAATTGTATTTCTCTTTCCATTCCATGTTTAGCTTCATTTAGCTTAAATATATATAGTGCTACATTGATCAAAGATAAATAACTCGTAGTACGAGTACACTATATATTATAATTTGTACTGCACTATACATGGAAATATAATAAATTGCGATGTTCAGTATACAAATGCATATTATGCCTAGGTTTGCTGTCATTCTCTTTATGATTAGTTTCTGAATCTAAATATCTTATTTTCAGTTCATCTTTAGAATTGGAATCATCTGATTCATACAGGGATCCTCACAAGGTAGCTGCTGTTCTTACAAATTGTTGGAATGTTGTAAATCATATCTTTTACTCCTGTTTGTGAGAAGTAGTAACATCTATTTGCAACGAAAAAGGAATATTGCACAACTAATGAGAAAAACTTATATCAGTAATTTGTAATGGAGAACAGGTGGACAGTTTGGTTAACCTCTGTGACGCGTAACTGCCAATTAGTCATTCTTGCAGGTAAAGAAATAAACAATGAGTCGCTCCATCAAACAGTCGAGTAAGGTGTAATATTCGATGTCCTAGTGAAGCGGTTGCATAGGTGCGTTCGTTCAAAAACTAGAAGGTTTAAATACAGGAGTCTCTCAGGCCCTAGGGAACACATGAGGTTTAAGGTTATGTGTCACAAATTGTTTAGATCTCATTAGTGTTTTTGTGGGTATCTTTATTCTTTTCATTACTAATTTCACACCTTAAATAATTGGAGACCTGTTCAAGCACTCATCAAAATTTTGTCAGCTTGCATTGCTGTAATTTGTATTTCGGTTAGTTCCCTACCAATGTTACCAATATTACCAGTGATCCTATTATTTGCTGTCATTTAAGTTGTGTGCGAATAAACCGTTGTTTCGGTAGAACGGAACACTAAAAAGCCCTCTTCTTTCGCTCATCGGTCTTCAAATTTAACAGTCTGGCCATCACAGAGTGACCAGCTCTTAAAAGATTTGACTATGGTTTAAGGCTACTGTATTCTTATTCCCGTTGTATTTAGAAATAAATATAGATAAAAATGTTATGTTGGTTTGTGTACGCTTCAAAAACTCAAGATCTGCATCGATTTAGCTCAAATTTTGACACGATATACAACCCGCATCAAAGATTGCTTTTATATATTTCTTGCGTCAGTAACATGCCTGGGACCACAAGAAAACAGCTTTTTCAACGGTCATCACAGCTACTTGCCAATAGATGGCATTGTGAACAATGATTTTTTTCTGTTGATTATAGTAAAAGTCGACATGTCAATAGATGAGTCACGTCTGTACCTACTACCAGGCTCTAAAGTTCAATAATGAAACGCGGTGCCGAAAAAATTAAATTGCCTCACCTTGAAGCACCACCAGAGCAATTGAAAACTTTACTTGCTAGATCTATCGCTGAATCAAAACCCTATCCAACATCAGAAAATATAACTCTTGCTTCCAAATTACGTCATTTGGGGCGGAAAGTGTGACTGCTCAATTCATGCCAACTTTTAAAATCCAAGGACAAATATATCTCAAAGCTGACTCACTGCTCCCATTCAGTGACCATAAATTCCTTCAAATGTACTTTATCGGTGATGGTAAAGATGAAGTCTATGCACGTTATGAACTCCATCGTTTCGCAACTGTAGGAGTCCTTCACGAAAAGAAAAATTTGGTGCGTTTGTTTAAAATAACAATTGATATGATGCTATCAGATACCATAAGATGGTCATTCACGCAGACAAAACGCCCGCTAGATAACATGTCCGGAGATATAATGCTGCAAGTATAAACGAAGTAGCAATTGTCGTGGTCGGAGATCAGCTCCAACCTAGAGACATTGTTGTCCATCGAAGAAACGATCAATTAATAAACGTCGCGGAAATTCACCACTGTTGCGATGCTTTGCAATATCCAAGTATCTTCTGGGATGCTGCCGATGGACATCATTTCGTTTAAATTTAAACGATTACAATTTCAAATGGCGTTTGCAATTACAATCAATAAAGCTCAAGGTCAATCTTTAGAATTGTGTGGAATAGGTGCGGATTACTTCTCGCGTGGACAATTGCATGTTTGTTCCCGTGTCGGCAAACCAGAGCCTTTATATCTACGCAAACAATGAAAACACAAAGTATTGTGTTCCTACCAGTATTGCAGACTTAAACGTTTTTGAAACTATGCCTCGTTTCGTTTCTAATTTCTCATCCATGCAACCATAATATGCCAGTTTCTACAAATATCTATCCCGATGAATATGAAGGATAGAGTGCAACACATCAGATTTGTTTATGGCCACTTTTGTATTCAGGAGCGTCTAAAACATTTATTTCTGCTGAAATTGCCATAGTATTTTGGTTCAATATACATAAAATTCTTGTATTCTGTGTTATGGAATGGCATCATTATATATTCTAGTACGTGTTATTTCTGATGTGCACAACTGGCACTAAAAGTTGTGTTAATAAGCCCAGGAATTTGAGGGCAAACGTGACTATGATGTGCTGGAACGAATAGCTGCAGCAGTAAATCTTTTCTAGTTCTGGCAGTCAGACAAACAGAACAGAAACAGGGCACATAAAACCGGGAAATAAACCTAAGGAGGAAGGAAAAAGAAAAACGGACTGGTGGTGTTACGACCGATTCCGGGTTCGAGTTGGGTCAAGCACCTCGAGCTTTCCCACCAGTGGTGCGACATTGTTAGCTGATAAGTCATGCACTGTAACTGATTATTATGGCAGTCGTAAAAACTTAACGTCCTTTGTGATGAGGTATGCGATCGTTCCTTTCCGTTATCAGGAAAATACCGCAATTAAAGTGAGCTGCCTTCCGTGTCCTTATCAGCAGGTGATTGTAGGAATATGTAATGACTGCCACATTAACTGTAATATATTACTAATACACGACGTACAAATATTTATTTTAAGGTACCCATAGATTTTCTTCTTCCTCTGTTTACTCTACTCGTATGGAGGACTTGCTTCCCCCAGAACCTCCAAGAGGACCGTGGTGTCAGATGCTGTTGAGGAGAGTCTAAATGAAAGTAGCCAGGATAACCGATCAGCCCGAAGCCTGATATAAGAGTGAGGAAGAAGCTGATATGAAATCTTGTTCTTCCTTCAAGGGTCAGGCATTAGTCTATTCCGGTTTCCTATTTGTTGAACCCATTTTTTGGCTCTTTTTCATCCCCTAGGTTTATACTCTTTCTTTCTTCCCATTTGTATTCTATACATTTCTATTTCTTCTACTAATATCTCTACTTCTAGTTACTTCATTTCTAATATGGTCCTCTCCTACATCGCTTGACTAAATACCGCCAGTTGTATCTTACTCTTGACACTTTTTCTTATACTACATGCCTCACTTCCATAGTTAACCACTGGCACTGCTATAAATTTATATTTTATTTATGTTTCTTTTTTATCTTATTCTTGAAGGATCGTTTAAGGCAACGCCAAAGTGATATTTTAGCCTGTTTGGTCAAAAACATAAATATTTGGATTTTTATTGCAAAAAATGCATCAAACCTTGAATATATCTGCGTAGTTTTAATCCCCTAGGGGGGGGGGCACACATTTTGGACGCCATTTTTAAAGTGGTACGCCTCTACCTTTAGCTAGACCAAATTTTTTTTCCGATATAGTTCACAATTTGGGTAATAAAATGTGCGTTATATAATGCGCTGTTTTTAGGACATTTTCACACTTTGCGGTACTGAACTATTTTAAGAAAAACTATTCACCATATCGAAATTTCCTTCTTTTAATTTCTTGCAAAGGTAACAAGAGATACAATTTTAAAAACTCTTATGTTGCACTCAAGACTTTCTCTACTCTTGTACTAACCATTCTTACAATCTTTTTCGGGACAGTTGAGATAAACATTTGTACAAATTACCTTATTGTTTATCTACTTGTAGGTACAAGGAAAATATTAGAATACAGTAGGCTTTGAGCGATGGTAAAATGTTTTAAAGCCTTGAGATCCCGTTATCTTTGCACACTTAACATATAAACAAATGAATAACGATGTTCCATTTCACGAAAGTTTTGCTTTCCGAAACTGACATAAATAAAAAGGGGTATCTCCGAAATTGTTCACTCTAATAAAAAAATTTATTTTACATAAATTGTGTGTAAGGGTTTGGTATCACCAACCAGTACTCAATTTTAACACAATGTTAAACTGATTTAACACTGGAGTTCAAGCAAATTGTTTCATCAAAAAATGCGAACTTTAACAGTGTTTAGTGTACTCACCTGTTAAGGCATTTAAAGAACGTTGCTGCAAACCAAGCTATTGATGTGAGTTTGGTATTTTAGAATGCCATTCCTAGTGGAAAAGCAGCCAAGCGTCATAATTAATTTGAAAACCTACAAGAGAAAAGTACTTTTAAAGCGATGCAGACCGTTCAAAGCTACCATAAGGGTAGTTTTATGGAAAATAAGAGATTTTAGGATACGAGCAACAGAAGCACACCTTTTTCTATGCTACATGTACTTTTAGGTTTCTCTGCAAGACCTCCAAAGCAGTTACTCGAGCAAAAAGTTTATTACGGTCTACTTGAATCAGAAATAACACACTTCCCACTTTAATTTCAAGAGCGCACACCACCAGTTTTAACCAGTTCTAAATGTTCTTCGTATCTGACATTTTTGGGGCTGCACTTTAACATAAAGTTGGCACAGTTGCTTACTGGAAACATGCGAATTATCTGTTAATTCTCTCTCGGGTTGTATCATTATCCTTTAACGCAAGTTAATTGAATTTTTCGCACTGGATATTACCTCTATGCTTAGTAGCGGTGCGTGTTTCATGGAAGTAAGACATTGTTTTCGGTTTAATTCTTATGGTAAACACAAAATTTAATGGCTGCTGATAGCTGACAACTACTATTCTTTTTCCTGTTGAGCAAATGAATTTACAGCGTGATTTCACAGCATGTTTAACTACACAACATCGCAAGGTGTGGTAAGCCTCTGATTGAACCCGCCATTAAAATTTGTTTGTCATAGTAATACGCTAGTTCCTATATTTAGTCATTCCTGTGGAAAATTTAGCGATAACATTTTCAAACAGCGCGGGGGAGTTGATGCATAGTTGGCACCTTTGCATGTAGTTTCCTGGAGTTCTAACAGATGGCATTGAGTGTTTACTGATGGTCGATATTTAGATACACAGTCGATATAGCCTCATTTAGCGGAAGCAAGGTATGTTTTGCTTGTTGCCTCTCTGTGGGTAATCTAGCTTACTGCTTGTTAGAGATTAAAAAATAAAATCAGTTCAATTTATGTCAATTCATTATACAGTATTCAGACACAACTATACTGTCTTCCACAATTCATTGTTACGCCCGGTTAAGTCGTGAACTCATAGAGATTTTCAAACATAAATATAGTTTCAATGGGAAGGAAGAAACAAAGCACTTAAATAAGGCTTGGTTTCCAGCACTATACAAAACACGTAAAAAAAAAAAAACCTGACCGGAAACAAATTCAAAACCTTACGCCATCTTCAGCCACAATAAATGCCAGCCCATCGACAATGGAAGCAGCCCTCACTTTAGCCCAGCCCACGCAGCAGTCAAGACCAGACCATCATACATTATGCTAAGCGTATAAAACCTGTGAAACCAAACGGCTCCGTATCAGTCGTCGCCAAGAGTAGCAGAGTACTACGGTCACACCACTGAGGATGTTCGACGCAGCTTTGAACGAAATGTCTGGAAGGAGATTTTCCACTAGACCACGGCCCACAAGTCCGGATAAACATTTTGTATTTTACGAGACCGGCCGTGAAACCTCACGCAATTTAATCAATTCGTTTTGTTTCTAAATAGTAGTTTAGTACTACGCAGTATGCAAATATTTCTAATGCAATGTTTGACAAGTTTCAATTCTGAAGACAGAATTTGGTAATTATTAATATCAAGTAGTGGAAGCAATTTTGAAACTGTAAATTGTTTGTGTGAGAACATGAATACAGTGAGAGGTACTGAGACATGAGTGAGGGAACAGTGAAAGATAGGGAAACTCCGGCATTAGAGGATTTGAAAACAAAAACCAAAACTTGTGTGCGATATCTTAAGACATTTATGGCATAGAACGGCGTAAAAGATGTACAGTCAAGCTAATTTGTTGGCAATGTCTACTCTTCTCGACATTACTGCTTCCATACCATAGATTTTCACCACACACCACTGATACTAATTCTATAATTAAACCTTTTCGGACACTGAAGCATCTAGTTCCTCTGTATCTAGATTTTTCAGTTGATATTGCCATTCTAACCTCAATCAGGAACATCACATGGCTATTATTTATTGCCCATGAAAGTAGTTGTCTGCCACTGACGCTTGAGAGCGCTGCGATACGCGGACAAAAGTGCATCGGATTCGGAACGCGTTCAGAAGCAGTCATAAAGATGTCACCGCTATCTACGTTAGATGAAGATAGATTTGGAACGAAGAGCAGGCATATCAGTTCGTGTTGACGTCGGGATGGTTCTTTTATGATACTAAGTCATGAGTACCTTGTCAAATTACAACCTAATATGCAGTGGTAGATCACAAATTTCGCAGACCTTCCGTTCTACATTGATAAACTAATTAAATAAAAACCAATTTTAATTGGCTCTCTTCTAATTTGCAGTGAAAATAATTTTGTTCTATTTATAACATGACTGTCCTTCACATATACTAGAATTGCTATACGTTTTCTCATAGCATAGCAAGTAAATGTAATTGTTTATAATCTGTGACCAATAGTGTAATTAAAACAGTAGTGTTAATATTACATCAAAGACGTTAGCTGTGTTAATACCAGTTGTTTCCTGTGTTTCCTATACTGCTACATCCCGCATGCCTGCAACTATTTTCTCTTCCCCTCCGGCAGCAATAGAGAGGGCGGTGACGTCACACACTGAACTCTTTCAGTGCGAGCATGTTCAGTGGTGTAAGTATGCGCCTTAAATATGTCACATAACCTAGTACCCAGCATTGCTAGCCCAAGACCTATGTTTTCTAAAAAACCTAGGCCTTCTTGATGTGTTGAGTCTACCCATAGCGTTTCTCAGATAACGCTAGAGTTATCAACACATTCATTAAAGTCACATGAGAGGAAAGCTACCGTTTTCAGTTGCCTATGACGTTAATGTTAACACTTTGCTGTAAAAGCTTGAAGAAATGCAAGACGTTTAACATCATGTTAAACTTTTAACTAGATGTTAAGAACCAAGTTGGAGCATTTTTATACTGGTCAATGAAACCTGCCCTAAACATATTACTGTTGTGACGCCAGGGAACAGCCACCATCAGGCGCTCAAAGTCAAGCTACCTAACACCACTAGTGGACACGCGCCTCAAGCAAGCTCGATGTTAGCTACTTTACACCATTGTTTGTAAACACGTGGTTTACAACAATGGAATGCTCAGAATGAGAACAATGAGCCCAGCAGAACAGAATGTTCGCGAAACATTCGACTGCCGGCATGTTTGAGGAGTATCGAGAAAAGGTATATTTCGAGGACAATCCGCGCTACGTCAGTCTTGGTCTGTATAAGCGAGCGGGACAGCGAGAGAAGCGTTTCTTCGGAATTGTAAGGTTGTAACTTGATAGATACTAGCAGTTGGCTAGTACTTAGCCAAAACAAGGTAGCAGTTTTAGTGGGTATGGTCGTCGGAAGCAGTTTGAGGCAGAAGTATTTGTCAAATTATTTCGGACTGAATATCTGTGAGTTTTAATGTCACGAGGAACTATAGACTGTATTAACCATTAGTTTTAAAGTGACAAGAAAAAAGCATCTGGACTTATTTGTCACCCTGGTGTCAGGAGTGGGATTTGAAACAGTCACGTTACATTATTTTTGGGTAAACCTCGGCCTAAAAACCAAGTACCTACATACCTGTGTCACCATATTTGAAACATTCTCTAGTCGTGTGTGGCTGTTGACCTCTAAATGTGTTCTCCATTTATGTTTAGCCAACTCGTGACCTCTTACATAGCAAGGGTGAAGCACGTAAGGAAACAGTGTATTAATATTACATGAAAATTAAAGTATCGCATTCTAGTAAATAGCTAATGTCGAGAGAAGGGGTGGAAGTCTGAATATCGACTTCAATTACTGCAAGTACAGCTAGGTTTTCGTGCCGCGCGGTCTGTGTGGGGGCGGGGGTGGCTGAGGGCGCACAAACACGACAGAGCTGGAAATCCACACAGAAGCCACGCGTTAGTGCATTTTTAATGCGTTTTACTTCCCCTGAGCTCACGCAACCTGCCTGGCATGGAACTCGTGTTATCTAAGGGCTTAAAACAGAATTGTTTGGTTTGGTTCAAAACCATAGGAGCAATAAACTGTGCACGTTTAATAAATAAATGTAACTATACGTTTGCCTGTGTATGTAGAGGCAATATTACATCCCGCCTATAAATTCAGTATCAAGATTACCTCGAAATACACCTTGTTGATGCCTATGAATCCATAAAAAGCATTTTCAGAAGAATTTCTGTGTGTGTCTGAACAGTATAACAGAGAAACGAAAAGTTGAACTTAGTATTTAAGGCGTCTTTCAAAGATGACAACGACAGTGTCCAACAGTTTCCTCCAAACCCAAACCGCGCTTTATATGGAACCGGAGGAGGTGGCACCGTGGTAATGTGTCCGACTTGCTTTCGGGAGGTCTCGAATTCGATCCCCGGCGACCGATGTTTCTGTTCCATTTCTTCAATTATTTATCTCGAGTAACAAAGTAGAGAGAAGAACATGTTTTTTTAGGGATAACGTTAGTAAATGATGGGAAAAGATCATGTAAATGTAACAGGTTTTTTTTCGTGGAGTTAACCATTTCCGAGACATTACTTATTAGTTTGAATTTTATTACTAATTACATCTTTCTCAGATGGGAAGTGGTTATTCGAATTTATTTTGTGCTGGTCACGCAAAGAGAACAGGTTTTCTCACGAGGAATTACTGTCTTTTAAGCGTATTGTATTCCTATACCCTCATTGTACCTATAAAAATATATGCATTAAATCCATTTCTACAAACGTTTATTTCAAGTAAGAAGAAGCGGATAGAGGCATAAGCTTTTGTAGGGAAACATTACTGAAGAAAAATTGCAGAGGGACATTGTAACAAATCACTTTTTCGTGGTCATGTAAAGAACATTGAATTTCAAAGCTACAAAGCTTTGACTTTATCACTTGTATCTACATGTATATTTTACTTTCTCTACTACGTGATTACTGTAATTAGAGGAGGTCTTGGATTCCAACCAAAAAATTGTGAGTTCATCGCAGGTACACACATGTTTTGACATTTCGTGAACCTCTCCACCCTAAAAGCCCATTTTTAAAATATTCTGCGGGTATATGTTTGTCTGTGAACATCTTAACTTAAAAAATAAGTCGCTTAAATGCCAAAAATGATATGAAAGTTTATCCAAGAGTTGGACACGTCAAGATTTGAAGAAAGGCTCCCACTGCAAATAACCCTTTGGGAACTTTTATTTTCACAAACACCGTTTTAAGGATCTGGATTAAAATATCTTATGTTCAAGACATTTTCATGAGTGAAACGTATATCTTGTATTTTCTGGGCATAACCTTTCAAATTCTCTTCCTTTGGGTGACTTACATAACTGATTAACCGCAGGAGATTGACAAAACGTATACTTCACAAATTGTGTATCTCTCGTTAAAACACAAAATATATCTCCGACACCCTTTTTTCTGGAGGGAGGGGCTAGCTATTTCTGACACATTGCTTTTCATTGTTTTAAATGTTCAAAGTCATTTGTTTTATGTTTTGCCCATGTGGCTCTTGGTTTTGGCATTTTAAAGCCTTCACATAGCGATCAGATTTAACATTCGCATATTATTTAAAGCCTACTGTATTCCCATATTCCCTTGCACCTACAAGAAAATTAGCAATAAGATAGTTTCTATAAATTTTTTCTCGATTAATATGAAGTAGATAAACATATTTTGTGGAGGAGTAGAGAAAGTCATGTGAGTGCAACACATCCGATTTTTATTCCTACAACAAATGTGTATTAAAACCATTTCTGCAGATTGAGGCTATAAAACAATGGAATAACATTTTGTAAGAATACGTTGCAGTATAGTGGGACACAAGAAGCATGTGAATGTAATAATTCATATTTTTTCTAATAATATACCTACCTTGGGTTTCCAGAAAAAACATTTTTTCGGGACTTCAGTGTGAATTCAACATGTTTGGCCTAATATTTCTCTTGAATCCTTAGTTTTAAATTCCTAAACATCAAGCCGAGGGACTTCGGTACCTGTTTCTTCAAGTTTAATGCAAATGGTCTGTAGCCCATGAAATGCCGGGCAGTAACAACGTAAAGCTGATTTTATGCACACTCAAAGCACGGTATGTTAAGTAATACGATAGGAGGTTTCTCTGTAGCACACGCTCTCCGTGACGTCATGCAGTGTATTTGTGGCCGTGATCATCGTTATCACAATAATAGCTGCCTGAAGTTACAGGTGCAGATTTTCCGTATCAAATAACTACCTCGCTCAGCTCTAACAATTAGATTTCAATTGTTTAAGGTAAAGGAGCAATTATTTAAAATATTAAATGCAAGACTTGAAAGCGACGAAAGTCACGGTTTATCTGTATTTGTCCCATACAACGAAGCAATTTCATCCGGTTTTGATTTTCTTAATCTATATGCTACATAGCCTGCCAACATTTCTAAATGTTGCACACTTTGGGAGGTTGTGTCTGTGTTACTGTTTTTATTATATATGTGATCTAGTTGTAAATGGTTGCCTGTCACCTTAATTTAATATTAGACTTAATTTGCATCGTGTATGGCCATTATTCCAGAATATTTGTTTTTTCTAGGCTAGCACGGTTACCAACAGCATTTAGTTACGGTGTAAGAAGAGCAAATTAAAAAGTATTATGGCTGCAAACAGGTGCTTCTTTGGACATCAGTGAAGCGCAAAAGAATTGGCAGATTAACTTGAGTAGGACTTTTAGTGTCAATGAATGCTAATAGCATTACAAACTAGGAAAGCTGGAACACCTAAGCTAAGATGGGAGGATTGTGTGTTGCAAGACATTAAAGCTATTAAAATCAAAGGACCAAGCAGCAAAAAGAGAAACCTGGAGGACAATCCTTAAGGACAGGGCCCATAATGGGCTGTCGTGCCATGTTTAATGTAAGAAGGAGCATACAATGGCGCCTGGAGTTTAATTTTTGGTTTGGTTTGACTAATATTCCAGTCAAACAACGTGCATTTCCGGACAATGTTTCCTATTTGAAAACCGACCAGTTTACCGTCCCGCACAACATACTAAGCGTTGTCGGTGTCTTTTTTGGACACCCTGTAGATTGCAGTGCGTATAAACCATAACTTGGGGGTCATGAACTGTCAGAATGGTACGCTCTGCCTCTGTCTAGCATACAAATTTGGAATTGCGTAATATGTATATAATGCACAATCAACACCAGAATAATAACTGACGTCACTTTGTTATTCCATTGTGTAGCGAAGTTTATTTGCTTCTAATTTTACATTTATGATGTAATAACTAAAATCTGTTGTTTGACTTTCAGTATATTGTTTACTTGCCGAGGTAGCATTTGCGTGTTTTAATACAGTTTTGTTTTTCTGTCGTGTGTAGTTGTGTTACGAAGAATTTGAACAATTGTGTTTGTTACTTGCACAGAGTAAATTAATTTTAATCAAGCCGACAAACAAAAGGCAGATGATTAATGCAAGTATAATCACATTAACTTCCATAGTTTTAAATACACACAGTATAGAGATAATAGTTTAATTATGATTGTTTTAATTTAGTGTCATGTGTAGGTAATTTCTATCCTATGGTTTAGAGTAAGTAGAGGAATTATTATAATTGTATTCTACGCAAATTTTCGGCACCGAAATTTTCCCAGAAATGCTGTTTTGAGGCCCCATGAATCCAAAAAGGCATTTTGGTAGGTCTATGTGTAGGTCTGTCTGTGAACAGCATAACTCAGAAATGAAAAGTTTGGTGTTTTAGTCGGGATAATTCAAGAATACCACAGGAAGATTAAAAAAAAAATTAAATCCCTTCTCTCACCCCAAAATACCATATATATGGAACATACTGCAATTATAGTAAAATTTATAGTGTAAAAACCTTGCCGAATTTCGCGGTGATCGTTCAAGCGATTTTGAAGATAAGCAGCTTTGCGCTTACTAAAGCTTACTGCTTGACGTTCTTAGAGTGAAAATGTGCAAAATTTAGAGGAACAGCGGTTTAAGGGACAAGACGTACTCCTCACAAAGTACACCTCAAAAAATGCTACTCGTTAACTAAGAGCGAGTTCCAGATTTCCAGCCGGTTTTACAAACTTTGTATTGGGGTATACATAGCAGTAAACGCCTCTGATGAAATTGACCTATCATGAGTACACTAACATCAACCAAAAAGAAAATGGCGGAATCTTGTACCTAGGCCAAGAAATAAGGGTACGCGACTCATTCACCATGGACCCGTACATTCAAAATGCGCGTGTTATTAAATACTGTCATTTAAATTTTGGCGCAAACTAGTCCTGCACATCTCAAATAACATGCATAATAGCCTTTGCCATTTAAGTAATACTAAAACGATCAGCAAAGGATTAAAACTGCCTTAAAGTCTAAATTAGGCACGAAAAGTCGCGAGGTGGTAATGGCATAGCGCCTGGCATGCAGATTCTACGATTCAACTTGGAGTGTGTTTTGTCAGGCGCCCAAATGGCTGGATAGAATTAATTGTAACTGTGCTGTGCGCTAACCTCAGGGACATGGGTTCACGTCTCAGCGTTGTGCAATTTTTTTCCTGCGCATCAAAACTTGGAAACCGAATTTACAATCTAATTTTGAAGTCCCTGACGGTTTAGGACATTATAATCTAAATCGTTTTTGGTTGTCTGCGTTTCGTAATAGAACAGGTATGACTTCAGCTCCATTGGACTAGCATGGTGGAGTTTCTTATTATGAACACCGACTCCATTCTCCACGTGTATGCTCTCCACGGAGAAGCAAGAGCCAAGCACAAGCAGCTCAGCATCTATACCTGGAGAGATATCCTCATACAATAATACCATAAAGAATAGCAGCTTTAAGCCAATAATTGTCAACCAAACTTATTAGTGAATATTACGCGGTAAAAAAGTAGTACATTCAGGGGATTTTAACCGGCTCTGCAGCACACGGATTGCTTACTAGAACTACCTAAAACTTCAGAAACAAATATTCCTGTAACTTGTATATGCTAAATACTTGGATAGAATCTAGCTTAGGGGCTGATGTTTTCATGTTAGAATATAAATGCAGATTGCATGAAACTGGAAAATTAGGGCATTTGATTTACCTGGTATATATAGCGATGGATGCGGAGAAGAATTGAGATTTCAATAGTGAAAACAAAAACAAAAATAGGTTTTTGTAACCCGGAAACTTTAATGTGCCCTTAATGTTTATAAATGTAGAGTATGCATATTTGAATTGTGTTAGCATAAGAAAGATATTCTGAGTTTCAAAACCAGGATGACATTCATTGCTGTTAGAAGGCTCATATCAGTAGCAGCGTTAATTAAAAGGTAACAAGGGCTGCATATCCACGCTATTCAATTGGCCTATTGAGCACAGTAGTTTGCAGCATGCATATGCAGCAGTATTGTTCGTATGCAATAGCATACGTATATTCGTTGATGAAGCCAAAAAAGGGGAAAATGGTAACTTTTCAATAGTTGCGAATATACACGTATTAATTAGCAGAGTACAAATATTTGAGAGACAAAACTGACAGCATCGCTTATTGCGAGAGAATGATGAATGGGCGAGGAAGACATACGTAACGGAGACGTCACAGTGACGCAATAACTTCCCTGATATTAACAGTTCTTGGGGAGCAGGAGATTCCTTGCATTGTAAGGCAAACAATCAAGTGGAGTGATTGATGGTACAAATTCACTAGAAACGCTCGGCACAAGGAGGAGGATTGGTGGTGGGAATAATACAAGGGGAGCATCCCAAAGGAGGAAACCAAATTTATTCATCCTATCAATTTCATCCCCTCCCACTACATGTGCATTTTCTGCGCCTTACAGGGGAACCTCTCGGCTAAATGTCGGGTTATAGGGGAACTCGCTGTGTTGAAGAGATGGTTTACGAGGTTTTAAACTCTTTACCTTTGTTCAAAGATCATCTACGCTGGCGAGTCACTTCAGAAACCCAGATACCATAAGAATTCTTCTACCTCACGTTTTGGGCGTCAGCTCCAAATTGCTGATACCATCGTTTCTTTGGATTACTTCGTTTGCTTATATCCTGCGCCTGATAGTTCAAAACTATTGGAAGTGCAAAATTTAGACATGAACTTTCTATTTGATTACTTTAGATCTTTTGGCGAAGTGTCGCAAACGATACTGTGGAAGATTTTAAATGGCAGAAACATACCACTTCAATTAACTCAAACTAAATCTGATATGGTGTACTTACCTGACTGTCTACTGTTATAGTAACTAATGTTACAAACTCTTATTCCTCTTTTTTAATGTTCGTCCAGAAAACAACATTTGTAGAAATTATCTTGCTACTGATTTCCGATGGATTTACTCTGGATTCTCCCGTTTTCCCCTCCACTCATGCCCCGTCTGCTCCCCTGTGGGTATCTAATCCTATGTACAGGTTTGTAAGTCCTTGAGGTGTCAATTCTCTACACGGGGATGGTAATCAGAGAAAAAGCTGGAAGTCTAGGGGTATCAGGGATGAGGTATTGGAACGGCCAATTGGGGGGGGGGGGGCGGGAGCAGGGGCTAGCCGACTCGCTCAATAGGTATCTATTGATGAAGGGGGACAAGGTGTCTGGCAGAGGACGGAGAAGTAGCGTCACAGAAAGGTGCGGAAGTCCCTAACAGTCGATAGTCACCTGGCGCATCACTTGACCACATTGGGGAATTTCAGAACATTGTGAGAAAATTACAAAATCCAGTCCAATTACTTTTTCGTCACTTTATTCTCCTACAAAATGTTTGCCCAAATACACAGTTCTCCTTAGCTGATAACACAGTCAACAGTATTCCATAATATTACAAATCACAACTGTTTACTTCTTGTAACCTTGCCTCAGTCCTTTGTCTTTCTCACCGTCTCTCATACTTTAACTCTGACGATATACTCACTCAACACTCATTAAAACTTCTTCACTTTGACTACACAGCTATCTCGCACTCGCTGACACACAGACCGACTCATGTCTGTAACTGCTTCCGCAAGCTTTTATATCGGCGATGGCGCAGCCAGGTATTTCTCGAATGCCCTACAAACACGCCCGCTGCGATACATTTCTTGAAGGCTTGATTGTGAGTCACTTGTTTGCCTGCGTGAGTGGTGTGGTGAAACTTGACCTTGCGCCTTTGCTCGCCGGACTGTTATGTGGTATGAAGTAGCTGAGCCCGACCGTCCTTTGTTGTGCGCCGCGTCCGGCGTCACATTGTTATATTTCTGGTAAAATCCATGCATTGAAGTTTTGGGTGGACTAATATGTAGTATAGAATAATCATCGCGTCCCAGATCATAGCAAATAAGGACATAGAAAAATACAAACCACTCCCTAGTCATTAGTCAGCAGTTGATGCCGCATACACGTCAGTGATTCGCTGAACTTTTGTTTACAAGCTTTGCTTTACTGCTCCCTCTAATCACTGATTCCAAAGAAGTGCTGGCTGCAAAATTGCTCTGAGAGAAGCTCTTCCCCAGGCCTGACATGCATGAACGGAACCTTGCGTCACAGATGGCTTTTCTGTGAATGGATGACGAAGAATACCATTGGCAGTTCTGGTGGGATGGGATACGCAATAAGGGCCCTACGTCGTTACTGGTTCTGCGTTCCGAACGCTGCTTGGTTGGCACGATGGGAAGTGAAGACAGATTGATCTAAAAGCATTCTGGCAAGATGTCTAACAAAACTAAACAGGGCGTTTCTAGAAGACGGTGCGATGATTAGTAATTGTTGGAAAACATTTATTTTTACGTTATCTGCTCGGTACTTACATTACCGAAAAGTCTATACCGATATTTCATTGCAAATACACGTTTTGAGGTCCTTTGAAATTTCGCCTGCCCAAAACATCTACTTGGTATTTAAGTTGGGCATCTTCCAAGGAAACGTCACGATGATTTTCAGAAAAAATTTGTTTCATCCCAAACTACCCTTTACATGGAAAAATTGTGGAACATTTTGAATTTTTCGGAAATGGATCTAACCATTTTGATTGAGCTGCCATAAATTGAAGATATGTTCATCACAAATATGTTCTGGAAATACTTTCTGAAGTCCTGTTCACTCTGGATGAATTTTGCAACTGGTAAACCGTAAGAGATAGACAAAATCTCACTACACAAAACTAAGTCTCGTTATGGAGAATCGAAATAGTGAATTTTGTGATATTTTCCAAATTCAAGTGTTGTTTTCATATGAATATTTCAGATCTTCAGCTCATTGTGGTATTGGTTTTATAATGGTACATTAATCGTAAGTAGATTAAAATTATGATTGAAGATAAAGTTGCATACAGAATTTAGGCTTTCCTGTCTAGTTTAACTGCAATTTCTAAAGAACCAATGATTTTCCGCATATATGCCCTCTGAAAGTTGCTATAACGTGCTGAAATTTTTAATCGCACATTTGCAGCTAAATAAACTTTATTTTAATGAAAAAGATTTTATACACCAGACAACTAATTAGTTTTTTAAATCTAAAGCCCCTTATATTACAATAAAGATATAGGTATTGTATAAAAAAATTATAACTTTGCTGTTGTTGCAGAAATTGTTTTTCATCAGTCAGTTGTAGAAGTACGATGAACATAACTTAAACAATTCAGCTAAATATCTGAAATATGATCATCCATTCACATTGGAAATATGTTTAAAACCCCTTAAAGCACACAATTTGTTAAATTTTCTTTTTATGGAGATAACCATTTTAGAGCTCTTCCCTGTTAGAAAATACCAAAGCCATCGCATAGCGACCAGTCTTAATATATATGTATCACTTTAGTCTGTAGTATTCTCCTATTTCCCTAGTAACTATAAGGAAACAAGCAATAACACCATTTCCACAAACGTTTATCTTAGTTAACATAAAGTAGATAGCCAAGACGTTCTTAAGAATATTTTGTATAAGAATGAGTAGAGGAGGTCATGTGAGTGCTTACATCACTTTTCTTCATATTCCGTTTATAACTTTCTCTTTGAGTAAAGCTCCCAAGTGTTGAAAAACCAATGAACGCTAATGCACGTCTATCTCTTCATGTAAACCTGTTGCCTTAAAGAAGTATACTATTTTGTTAAAGTTGGCCGTCCATACCATAATTGGTAATTGGACAAAGTCGTGAGTGTTCATACATTACCATTAATTGTAGTGGAGTTTCTCCATGCATGTATCTGATGTTTCCATGTAATTTACAAATTAAGACTGCTCATAGGTGAAAATTAGCCAAAATCCTGCACAAGGTATAATTTTGGTCGAGGCACTTATATCTATATTAACTCTCTTAAATATTCAACAATGACGCATACAAGTGACGCCATGAGACGTTATAGAAACACTTCAGCACTTCATGTACGTGGTGCTTAATTTCAAAACAGTTTTTCTCGCTTATTCTCGCTATAGTGATTCTCAGAAATATCACCAATTAATCTGAAATATTGTCCAAGATGCAATTTTCCCCAGTTTTATCACCAGTTTCAGATTACTAAAAGAGAAAATAAAAAATGTGAGGTGATTGTTTTCCTTAACAGGATAATTACCATTATATTTATTCGCAATTGTAATTTTTCCTCAAAAACAAAAAGGCAGCACCGTTTCTAAGCTTTTGTAGGTAAATAACCTTAATTGTGACCTTGTGGGGTGAATAGATTAGAAATAAAATAGAAATCACTGTACTATTGTCAGTTTCGTTATGTGTACCGAAACAGATTTTTTGACATAATTTTTGCGCTAATAGCATTTCTTCTGCTGTCCGTATTTCCTAAAGTATTGCATGGATTTAATGCTTTTAAAAACTGTTCTCCATTATATACCTGAAGTCACTAGGCATTATTTTTATAGACATGGTGTTTTCAAGCTATGTACAATTTTGTTATGATTTTCAAAAAATGAGTTTTGCTATTGTTTAATACTGTGACGTACAGTTTTCACTGTCATTTCACTAATGTGATCTGGTCCCACCTCCTGTTACTCGCTGAGGGCATGTAACACAGGCCCTCCCTAATCTCTCGCAGTAGCAGCATTGTGCGTCTTCACAATCCCCTCGTAGAATCTTTTTGTTCAGGCAGTCTCAAACTGTACATTTATAGCAAATCTCAGCACAATTTTTACTTTCTCTGCTACGTTTCAGCGGAAATGTTTTGAGGCCCCCTGAATATAAAAGCATTTTTAGAAAAAGGTGTGTGTGTGTGTGTGTGTGTGTGTGTGTGTGTGTGTGTGTGTGTGTGTGTGTGTGTGTGTGTGTACGTGCGTGCGTTATTTAAGTATATCTTTCAAGGACGCGATACGAAGATTTTTAACAAAATTCCTCTAAGCTAAACTACTCTTTACATAGCAAATTTTGATTTTCTTGAAAATGGCTCTAACGATTTTGATTGAAATGCGACATTCTTTAGAAATTTTTATGGCAAATGAAATCTTGAATTTTCTGGGTATAGTCCATGTAGTCTTATTTACTCTGAATGACTTTGCTTAGCTGGTAAATTGTCTTTTTTAGAGTGAACCATTTCGAACATATTGCTTGTTATTTGTGTGAGTTTTGGAGAACTTATTCCTCTGTCAAATGGAACTTCTTTATTCATTTTTTATGTTAACCGTGCAGTGAGAAGGGAATTTGAAAGCTTTAAAACATTTGACTACCACTCAAAGCCTACTGTACTCCCTTGCACCTACAAGAAAATAAGTAATAAGACAATTTCTGCAAATGTTTATCTCAACACGAAATATAGGAATAAGTTTGTGAGAAGGTTAGTACAAGAGTAGAAAAATTCATGTGACTGCAGCACATCAGACTTTTTTGTGTGGAGTACAACCTTCCTCTGCTTACCGTAACTACGAAGTAGAAAAACTAATAACCCAGCAAGTTATTCACATCACAACAGAATTTAGATGTTGGTTTTATCTTTCTAAAATTATATTTAGCTACTTCCAATACTTTCTGAGAATTGATCATTCGCAGTAAAGCTTAAAAGCAAAAATAGAGAGCAATCGCACACTCATAATCTTCTATACTTAACAGCATATCACTTTATGTAGACAATATTGAATAAAGTTTCTCTCGTTCAAAGTAATAGTGTAATAAAATTTTCTCTGATGTAATGTAGAATTTACAGTGCAAAATTAAACATGCAGTATCATTTAAAATATTAGAATTCTGTCTAACATTATAAATACATATGAAATTAAAGAGCAAATTCCGATAAACACTGGGAAAAATTTAAATAGGATTAAAAGTGGCATTTCTGGCAATTTTCCCTATTTATTTTAGAATATTTAGTGATAGTAAAAGCTTATGTTATAGTATTTTATGCAACGAGACTAAAATGGTAGTAATTAAGACACGAGTTTAGAATTTTCATACGAGCGTTTTAATTACCATTATAGTTGTCTTCATTAGACAATTCATGCTCGACCATATACCTAATTTTATAGTTGAAATATTGTAAAATGTTATACACTCACCAGGGACAATGACCTACATATTGCAACATCTTATATTTGGAGTCTGCGCAGGCGCTAAACGATCAATTTGCACATCACAGTTGTATGATGAAAGTAACTTTGGAGTGCTACCTAACATTCAGAAATAGAAGGCAAATTGAATATATTGTTTTCAGACGAAACTTTATTTATGTGTAAGTTATTTACTGTACAATTAGTGAAATTAATTTGCGGGACTGTGCTTAGTGCAATATTCTTGGAAGTTGATGCTGTGTTGAGGTTAATTTGTGTGTTTTGTGTAAGTTACATCTCACTGTCAGTAGTGTCCGACATTTTAGCGTTTTCCAAACTCGCGCTAGCTGCGTTTCGAGAATTAATCGATATTGCGCTTCGCCATTGCTCCATGGGAATTAGCTGATTGGTGGACACCTGTTCTTTAATAAAACTTGAACTGTCCGATTGGATGAAGACCAGTCCTTTAAGGAAAGTTCGAACTTAGGAGGTCCATTAAGGGATGGCTTTCAGACTTATAATTAATAAATTTGGGTATGATCGAGCATAACCAAGTTAAAACATAGGAAAACTAATTTTAATTCAAACTATAAGGCAAGGTTACCCTCTTTGTTTGATATTAAGCAAGTCAGGGGCACCGTGGTAACCTACGTGACTCGCATTCAGGAGGTCGCGGGTTCGTTCCCCATGTTTCTTTCATTGTGATCTGTGTCATAGTTGTAGAGCCAAGCGATGGTGTTCTGGGTGATGTACGTTGTGCCCTGTAAAAGGTTCTTCCTTAGTGTGGGTTAGGACTGCTGTGGGTTAGGGATTTAGATCAGTTCACACTGGAAACGTTAGGTACCCCATCCGTGCTTCTTGTCGAGCTCTGGCCTCTTTTATCCCTCCCTAGCGGTTATAGTAGTAGCACAAAGGCCGAGGATGCAAGGCTCCTTCGCATTATGTGCCTTTATATTGATATTATTACCTCAGACAATAGCATTTCAATAAAGGATAAGATATAATACTTAGTGAATACTCCAAGATAATTTCTGCCGCACAAAACTTGTTAACATGGATAGACTATACAATATTCAATTGAAGAAGAAAATCAGCTTCATAAATCCTTACTTTCCATTAGCTCCATGATGTATATTTTTATAATCAGTATCATTACCTGTTTGAGGCAGGCAAATTGCTGATATAAAATAAACATTATAGCTCTTGGCTGGTACATTAATCTTTTTACCGTCAGATGTATTGAATTTGTTAATATTACATCTGGTGGAAACATTGCAGTTGTCGTGAACCGGTTCTGAACCAGCTCCACGTTTGTTGTGCCATCATTTTACGTCACATAACCTGTAATTTGAACTGGACAGCCAAGTGGTGTATAACATGGCCATATCCTCACTTTCCGATATTCTCGGGTTTCCCAAAATGGAGTCAAGGATGTTATCAAACACATGCCCATCAGTGTTATTAAGGTCGGATAACGTACTGGAATTCTATACTGGTGTCGTGACTTCATGTCCCAAAATCAGGATTTCCAAATAGATCCGCTGCCAGTGGCGTAATGTAACAGGAGAGTGTGTTTATCCTAAACGTTGAATCCAACATTGGTTTTGTTGAATTTAGCTTTTAAACTTCCCTTACAATTAAATATACTGTGCTTCCATACACATAAATAACTAAAGTATAATTCTATTATCGTATACTGAAAAATCAGATCGAGAAGGCCGCATAACTAGCCGGAAGAGTTCGGGGCTCTGACCACGTCCCACCCTCCAGTACTGCACCCCACTAATGACGCCTTTAGTGAGCAGAGGTGGGGGACGCAGCAGCTAGGCGGCAAGCCTTGGCCCTTCATGGGCTGCTGCGTTAGGGGTTTACACTGAAAAAACCCCAATACTGTTGAACAAAATAAATATTTCTAAAAACGTCCAATTTTATATCTACCTCGTGTTTTTTTTTAAATTCTTTGTATACTACGTATAGTAAGTACAGGAAGTATTGTATTCCAACCGAAAATTCCATCTCGAGATTTCACCGGGAATATGTTTTGAGGTCCCCCTGAATCCAAAAGTATTTTTAGAAAAAGGTCCCTGTGTGTCTGTGGACAGCATAACTCAAAAACGAAAAGTAAGTTAAAGACCAAAGTTGGTATTTAAGTTTAATGTTTAAGGATGCAACACGAAGATTTTTAAGAAAATAGCTACACCCTAAACTACCCTTTACATGGAAAATTTTGATCTTCTTGAAAATGGTAATGATTTTGATTAAAATGTCATATATTTAAGATAATTTTATGACAAACGAAATGTATATCTTGAATTTTCTGGCTATAGCCCCTGTAGTCGTATTTACTCTGGACGGCTTTTGTATAACTGGTAAACCGTTAGAGGTAGACCAAATCACACTATACAAAAATGTATATCTTGCTAAAATACACAATTTATGTCCGAATAAATTTTCTTGTAGGGTGAACCATTTCGAAGATATTCCTTGTTATGTGTGTGAGTTTCGGAAAACTTAAAACTTTCGTGAAATGCAACATCGTTGTTCAATTTTATATGTTAAGTGTGCAAAGAGAATGGAATCTCAAAGCTTTAAAAGATCTGACTATCGCACAAAGCCTACTGTATTCTAATATCACCCTTGTACCTACAAGGACATAGCCAATAAGATAATTTGCACAAATGTTTATCTCAATTAACACGAAGAACTTATAGGAATAAGAGTTTGTAAGAATGGTTAGTACAAGAGTAGAGAAAGTCATGTGAATGCAACACATCAGATTTTTAATTTAGAATTTTCGTTGGGAAACTTATAAGGAATAAATCATACAGCATTCTATTTTAATCCTAGGTGGAAAATGGTTTAGTTTCATTTCTTTTAATTGTAAGGCTATTTTCAGAGCCTTATCATTCAAAATATGAAAGTATGACATAATTTAAGAAAGTAGCTACGTCTTTCTTGGAACCAAATCTGTAGATGTCGGATATAAGTGATTTATTACGACGTGTGTAGAATTTTAAATTACCGCTGGTGCCTTATCCGTCACGATCTGTAAGTGTTAAATCCACTTATCGACCTAACACCTTTCACAGGAAGCACCGTTAGATCGTCAATGCACAATGCGGGGATGTCTTCGGACGATGACTTTTTAAATTGTTCTATTGTCTTTTTTTGTTCTCCGCCCTATTGTTGTCCTGTGGGCTCATGCTGTTCACGACAGCCCTTTAGGTCACGATCGCACCACTCCGCCCAAACACACACTAGTCCTCAATCAGTCAAGACCCTGAAGATGCCATGTTTCTCCTCAATTCCTCTTGACAAGCTGTTGGGCAATGCTAGGCACATCCCCCCTGCACTGTGTCGGTCGAAATTTTGTAAATTGTTTGTTTGTTTTGCACGCCCCCTCTCAGATCTTAGCTTTCTCCAAAGCGCCTCAACGGGGATGAAACAAGACATGCTTTAGTCATGCAGCAAAGACCGATTTCTTTTCCTAAATCACAGTGGTGACAAGACGAGAAAATACGAGAGCGATACTAAAATTTTTTTCGATCATTTAGTTTTTAAAATATTCCCCTATACATCAATACACCTGCTGGAACCGAAGTCATTACACTGGTTCAAACCAGTGGCAGAAATCAGTATTTGGAACACATTTTGTATCTTACATTTTTGTCTCTTACAATTTCCTATGGAGATATTTTAGTTTTGTCGCAAAACTAGCTGGCAACACTGCAGATTGTGTGAATGTCACTTTCCCTAGCTCAGTACATAAACACAGCAACGGTGCGTCTTGAACACAAGCACATACCCGGCCTTGTCCTTTTTGTTTACTGTTCGAGTGTAGGCCAATCACAAACCTTAGCTCCCAAAACATTACACAAAAGCGAAATTGCCCGACCTGTTTACATCTACAAACTAGGCCAATTCTCTGACCAACCTCCACGCAACGTGGTCGAGTTACTTCACATCTAAAAAAGCTGCTCAGAATACTCCTTCAATTCTTTTAAGTGTTATTTCGAAAACCTGTGTGATGTCCCAAAGTTACCAAAACTATACCAGAAATCAATTACTCTACGCATCTTACCAGTAACAAAATGTTATCTTAGTACATTATTCTGGAATTAAGCTCACATTTGAAACAAAAACGATTTTTTAGAAATCGGCTGATCAAAGAACAAAATTCCATAAGACAGTTTTGTTTGTAATACTTCTATGAAGCACATATTAGAAGGAATGTAATGATTTCCCTTCCAGCCTGTATTTTTGCATTCAATGAAACCAGCCCTTAAAACAATGTTGCCACTCTTCCTGCTTCGTCTGACGACAGAGGGATTCCACACATTTTATCTTTATTTTTGGAAATAAAGAACCGCAAGCTATTAGGTTACCCTCATCGCCTGGCCGTTGTGTCCTTCAGCCGAGGCCAAGGCCACGGAGGAGTGCAGGTTGTGGGTGACGGGGGTCAACACGCCGACTCTCCCGAGGTTAATATAAATTTCTGTGCTAATCGACGATTTCTCGGCAAGCTTTCCTTCAAATAAATCATTTTATTTTGAAAATATTTGACACAATTGCTTGAAATTGTTTTCTAATGCTTCTAGCTTCATTCTGCTTAATCGGAAAGAGTAAATTTCATATGTTTAACCATCTATATATTTAGTTTGATGGTTTAGATTAGTTTTCAAGGTGTTCTTAATCGGTTGAGGAAATATGAAATCTCTAACTTCAAAGCATTAAGTGAAAGGGTTAATAGTCTATAGGGTTAAAAAGAAATGGAGGTATATTGGAGCTATATCCCCATAGGAGAAAAGAATGAACTGAAGCGATCACAGGGGGTTATAGGTGGCAGACACAGACGCGTGGAAGTTTCTAACTGTTGCTGGTTCAAAGACCAGCCCCATTACCGGAGCTGTTCAGAAATTACGAGTGCAATTCGGGATTATAAATTCAACACTGCCGCACACCACAAAATCTAGTGTAAGAGACGGGGTGAAATGGAAATAATGGAGTGGAAATTGTGGAGATTAGAAACCACACCAGCATTCGTCTATGGACAGGTAAAACAAGAACAAGGTTCAAAGTAGGCGATCGATGAGAATGGAACCTGAGACCTCCCGAATGCGAGCAATATTTTCTTTCCAGTTAAGTGTTAGGGATATAAATGTACCTATTTTAATAATACGTACCTTAATATAAATCTACTTTTGTGTGTTAATCGTTTTCTCTTCGTGTAACAGTTCTCACAAAACAATTAAAATGTGCTACTTGATGTCTTAGGCATGGTTGTAAACCATCGCGAAGTGAACGCCTGTCAAATTATCCATTTTGTTTCACACCTCAATGCGTGAGCTACTCGACTAGCTAATGTGAGGTCACTGGCTTTGCAGAAAGATTTGGAACTGGGTTCCGGTGCACCATTCGTTATAATGAGACCGACCCACATTGCGTCATACCTTCTGTGCCATGCCTACTTAGTAAAATCATAACTCCATAAGTGGGCCAACTAGATGCAATATTGCTCGTGACATTGTCCTTAATAACCAATTAAAGCATATGTATTTATACGCCTAATATCCTATATAGTTTCACAGTTTTAGATTCTGTGGTTTGTCTAACTGCATCAGAAGTTGAATTTTAGAAATCAATGTTAATGTCGTAATTACGTGGTGTCAGAAGTGGGATTTAAACTATGACGCCTATATGAGTAGGCATATTTTAGCGGGGAAAACTGACAAGCTCTTAAACGGAAGTAAGTGTTAAACACTTGTCTAGTTAGAGTAACTTGCGCCTGTTAGTACTCAAGTCACGTCTTGCATTGCAGTCAGCTGGTGCTGCACCTACTGTCACTACGTAAAGAAAACTGCACTGATGTAACGGGCACATTCGTTGGAGGAACAACTCCTTCACTTCTAATTGAATGTTATCATTTCCTACGAGGGACTGCAGTACATTTGCACGATTTCTCTGCCCAGATGATCTGCTGGACGCTTGATTCGGTGGAGAAGTGGGCACTGGTAGGTAGAAATGACCCGAAGTAATTTCCGCGGTGCTGCGTTCCAAACAGAAATTTTACCTTTTCCACTAGGAGCGCGGTAGTTGGAGCTGTTGGATTATATAGAAAAATTCGATGATGGGATTTCATCGAAAATACACGTTTTGTGATCTTTAAATGTGCTTGTAGTAAGGGATGCGGAGGGCCCACGTAAAATAACCGGTGATTTGGAACCGGAGGATGACGAGGTTAGAACTGCATTTTTATTTTCGAACAAGAAAAAATGGAGCTACAATAACGAAGAAATAAATGTATGCATATAAGATGCGAATAACTGCCAATACCGTTTGTCAAATGCTCATACAGTGCGAAATTTGAAAAAAAAAATTGCTAACTGGCAACACTATGCATGAGAGAGTTAAATGCCGCGGTTGACATTTAACCGAATTTTCGCTTTTTAGTTAGCAAACATGTTTCTGGAGGAGAATTCAGGGAGTTTAAAAACATGCATCAAATTTCTGGGTAGAATACAATAGTATTTTTGCTTCCTGAGCTGAGCAAGTAAACAATTCACACACACTCACGTACACAAACATTCGCAACGCGCGCACGCGCACTCACTAGGGCCGTTCATAAAGTAAGGTACAATGTTTTATACACATCAAAATATCATTGATAGTTGCAAACGGTTGTGTTATTTAATTCCTTACATATTTTTCAATATAATTTGTTATATTTGTTTAAACAATTTTTTATATTGCTGTAAAAGCTTTCGCATGCCGACATCATAGAAGTCTGCCGTCTGTGAGGATAGCCATTTGTATTGACCAAATCTTCTGAGATAATTGATGGCTGGCCTGATAACAGTTCATTATGGACATTACACCGTTCGGCCTCGAAAGCTCTCACCTAGTTACACAGGTATATTTTAGACGTGGCGAATGGCCGATAGCTGCGCAGTGGTTTATGGTCAAGCTGACCTTCGAGACTCCTTTCATCTACCTGTCAGACTTGCAGAGATCCTGGCGGACGATAAACAAGCGGTCGAAAGAGTTTTGAAGTTTTTAGCACAGGTCAACATGAACCAGAAGATTTAGAACTTTAAATATTGAAATTTTATACTTTTGACCTTTTTTATAACTTTTTAAATTTCGACTTTTGCCTGTTTGGTATGTTTGTTAAATTGTCCTTCTTTTTAATAATACTTTTAGATTGAAATTTTTCTCTGGCTTTTGCCATGAGTTTTATAAGGGTGCTGATGACCAAGTAGTTGAATCCCTTAAAACCCAAATCAAATCGTATCAAATGGAATTTACTTTTGTATTTATAAGCCCATAGAGGTGTCAGACGAGTAACCGTAACGTAACCGGTACCGCCTGCAGATAGAAATCATGTGCACTAAACTTGCAGCTTCTGCACGCTCTTCCCCCTCTAGCAATTTAAGCACACTGCTCACTGACATCAGCAAGGTCTTACTTACTTCAAGGAACGAAAGGTAGACGTTATCCCCGCCATCAATTTTCATGGTGTCACTCGCGCAGTTCCTAGCAAGGTCATTCGCTATGTCTAAAAATATCTCTGTACACACTTTGCTGTCATCGCTGATCTGTCGAACGTCCTCTGTTGAAACATTTCTTGATGCCAAAAACCGAATCGCAAATCTTTTTCACAGTTGGCGGGCCCATGGATTGTTTTAAGTATTTTAAACCGACACTGTGAACAGCACAATACACGCTACCGTTACAAATGACGTCGTTTTACACACAAGGCATGCGTGTTTCAATGTTCGCACGAAATTCGATAAGCTACGGCAATTCCGACCTTACTTTGGAATTCTCCTCGTACATTTACAGACTGATATAAACATATGCACACAGACTAACTCACAATTACATTTACATTTACTATGCACCTTGACCTGATTTGTAAGTGGGGTTATGTTCTTACTGAAACCAGCCTTGTTCACATCATGTAAGTTACATGCTCTGGAAAAGACCACGGAGTGATTACGGGAGAAGCACATAGAAATTAATTACGTCGTCGGCGACCTAGGTCTTGGGTGTGTTTCCGCAGGCAGACAGATTTATCGACTGCAGGCACTACCCTGTCGACTTTCCCACAGCGATAATCCTTATCACTGTCACTGAGCCCGACTTATTTTATGACGCTGCAACAGCTTTGCGCCTTTCACTTTTACTTACTATTTGTTTGCAGCCCTTGCAGTAGATGTAAAATAGGATTTCCTTTTCATTGTTGCGATAACTGACTGCGGAATATTTTATTTTAAAAACACATCAAAACTTAAATTTATCCTATATGAATTTAAGTACTGAAAAATAAATAATAAACTGCCTCTATGGTCTAGTGGTTAGCATGCTAGCCTTCTTAGCTAGGGACCCCGGGTTCGATTCCCGCGGGGGATAGAGACTTTTCTTTAGCCAGATAATTACCCTCCTTAAAGCGTGTAAATACGAATGAATGTTAATAGTATGGGTAAACTTAATATACTGTAACTGGAACAACAAAAAATAATAGAAAATGGTACATAATGGAAAATAAAAATGTGTAGCTTGTATTTTGAGGGCAGCGTAGGACAGCGTAGTACAGGTATAAGATTGTCTCACGAGTTCGTTTCTTGTTACGTTTCAGCCACTAAGAACTCTTGGGAACACACCTCATCCGCAGCACAGCTACGACAGAGCAGTTGTCAAACTTTGTTTACACACACTGACATCCAATAGCGAGTCTAAGTCGTGGGGGTGGTTAGCCAACTATGATAACTTGAGTGTACGGAGGGTCCAGGGATTTTAGGTGCAATAGATGGAACTTGCAAGCAAAACGAACGAACATTTGAGACAACCATATACTGTAGACCTCTGAGAAAATGTCTGGAGTGTTGTGCTGTCTAGAGGAGTGAGGGGGAACAACTTCACGTGGCAGCTCGTAATGATGTCATAAACAGACCTACTGTCTACATTAAATGTATTGTGCCACCATAGGATCCCAGCATTTGTAGCACTAAGGAGGAAATTTTATGAGTCCTATTTTGATACGTTGAAGGTCTAGCCATGATCTTTCTCATATATCGGTAGAATTGTTAATGTCAACACATTCCTTAGACACATTCTCGTGAGAGGAACACAGTATTTGTAACTCACGGATGCAATATGTTGAACACAGTCTCTCAGCAAAGTGGAAGTCCTGTCAATTTGTATCAAATTCAGGTAAATGTCTGCAATTTGATGAAAATGTAAGTTAAAGTTGAGCCTGAGATTACCTGAAGTGTTCAAACTGGCCTGCATAAGCACTTAAACACAGTCCATGCTGTCGAACTGGCTATGCCCAGTTATTAGGAGGTTGGCTCCGGTAGTCAGAACCGTTAACAGGTAAGACTCGACATCTCGAATATTCTGGAAAGGTCCTGCAGCGAACGCTCTCACGAAGCGTATACTACCTGTCAAAGAGACCAAGGATATTTAGGCGGACTATTGCAGTGCTGCAATTTCCTTGTTATAGAAGAGTAAAACACTAGTAACTTGGTATAAAATAAAGGAACACAAATGGAGAATTCCAGAGTTGGGTGTGTCTGATATGAAAGGTTAGGTAATTATTATATGCCACTGTAATTGCACGGATAATTAATATGAAAAAATGACCTTAACGATGATAAACGTATTATATATGTACCTGCATAAGTATTTATTATAATATTTTCCAAAGAATGAAAATTAAGCCAAACATTCCTTGCATTCCATAATTTCCATAACAAAAAGGAAGAAAACAAACTAAATTTTCTACTGTTCTTGTCTTCTTGGATAACTTCTGTACTTATAGAAAGCTCATGGTAATATAACTAATTTCCTTAAGTGTGATCAATCCGTATATGTGGAATAATTTTAATAGGTGATTTATTCAAGTGTCAAAGGCATAATGGTAAAAATTGTATCAGCAATATCCTGTCACTGAAAGATGCCACACTGTCATTGCCGCTATTATCGTATAGAAATCCTGGGCCGCTCAACTTCTTGATCCTATAGTCCTTATTTATCATAATAACCCTCGGCAATTCTTTTGTTTTCTGACTGGCAAAACTCTATGACATTTATCATCTCTTATCTTCGAGCAGGTTTATGACCACCATGATAATGTGCGATAAGTGCTACTACTACGAGAGATTAGAGGCGTCATGTGTGCGACTCCTCATCCCTCGGAAGACGAGGCAGAAATACATTGGCATTAAGTTCCCCAAATAACTTGAATTTTCTCCGGTAAATCACAAGGTATTCTTAAATTAATTTTGAGATAATGCACCTCAGTGCGAAATGTCGTGTAAACATAAATTTGATATTTAAGTGGATGATCAGTGAAATTTAGGTTTTCCACTATTTTGACGCTAGACACTTCATGTTTTGTGCGCGTATCAGGGACACAAAAGTACATTGTTTCACCAAATTTAATTTCTCTAAGTCCAATAGTCTTTTAATTGTTACAACTTGTGGTTTAAGAAACGTGCCTTTTAAAAAATTATCTTGTATAGTTTGTGAGTAAACTAAATAATTTTTTACTATACCATAGAAGCATAAGCAAAACCTTTAAGCATCGGATATTCAATGTCATAACTACAAGTTTATATCGACTATAAAACTAACGTTTCTGATATTGTTTCTGCCTATGTTTTATTTTGTATTGAAAAAATGATCTATGCGATGCTTGGATTTATTAACAATTTTGTTTGCTGAAAAACCAGTAAAATTATCAGCTTGCCAGCGTGTCTTTTGTAGATTGTGTTAAATTTTAAAATTACAGATGTGTTATTCAAATTAAAGTTTGAGAAATTACATTTAAGTACCTCTTAAGGGCTTTTAAATATGATGTAATTAAAGCAACTTGCAGAAATCATAGGATTTTTAGACGTTGCATACATTGGGTGTGTGCGTGCGCGCGTGTGTGTGTGTGTGTGTGTGTGTGTGTGTGTGTGTGTGTGTAACGGAGGGGGGAACACCTTGACCCACTTGTACCCCCACGTGGATTTATTGCGGACTAACTCCCCCCTCCACAGGGACGGAGACGGGAGGCTTGTCAGAGTGGAGCCAACGAGGCCCAGAGATGCATAGAAGTCCCTAACAATTATAGTCACCTGGCGCACAACCGAAGTGTTTCTTCTGCCCAGGGAAAGGCTGACGAGGCGACCCTTGCGGCTCCGGCAGCAACTTCTAGGGAGGGCCAGGGAAGAGTGCAAGCAACTATGCCATCTGTCCGCATTCACCGGAACAAACCGTGGTACTAACCAAACATGACAAATGACAAGGGAGGGTAACGAGAAATAAAGGTAAAACCAACCACGAAGAAGAGATTAATGTAATCCAGTATTCGCCTAAGTGACATGGGGAAAACATGGAAAAACCCAGGTGAGATTGCGCGGTCATGGGGTTCGAACCCGCGACCTTCCGTATACGGGGTCACAGACGTTATCATTAGACATCCCGTTCGGTTTCCACTTTAATGTGTGCAGACAATGTGGCAGACCAACCGGAAGGTCCGTGGTTCAAATCTCGGTTTGATGCTATATTTCAAACTTTTATTCAACACGCATGGACGTCAAAGTTCTCAAAATAGGTGCTGATTTTTCTTCCAGTACACTTACATTTTTTTCATCTCTCGAAATTTGTTCTTTACAAGTTGCCAGCACTGGTTGAAAGACTTTGTCATTAATTTCGGCTATTGGTAGTGGTTTATTTACTTGAACTGTGTTTATATTTCGCTTCCAGATCTCCGAGAATGACGCAGGCAAGTGTTTTTCCCTCCGGAAATAGACTTCCACCTGGCAAGATCAAGAAAAATAGTGGAGAAACTGAATGGAAGCACGAGTGTGCTCCAAACCCAGGCCAGCGCCCACCTAGGCACGTGCGACATGTACAGGTAGGAGCCAGCCCAATATCTAAGAATGGTTACTCAGTGCCATCCACCTTCCCTACGGCCTTGTCACGATATTTTGGTCTAGTTATGATATATAGCGTGGAAGTTTCCTGTTATCCTTGCTGTGTTTTCTTTTTTATCCCTCTCGGACCCGGCTACTATCCATCACTGCTGCTATACACAACACTTTGCTTCATTTCAGGCACTGTCCTCTCCAAAGACCTGTGTATGAAAGATGGTGTTCGTGTTTTTATATATATTTTAAATATATTTTAAGCTCTACTGGTGCTGCCGTTTGTCCCAGTTGAAGTTTGACAAATGAGGTCCCACCCTTTCTTCTTTTACGAAAGCATCACTGACTTCTCCCTTTTCCCCCACCCCTACCATTATTCTCACAACAAACTCTAAAAGAGCTCAACTGAAAAGATTACTGTTTTCAATTCTTCAAGTTTCCGTCCAAATTATTTTTTTATTCCTAACTTCCTTTATCCACAAAAACGTGAAAGGAATGAAGCTTCGTTATGTAGTCCCCAACAAGGCAACTTTGCTTTTTGTATTAACTTCATTTGTTTTCTGAGAAAGGAGTAACTTTCCTAAAAGCCTTTTAATCCCTTAGTGCTTTGCGTAACCGAACTGAGACGGTAGCGTCCGTGCTAGGTCGTGGATTCGATTCCCGTGACCGATCTAACCCCTTGAGATTTTTGGGGGTTTTCCGGGTAGCTAGGCAAATGTTGGGAAGTATAATTACATCCCACGAAATTCCTGTACCTTCATTTCACATCACCTTTCATCCTTGTTATTTTAGGGCAGTGTATTTGTTGTCTTCATCCCCCGGATCGGGGGATGACTCCTGTTTTGGGCCTTACAGGGGATGGTTAAGGGGGATGGTGGTTGTAATTTCAACCACTTTAGGTCAAATATGCCATTAGGGTAGTTTCAAAATCCTATGACTTCTGCCACTTGCTTTAGCTGTATATATATTTAAAGGTCAGCGTTATTTACTAGTAATAAATTATATATGTACGATCACATAGACATATTAGTGATACAGAAGTAAAGCTCCCAAAATTTCAACAAATAATAGGAACAATAAAACGAACTTTATGTAAAAAAAGTAAGAAAGGATATAATTAAATATCGTTGGTCATTTTTATCAAATAAGTAGCTGTCGTCAGGCCGAAAAGCTGCAGAGAACTTCGAGGCATAATCCGAACATTGCCATGCAAGAATGTAGGAAACTTGCAAAGAGTATCGCAAAAGAGTAAATTCACTGTATTTGAAAGCCAAAGTAGACGAATGAAGTATAAAATTATCTGCAATGTATGTTAAAAGTAAAGCCGGTGTCCCATGGTGCGACTCTTTTGACCAATCTTTGTGTCTTGGAATGTTATGCACAAAAGAAACTGTCACACTGATCCATTTTGGCTCAATACAAATGACGGTTCCCGTGGCAAGCGTGAGAAATAAACATGGCGGACGCAATAGCGATTGCTATGTTAAGTATAGGTTAGGGATATATTTCCACAAATCTCAGTAGGAAGAAAGGATGTATTAGAAGCAAAAGAGTTGGTGAATACGGCCATAGAAGGAAAACAGGGCACGGGATGAGCTATATTGGGTTTACTGCAAAACGAATTGAGGTTAGGGGCCCGAAAATTTGTCGTAATTTTCTATGAATTGGCAAAGATTTACTTCTCAACTTTTTACATCATGTTGAAGGCAAAATTACATACCAGGACACAAACATGCGAAGCAGGAAAGAGATAAGGAACAATTGTAATGGTTTTAATCTTAGTATGGTTGGACAGGAGATTTGAACTCGTTTCATAACATAAAATGTAAACATACTCTTAACTGGATCTCTTATTTATGAAATATAGATATGTAATAACCACCTCAGTAACACACATGTAAATGGTCACGAAAAATCGTTAATGAATCTTCCACTTTTATTTAAATTCCCATTACATTAAAAGAGACACGAGCCGTAAGAGCAAAACAGCTGAATATGTTGTCTCCGCAGTCCGCCATATTGTTACGTTGCGGACGCTGATTGGCTATTTTACAGTTGTTGGATGAAACAATTTGATGCAACTCAAACGCATTGTATACAAACAATATGGATACAACAAAAAAATCTGATGTGCTGCACTCACATGACTTTCTCTACTCTTGTAATATCCATTCTTACAAACTCGTATTCCTATAATCATCTTCGTGTCAAGATAAACATTTGTACAAATTATCTTATTGCTTATTTCCTTGTAGGTGCAAGGGGAATATTAGACTACAGTAGGCTTTGTGCGATAGTCAAATCTTTTAAAGCTTTGAGATTCCGTTCTCTTTGCACACTTGACCTATAAAAAAATGAACAGTGATGTTCCATTTCAGGAAAGTTTTGTTTTCCGAAACTCACACACATAACGAGGAATATCTCCGAAATGGTTCAACCTACAAAAAAATGTATTCAGACATAAATTGCGTATTTTAGCAAGATCTACACTCTTTGTATTGTATGATTTGGTGTATCTATAACGGTTTACTAGCTATGCAAAAGTCGTCCAGAGTAAATAGGACTACGTGGGCTATAGCCAGAAAATTCCAAATATACATTTCATTTGTCATAAAATTATCTCAAACATATGACACTTTAATCAAAGTCGTTAGACCCATTTTCAAGAAAATCAGCATTTTCGAAAAAAATTCCATGTAGAGGGTAGTTTAGGGTGGGGCTATTTTCTGCAAAATCTTCGTGTTGTATCCTTGAGAGACATTAAAATTAATTAGGTACCAAATTAGTTTTTAACCGACTTTTCGTTTTTTGGTTATGCTGTTTACAGATTGACACAGGCACACACACAAACTTTTTTACTAAAAATGCTTTTTTTTTTATTCAGGGGGTCTCAATACATGTATTTCCGGTGAAATCTCGACATCGAATTTTTGGGTGGAATACAATACTTCCCCTACTTACCAGTAGAGAAAGTAAAAATAGGATAGAAATTGTATGCAACAAAATTGTATCCAACTCTCGATGAATTTTGTTGTTCACAATGCTTTGGACCAAAAAGTTGGACCATGGGACATCGGCTATGTATAATGTTATGTTTCAAAATATCTATGGGTGTCGTTAACTTTTGGCAGAAGCTGTATGCACACAGCTACCCACTAGCACAGTTACAGAAAGTTTCAGTAATAAATGTACATACATTTGCTAACTCTAGACATTTGTGTTAGTGCCGCAATTGTACACAACAAATTTATGTGCGTGTCTTGTGGGACTTACTTGTACCTTCTGCCGAGCCCATAAATTTCTTTAATGACTTATTGCAGGCTTACGGTTATTAACTGACTGGTTGAATACGCCGCAATCAGGTGTTTACCTTGATTCACGTCACATTAAAGGATTGTTCAATAGCAGGTGGCTGCCTACGCGTTAGTCATGCCACTTAATTTAGAGCACAGACTTAGAGAAATGTGCTGAGTAATTCAAAACAGCCTTTGGTCATTAACGCATGGGAAGATCCCCCCTTCCCTATGTTTCATCAAGGTTAAGTGAAGGTTCTGTCTACCCGTAAGTTTCATGCTGTGTAAATCTAATTCGGACATGCTTTCTAGTTAAGAATTACGTTGTCATTAACAGAACTGCAAATGTCTTTTTGTTCTTCCCTTTAAATGTTACATAAAATGCACTGTTTGGGAGCATCTCCTTCTTATCGTCTTATGACGTCTCGTAAGGGGGTGAGGCATAAGTACCGACCAATGCAATGTTGACAGTTGCAATACGGAGCTAGAGGCGTGGCTGTAATGAGTACAACTAGGAAAGCGTAGACACGCCTGGCCTCGTAGAAAAGCCACGTTTTAATTTTCTTTGAATTTATCTCCAAATTCTGAATGCCTAGTATGGAAACAGTTACAAATTGAGGCGGTGTTTAAATGTTTCATTTACCATCAGCGCCTCCCGGGTTCTTCTGAGCAAGTGACAACTCCAGGTTGAAAAAAATTGTTTTAATTATAGAAGCAAAATTATAATCACAAATATCAATTTTCACAGTAATATTAAAGCGATTATCAAATATTGCGCACTTATCTTCTAAATCTGTATATATGGCGACTATGGCCCAAGGTTATCGTATAGCGATATCGTGAAGTCGCTATCAGGTCGCGCAGCAAGACTATAATGAGCGTTATTGCCAGATATTTAGAATCTTCTAGGAGTTTCGTTTTCTCAAAGGTTCTAGAACTACGTGGAAATCGACAACTATACAAGCAAGCATTCTCGTAAGGCTAGACACTCTCATAGTGAGTTAGTGAGCAAGCCAGTGTGGAGTTAGTGAGTCTCTTTTAGTCGCGATGACAAGAAATCGAAGTGAATGTAAAAACAAAGTGAAGTGACAATGTGAGTTAATTGAAATCTTAGGGAAAATTGAACTAGTTTTTAAACGACAGCTATTACATATCATACATATACAATTATGGGAGTATAATTGCGGATGTTTGTATTGGTATTTCAAGATACTGTAATGAACATTACATCAATATTTAGCTTATTTACAGGCTAAAATTTGAGTTAGTAAAACAGCATGTTTTGATGGTAGTTAGTAGGTCCAAATACACGTGGCACAAACGAGCCATATGTTTGTTTTGCCCAAGAGCGTGGTATAGGTCAGCATGTGAGATTGAAGTGTGAACACGTGGAAGCAAAGTGGGTAGTCTATACTGATAGGCGTTGTTCATTTGTTGCCGCAGTTACGACCGCGAAAAAAAATAGGTAGTAAATTAAGTCATGGATTTGTGGAAAAACTATTATACGAAGAGAGAAAAGCAATACCACATTAAGGTAACAATTATCAAAATATCTACTTATTCCCTCAACATATTGTCGCGTCGGCCGAAAGGGCAAAGGAGATACAAAGGACTGCCAGGCGTTTAGGAAAAGCTTATAGAAACGTCGATTTATAGAGAAATCGACCGATACTACTGAGCGAGGGGGCGTCAACAATTAACACAAAGTTCAGCACGGTATGTTCAGTAATACGGTAGGTATAACGCGCAGGTTTCTCTGCAGCACGCGCTTTCCGTGACGTCATGCGGTGTATCTGCAGTTTTATACCGTGGTCATTTTCACAATAATAGATGCCTGAAGTTACAGATGCAGATTTTCCGTACCAAATAAATCGCTTGCTCACCTCTAAAGATTAGATTTAAATCACTGAAGGTAAGGGAACAATTGTTTAAAATATTAAATACACATTAAATAATGCAAGACTTAAAAGCGACGAAAGCTGCGATTTATCTGCAGGAAAGTAGCTTGTATTTGTCCCATACAACGAAGCAATTTCATCTCGTTTTTATTTTCTTAATCTATATGTTGCATAGCTTGCCAGCATTTCTAAAAGTTGCACATTTTGGGAAGTTGTGCGTGTGTTATTGTTTGTTTCTAGTTGTTCACTTAGATGGTTAACACAGGAAAAGAACACAATCCTAATATTCCTGCTGGTGTCTTATCTAAATTCCTTTCTTCTTCTCCCACTTCTTCTATCTCTATGATCAATTTCAATTTTGCTGATCATCGTTGCACTTAATGTAACGCTAATATCCCGTGCATAATTCTCAGAACAATTACGTCCAAGAAGCTAGGATTTTATTCTCTGATTCACGGTAGTTGGTAAGAGATGATCGCGAAATCTGTCTAGACCCCTGATTTGATAAAAACAACTCCATTATGTCTTGTTTACATTTTGATTCCAAAAGATATACAGCTACTGAACGTAGATGACTTGCATCAAGGCTTTCATTTAAACATTTCAGTGTTCTAAAACGAGCTATACTATCACTAGTCCTCATAAACACTGCCATTTAAATATTTCAGTGTTCTAAAACGAGCTACACTATCACTAGTCCTCATAAACACTGTCATTTAAATATTTCACTGTTCTAAAACGAGCTATACTATCACTAGTCCTCATTAACACTGTCATTTAAATATTTCAGTGTTCTAAAACGAGCTACACTATCACTAGTCCTCATAAACACTGTCACTAGTCCTCATAAACACTGTCATTTAAATATTTCACTGTTCTAAAATGACCTGTACTATCAAGTTCTCATAAATACTGTCATTCAAATATTTCAGTGTTCTAAAACGAGTTATACTATCACTAGTCCTACCATTTCAATCAGAGCAAGCGCTAGCCAGTTACACCAGCTGACGTCACTGCGCGGAAGTCTACTGCGCATCTAGTTGACGATATCTATCGGATTACTCTACATACCGTGGAGTTGGGAGTTTGAGTTTATCATCAATCAGTCAGTGGGTGAGTGGAATTGTCGGAGCGAGCTGTAGACAGTTAAGCAGTTTTGTCTGAAGGTTACAATGCAGCGAGTTGCAAATTGTGATTCAGTTTTAAGGGAAATAAAGTGACGTCAAAGGAAACTGGACTGTCATTTAACACACTATATATCATATACTAATACTATGTGTTTCTCGTACATGCGTATGGTTACCACACTTCCTTGTATCTTGTAGAATTCAAACTGTCCATTCCACGCATGCAGTAAAACTAAATAAGATGAAACATCTGAAGTGCAGACACAGATTACAAGATGTTACGCCAAATTCTTCCACACTGCACGAAGCTTCTAACTTTTTAAAGAACGTTTCCTGAAATTTTTCAATATCGCGATGGTGATGTCATTTTCAGGCAGATTTGTTCCTTTTTCTATTTCCCTGCCCACTCTCTGAAATGAATGCTGGCTGCATGACGAATATCCACCATTAAATTTCAAAGCTTGCGTGTCCATTTTTACGAGAACTTTGATGTTGAGACCTGAGCTTTATATTCGCTCGTAAAGTTTTCTGTCTTTTCATTTTGTCTGCATCCTCAGCCACGTCACTATTGCAGACTGCTACCTCGCCAAGCCAACAATGTCATTGTGCACGCAAGAGCCAGATATCGTATTTCATTCTGTTCTTCACGCGTTTAACACCGCGAGATATCATCTAAATAAGCTTGCTGGAATTTTTATTTTTTCCAAGCACGCATGGAAGTTTTACTGCACTCAAACCTTGAAATCTGAGGGGTTAATCTTGAAGATTCATCGGTAGAATAAAAGTTTTATTGGGAAATAATGTTCCTAGAAGCGTGGTGAGTAGCAACTATTTTTATCAGACAATGTAGGTATATTGTTGTATGCCATTTTATGTTCGCTGTTCATTTCAAAAGAATTAGCTTAAAGGGCCTTCCTTACAGAAGTAAGCACGGCATCATTTTAAAATCTGACGTGCTGCATTCATATGACTAGAGACGTGTATTTAATGGAAGCAAATGAGGCATTGCTTCCACTTTAACTGCTAGTATATTTATTTATACATTTCCATTAAAGTTCCCCAAGGTAAACAGGATACACCTTTGCTAGTAGTTTTCTGCAGCTTCAACAGATGGCATAGACTGTTTGCTGATGGTCAATATTTGGATATATTATCGATATCATCTCGTTCTGGGAAACGATATTTCTTGCTTATTGGCTCCATGTAGGTAATCCTGGTTAGAGGTTAGGAAACAAAATCAAACCAATTTGTGTTTCTTATAAACCATAATACCAATTTAGTAGTATGTGATACAGCAGATGTTTCCAATGGAATGTTTGACAAGATTAATTTCTATAGACAGAACTGCACTTATTTTGGTAATCGGGAGTAACTTCTTATTAAGGCACTACAACTTTACAAAAGTTTTGACCTTCTCAACAATTTGTTTCCAGACTTTATTTTGTACGCAGTCAATTTTTTAAATTTCATATGCTTAATGTCATCAAGTACATCATCTAAACATATATTCTTTGGATGGCTCCTTAATCTTGGTTGTATTTGGTTTGTTTATAGTCTTTTAACCATTCTATCATCCGCAGTCCGATTTATGGGTCCAGGGCATCCTAATCCGAGAGCTTTTATGTCGTTAATGATATTTTCATTTTTGATTAATTCATTTAATTCGTTATTTTAACGTATTCCCCATGTATTTTGTTTCACCGCTCCAATTATAAGAAGTAATATCCTTCTTTGGAATACCATTAGTTTTTGTTAATTTGTTTCGAGTCTGGTGATGGATTTATATAATCTTATTTTGCTGACTTACTCCTAAATAAAAATGTATCAGCATAGAATGCTCTATTAACTAAACCCCGGCGCGACAGCCCACAAGGGGCCAAGGCCTACCGCCCAGCCGCTGCGTCCCCCGCCTCTGCCCACTACAGGCGTCATTGGTGAGGTGCAGTACTGGAGGGTGGGACGTGGTCAGCGCCCCGAGCCCTCCCGGCCGGTTATGCGGTCTTCTAGACCTGGGGCCGCTACTTCTCTATCAAGTAGCTCCTCAATTGGTCCCCCCGGGACCTAACGAGGCTGAGTGCACCCCGTGCCAGACCTCCCAGAGGGGATAAAATCCCCATGCTGGTACCGGGGATCGAACCCGGGTCCTCCGCGCCAGAGGCAAGCGCGCTACGGAGGCGGTCTAGAATGCTCTATTAACTAGAGCAATTGTTTTTATTTCATTCTTTAAATCATTGTTAGTCATTATGGGCCCAAGGTATTTAAAAGATCCCACTCCTTCTAATTTTGTGTTTTTTATTATGTATTTAGTCTTTTGTTTCTTTGCAGTGCACTTTAAATGTTCAGTTTGATGTATATTTCTCATCAGGACATATTGCTGAGAGTTTTACCAGTATTTTTAACGTTTCAATCAGGATAGCTTTACTTCCCGTTGTTAATAAAGCATTGTCTGCATATGCCAAACATTGTATCTTGTCTCCTCTGGCTAGAAACAATTTTGAACCATAAACTGCATGTGTGAGAAGTGTTGTGTGCTGTGAAATTTTGAGTCGGTTTCTCTTCATTTACTTATGCAAAGAAGAAACATCGTGGGAAAAGGCAGGAAAACTCTAGCTTTATGATATATGTAAAAAATGTCAATCTATGCCACATTTTAATAGACATATATGACGCAGAATGCGTTACAGCTTGTAAAAGTATAGTCAAGTTATTTTATTGGCCATGTCTGCTCTTTTCTGTTCCATAATATAGACCACTGTATGACTTCCCCTATTTACTCTTCTACAAAACGTTTATTCCTATATCTACTTCATGTTAATAGACATAAACATTCGTAGAAGTGCGTTTATTACACATTTCCTAGTAATTGCAATAGAAATAGAGAAACAATGCTTGTTTCTAAGTGATGGCTTTGAAATTATCTTCTCTTTGCATAACCAGGGGGTAAAACAATCAACGGCGTTTCATTTCAGTAATGCACAACTGTTTGAAAATTCAAAGGAATTGGTGACACATTGCAAAACATCTGACACATGCAAATTGTGTGCTTCAACGATAACTGAATATTTGTCCCTTACAGTTTGCCAATTATGCTGTCGTGTGTAATAAAGAGAACTTAAAAGATTCTCAGAAAATTCAAGCTATATATTTGCTTTGTAATGAAAATACCTTAAACATACTGTAATAAAATTAAACCACAAGGTTTTAAACCTTGCCCATGTAAAGGGTAGTTTGAGGTAGTGGAATTTTTCTGAAAATCTGTCTGGCATCCCTAGAAGATGCTGAACTAAATTATCAAATTTGGTATTTAATAGACTATTCGTTTTGGATTTATATTCTCAAATAAACAGAACTTCTTTAAAAATATCTGATGTGTTACACTCACATGACTCTTTCTACTCTTGTGCTACTCATTCTTACAAACTCTTATTCCTGTATCATCTTCGTATTAGTTTAAATAAACATTTGCAGAAATTATCGTATTGTACATCTTCTTGAATACGGGAATACAGTAGGCTTTGAGCGATAGTCAAATCTTTAAAGCTTTGAGATTGCGTTCTCTTTGCATGGTTGAAATATGCACACCTTAATCATGATCTTTCATTTGATGAAAGTTCGCGTTTTCCAAAACGCTCACAAATAAAAAGGAATATCTCCGAAATAGTTCACTCTAGGAAATAAATTACCTGGACATGAATTGTGTATTTTAGCAAGATCCACAGTTTTGTACAGTAAGATTTGGTCTATCTCATGTGGTTAACCAATTATGCAAAAGTCATCCATAGTAAACAAGACCACATAGGCTACCGAGAGAAAATCCAAAGGATAGATTTCATTTGTAATAAAAATATCTTAAACATATTGTATTTTAATGAAAATCTTTAGCCATTTTCGAGAACATCAAAATTTAAAAAACAAATTGTTCCATGTAAAGGGAGTTTAGGGCAAAGGAATTTACTTAAAAATCCTCGTGTTGAATCCTTGAAATATGTTGAACTTAAAGACCAACTTTAGTTTTTAACTGACTTTTTGTTTTTTCAGTTAAGTTGACCACGATTTTCTAAAACTCTGATGTGTTGCACTCGCATGACTTTCTCTACTCCTGTATTAACCATTCTTACCAACTCTTATTCCTATATCTTCTTCGTCTTAGTTGAGATAAATATTTGTACATATTATCTTATTGCTCATTTCCTTGTAGCTGAACGGGGAATATCAGACTACAGTAGGCTTTGAGCGATAGTCAAAATTTTTAAACCTTTGAGATCCCGTTCTCTTTGCACACTTCACATATAAAAAAATGAACAATTTAAGTTTTTGGAAACTGACACAGATAACAAGGAATATCTCTGAAATTGTTCCCTACGAAAAATTTTACTTATACATAAATTGTGTGTTTTAGTGAGATCTACATTTTTTTTTTTGTACATTAAGAATTTGTCTATCTCTTACGGTTTAGGAGTTATTCAAAAGTCATCCAGGATAAACGGGACTACATAGGCTATAGCCAGAAAATTCAAAATATACATTTCATTTGTCATACAAATATCTTAAACATGACATTTTAATCAAAATCGTTAGCCATTTTCTAGAAAATCAACATTTTTACAAACGTTTCCACGTAAAGGGTAGTTTAAGGTGGGGCTGTTATCTTCAAAATATGTCTGTCGCATCCTTGAAAGACATTAAACTTAAATACCAACTTTGGTTTTTAATCGACTTTTCTTTTTTGAGTTATGTTGACCATAGACTGAGAGACACATAGACACTCACAAGGACCTTTTTCCAAAAATGCTTTTTTTTTTTGGCTTTAAGAGGTCTCAAAACACATTTCTGATGAAATTGTATTTTTGGGTGGAATACAATACTTCCTTTACTTACCAGTAGAGAAAGTAAAAATGCTCGTTTTGATTCAGGAGGCCTCATAGTGTTTTCGGTGACTTTTTTGTGGAATACAATACTTCCTCTACTTACTATACGTAGTAGAGAAAGTAAAGTTTATGATTTCCCTCAGTCAAAGACTCATTACCTTAATTTAACTTACTTGGTGTTTTAAATAATATAAAGCTCTCAACGCAATTATAACAGCCAGCAACGTTCAACTGTCACAGTTTGGAAAATACCCACGTTGCAAACCCTGAAGAGACATTTTCCTATAGAATTATGGAAGATTTAAGAACAGCTAATCAATCTACCGCAGTTTTCATTCTTCTCTCCTTTCCTTTTGACATTCATTTCCTAGAGTTTCTCGTTCGTGTGCTTGCTTTTGTTACGTCCATAATGATGATATTTTACATCATGGTACTGGGAGACAGTTAATGAGCTGAGGGAGAAAAATAACTAACGAAAAATTCGCTGTTGAGTACCACAGGTAACTAATTACCTCCATCGTTCTGGATGTTATTTGACAACGCTTTGGAAGACTGCAATTCAGGAATGTTGCCATTATAATTCCGCCGCGAGCTACCTGGGGAGAATCGCGACTTGGTAAAAAACTTCACGAATTTATACCATGCTTTTTCATTCCCTGTTTTGAATCAAACTAATGATCACAGTTGGTACGTTAAAGTTGTTAATGATTTTATGTGATATAGGTAACTGTCGCTTTCAGAATATCTAAATATTACTTTCTGAAATTTATGAAGTTTATTATTCCATTTATATCCCGCATTTAATTGCAGTTTCCATTCAACAACCTTTCCTTTGAAACATACTGCTAGATTGGCACCGCTGTTAACTCGTATACAGATGTTCTTTCATTAGGTTTTGAGGTTAGGTATCACGCACGCACACGCGCACACACGCGCACATGCACACGCACGCACATGCACACACAGACACACACACAGACAGAGAGAGAGAGCCATTATGGCTTACTTTTAGTCTCCAAGGGGGGACGTATGCGAAAATGCAGCCCCATACAAACTTTAACATAACTTCACGTCTGTTTGAGATAGAATTACCTAATTTTGCACCCTGTTAGAAGGCCACATGTAGAACATGTCCAGAAAATTTCAAAACAAATGATTACTTAATATTTAATTTATGGTGATTAAAATATGTAAAATACAGGATCAAATTAGGGTACACTTTTTTTGAAAACTGCTGAAGCAATTCTTTTCAGCTTTTTTTCAGATATTACATAGAGATAAATAAGAAATCTTGTGGAACAGAATTTTTTTAAACGTCTTGGTTATTTTTTAAAAAGATATTTTATCTTGTTAATTTTTAGGATTATTTTTATCACATGTATTTCTCAATAGCTTACCTTCTAAGAACTTTAGTAAAATTCTGTTCCACAGAAAAATGCATTTTGATATCTTTAATAACTGTGCAAAATTTCAGTGCAATAGCTTAAATACTTTTGGAGAAACAGGTACCTTACATAATGGAAATGTAAGTTTCGGCGAACTGAGAAAGAAAAATGAGAACATTATGTACCTGGGAAAAACTGTTTAATGTTGGCCATAACCATAACTTGTAGCAGATCTGTTTAAAAACAAAACACACAAATTTCCATCTTGCCACAGTCTTCTTGAACCAGGTAACTATACTTCCTGAAAGTGTGCCCGCCCAAATAGGAAAGAAAATGGAAGTAATTATTTGTTTTTTGTGAGTGATATCTGACAGAATGGGGGCGTAACCTCATGCAACCCTTTAAACAAACAAATTTTTAACACAGTTCTAGGTGGAATATAAGCTTTTCGATCATATTCTCATGGTATTCAACTAATTTATAAGCTGATAAACACAAAATTGATTTTTTGACCCCAACCGCATACATCCCCCCAAGCCAGTATACCACGGTCCAACTTTTTTGACCAACTCTTTGTATCCAATGGGATTGCACACAACAGTTTGCCACACTGATTCATTTTGGCCCAATACAAATGACAGTTCACGTAGCAAGCGTGAGAAATAAACATGGCGGACGTAAATATTAATTTAGCGATTGCTATATTAAGTATAGGTTTGGGATATATTTCCACGAATCTCAGTAGCAAGAAAAGATGTATTAGAAGTAAAATACATTGGTGGACACGATCATAACAACAGGACACAGATCGAGGTATATTTGGTCTACTTCAAAACGAATTGAGGTTAGGGGACCCGGAAAACTCTCGCAATTTTCTACGAATTGAAGATTTCTCATCGTGTCGAAGATAAACAATTGTAATGGTTTTAATCTTAGTATGGATGGACAGGAGATTTGAACTCGCTTCACAACATAAAATTTAAATATACTCTTAACTGGATTTCTTATTCTTTAAGAATCTTCCAGACAAAATTAAACGTCTTACTAAAATACCCATGACATTAAAAGTGCCTCGAGCCATACATACACAAGTTGCCTGCGCAGTCCGCCATATTGTTACCTTACAGACACCCAAAATGAGTTAAATTCGTGTGCCCAAAAACTAGTCGGTGTGTTCAATTTTAAAAAGCGGGAGATTTACTTGCTACAGCGCCACTTAGAAATAGGGTAAAAGTCATTTGGATTTCTGAACTGTTATATTTCGTTTTTCGGTTAAACATGTAACGTTCATATTCAGACTTTAATCTGGCTCAAGTTAAACGGTTATCTAGTGACAAGAAGAAATGGACTCGGCTAAGATTATTTTCACAAAATCCAAGTGTGTAAATCGAGAGATATTTCAATTATCGGAAATAAAACTGTGAGAAATTACTTTGTGTACAGTTTTAACCTTCTAATTCCGCTTATTATATATAGATATATACTCTTAACAATGAGTAATTCACCAATAGAATCAACCACACGTCATGAAACAATTGATGCAGTTTTCTCACCGTTCCTAGAAAATTTAGAATCTAGTTTTCATTATTTTAGTTACCATAAACCAATAATTTCTCTTAAGAACAATGATGATGCACAGTGACATATATAATTTTGTGTAAATAAATGATAAACACAATCTATGCTATTCAAAAGTGATTGATGGAGAATTAAAATGTTTCACTATAATATAAAAGCTTTTATAGCCGTGCAAAGAGAACGGAATCGCAAAGATTTAAAACATTTGAATATCGCTCAAAGCTTACTATATTTTAATAACTCTCCTTGCAACTACAAGATAATTTCTGCAAATGTTTAGCTCAACTAACACGAAGAAGATATAGGAAGAATTGTTAGTACAAGAGTAGAGAAAGTCATGTGAGTGTAACACATTATATTATTGTTATTGTTACTAAATTCGTTTAAATGGTTCATTTTGTGTGTATAATTTCGGTATCATCCTTTAAAATGTTAAAAACAATTTGTGAAATGTTGAATTTTTTATGAAACTCTCGCCACACTTGACTTAAATAGTGCACTGTAATTCCTTCATGATAAATTGCTCGCTTATAATTTTATATTTGAAAAGCGTGGCGCACAATTGACAACACCGTGAAAACAAGTGCATTTCCCCCTCTCTCCACGAACAGCGCCCTCCGGCGGAAACATAAGAAAGCCGTCACGATGCTCTGTTTCTAATTGAAGGCGTAACACTGGCAGTGCATTCCGTGGGAAAGGCCTTCTGGAATTGTTCCGTCCAATTACTGAACTACATTATTAACCCCACGGAGCATGCCTTGCACAGCATGCATCGGGAGATCCGGGTTCGATTTCCGCACGAGATATAGGATCAAGTTGTAATAACGTAATCTACTTGATGGACGCACAAGACCAATAAATCATGGCGCTTGGACTTGTTGGACACTCCCATCATTACAGGGCAATTCCCGGTTCATCACCGGGAGGACTCAGCGCAAAAGGGGAACACCTGTCATTTCGCGTTAACGTCCTATGTCGATTGTAGAGATTAGCAAAACGACGGCAGCGTAATGAATGGATTTTGTATTCCAGAGGCGCCAAGAGCTGCTAGACGTTTAAGCTTTAGGGTGTGAAAAAGTTGTACATAAGCGTATTAGCCAGCAGTTTAACACAAACTGGTTTATACGCTGCATTTTAGTAGCTAAGGAAACGATTATAGCCCACAAAATTATCGCAGTTAGTACCACAAGAGATTTTTAGAATAACAAATTGGTTCGTAGCAATGTATTGCCTAATGGTACTTCAACCACTCCTAATGGCTACCACAAGTATAACCACCAGTACTATCAGTATAACTACAGCCACCAAAACAACTACAACCACTATCACCTCTACTGCTAAATGAATATTACAGTTACACCCATCAACACTGCTACTATTATTATTAATATTAAACCAAAGCCTAAATAATAAAGTAAGCAAATTCCAGAACAGTTGCGGAATATTAGCAAGAACATTAAAAAGAAAAACTAGAAGAAACAAGCTTAAAATTGTACCAAACAGTGACGATTCCAACGTTGACATATGATTGTGAAACCTGGACGATAAAAAAAATCTGTGTTGCACTCACATGACTTTCTCTACTCTTGCACTAACCATTCTTGCAAACTCTTATTCCTATACCTTCTTCGTGTTAGTTAAGATAAACATTTGTACATCTTATCTTATTGCTTATTTCCTTGTAGGTGCAAGGGGAATATTAGAATACAGTAGGCTTTGTGCGGTAGTCAAATCTTCTAACGCTTTGAGATTCCATTCTCTTTGCACAATTAACATATAAAAAAATGAACGATGTTCCATTTCACGAAAGTTGAAAGTTTTCCGAAACTCACACACATAACAAGGAATATCTCCCAAATGGTTCAACCTACAAGAAAATTTATTGAGACATAAATTGTGTATTTTAGCAACATCTACATTTTTTGCATAGTATGATTTGCTCTATCTCTAACGGCTTACAAGTTATGCAAAAGTCGTCCAGAGTAAATACGACTACAGGGGCTATAGCCAGAAAATTCAAGATATACATTTCATTTTTCATAAAAATATCTCAAACATATGACTTTTTAATTAAAATCGTTACAGCCATTTTCAAGAAAACAAAAATTTTCGAAACATTTTCCATGTAAAGGGTAGTTTAGGGTGGGGCTATTTTCTTCAAAATCTTCGTGTCACATCCTTGAAAGACATTAAACTTAAATACCAACTTTGGTTTTTAACCTAGTTTTCGTTTTTGAGTTATGCTGTCCACAGACTGACTCACAGACACACGCGGACCTTTTTCTAAAAATGCTTTTCTTTGGATTCAGGGGGTCTCAAAACATGTTTCCGGTGAAACCTCGATATCCAATTTTTGGGTTGAATACAATACTTCCCCTACTTAAATGATACCTATAGTGGATAAAATAAAAAATGAAGAAATAAGAGAAGAACTAGGTATTGGCCCAATAAATGATAAAATAATTCAATATAGGGAAAGCTGGAGAAATCATTTACAAAGAATGGACAATATCCGATAGCCCAAAATGGCATACAATTACCAACCATATGGCAGGAGAGATGTTGGAAGACCGATGAGAAGATGGAGAGAGACTTGAGGCTGGAACAGAAGAAGCCTTCTAATCCATGAAGTGTTGATGATGATGACTATTACTATTAGTACTACTTGGCGGGGATTCCACTCCCGCTGCTGGTTGGAGACATCGCTCTTAAGACCTGGAAGATCTGGTCACCAGATCTCCTCCCCATTGGTTGGTGCCACAGTACTTGCAACTCCAGCATGAATTCTTAACCTGCAAGGTATGGGTGAGTGTTGGCAGGAATGGAAACGACGAGGTATTTGCAAACCCGTGACTTTATTTGCAAATTTAGAGCTTTTAGCAGAGAACTGCCGACTAAATCTGATTATAAACATTAATTTCTAACATCGACAGCAATGTTATAACACTAACTTTGTTACCCTTCAGTGACCGACGAGCAATGTGTATACGCCAAGCGTGCATACAAAGTGTATAGCGACACAAGCGGATGTAACCATACATATTTAAAACTACTTTTAAAGGCTTTACTTCCCAACTTTACGAAAGGAGATACTGAAACTGGCCACCGTCGTTGTCCATATATTTTTGGCACTTCTTTAGAGAACTATCCATCACTTGCCGTAGTTCACGTTCAGAAGTGATGGAAATTTCCTGACGAATATTTTGTTTTAATTCTTCCAGAGTGTGCTGGTTTGTCTTGTGCACTTTGTTTTAAGTTACCCCTGAGATAGATATCACAGGGGGTTAGCTCGGAGAACCGAGGGGACCACAAATCTCTACTAAAAATTGTGTCCAGAGATACGCTTTCAAATACGTTCGTCGAAATATTTGTCGTATGAGCTGTTGAGGAGCCCTGTTGGGGGAAAAAAAAACCAACCTGAAAATTAAGCTCCCTGTCTGCTAATTCTCTAAAAAGAGGGGTAAATTGTATTCACATTTGCACAGCGGGCTCCAAATGTTTTCCGAGTCACATGCCCCTTGCGAGGATGGCTTATCTATTAGTTATACCAGGTGCTCCCAAAGGTAGACTTGCCAGCTCATACCTGTCTGTAAGGGCAAGGGGCGTAATGTGTTTGTAAGTCCAAAGAGAATATAATTCCAACATTTCTTACACTTGGTCGTAAGAAAGTAATCTCAATGTAAATAAAACAAAATTAACTTTATAAATCCAGAACGAAGTCGCAGCGAGGATGGAAACTAAATATTCGGCATTAGAGGCGTCATATCAGTCTATAATGAAATTAATTGAAAACGTTTAAATAATTTTAATATTCCACTTTTTAGCTATTCATGGAGACGCATGCGCGCGGTAAAATTTACAAATTGTTTTTATTCAGCGAACGTGAAATGGTATATTTGACCTGAAATTTCACACCGGAGTTATTACATTGACTTTGTTGGAAATAGCAGGAGAACAGAACTTCTAGAGTAACACAATAGAACTACTGTAAATCGCAAAAGAGCATGTTTTAAAAAACTGAGGTATCAACCCCTCTATGTTATGACGTAGCTTCTCCCCCTCAGTTTTGTCTATTATTATTGATATTATTACTATGTTTATTATGAACGAGTAATACATCATATGCATTATCTTTCTTGAAGGAATCGTTTAAACATTTCTTAACGCCATTAATGTTACCACAAAAAAAAAATGCTACTTGATTAAATACGTGCAGAAAAGAATGCTGTGATAGAATAAAATTATTTAGCTTCTTGTTTGTTCCCTGTTGACCGCACGTCAGAGGCACACACAAAACTAGATAACTCTGGTGAAGTCATCGCTGGGCCGGGCGGACTAGTCGCAAGTGATTCATTTTTCCACTCAGTCGTTTGACCGTTTTCTCAGAACGTGAAATAAGAAAAATCACCACTTGCACTATAGTAACAGATGAAAATTACAGCATAAAACAGTGGCCATACAAACTTATTTGCATATATCTAAGTTAAAGTGCAAGTTCATTTAGCTCCCGAGAAACCTGTCCACATCTAGCCTGTACAAAGGAACACAGGTGTGCCTTTTCTTTCCACTATTACATTTTCAGAACAGAAAACACGCAGCGTAGACAAAACTTTTCTAACTACACAAGCAACAACTGCTGTTTGAAACCAAACGAATACATTTCATTTCTAAACGCAGCCATAGTAATGAAAAAGGTTAGAAAAACAGGGCACAGGAAATTAAAATATAGTTGAGAAACATATCCATTTACTCTTCTTTTAAACGTGTCGTTCGTCTTCAAAGATGTCCTATGGCCTATGTCTACAATAGTAAGTTTCCCTACCTAAATTTCCCTACAAAACTTTGTTCTATTAATTACAAAATGGTTTCACCACTCACAAGATAGAAGTAAATATAACTCCACATAATCTTGCTGTATATACTATAGGATGTTTAGGAGTATGAACGCGCAGATTTCGTGTGATTGTACATTCAAATATGACGTTTAAAAAGCACAATAACAAATACATCTATCCTGGAAAGATAAGGAGATAATTGAACATTGAATACATTATCTACACAGTAAGACTGAAGAAGCGAATGTTTTGTTTACTAATCCGACTATTGCTGTCAAGCATGCGTTCACATCTACGACCAGCGAAGACCTAACTAGGCCAGCCCTAGAACTCATTTTGCTGTGTCTGTTTATCAGTTATTACAAGATGGTATTTTTTTCAAGCTTTCCAAGCAGTACTCGCGAGACTTCTGCATGACAATATTCTCTGCGTACTTACCAATGGTATCTCCACTAATTTACTCCACTAGACGCGCTGCAGTCCAATTATTTAATATTATTTTGTGGCTAAGTGACTCATTTTAGCAAAAATTGGAACTCTATGATAATCGGAGAAATAAACGATAAAGGAGTGGTTATATTGATAAACATTCGACCAATTTCATTATTTATACAACTATACAGTACAGAGGAAAATGGTAGAGGAAATTATGGTTCAGTTTAACGTCAAGAAGTAATTGAAAATAAAGGTATGGAACAAGTAAATTTTAAATACCGTAGCTGTCTAATATCCAATCATCTAAAAGATATTTCATTTACAACCAATCTGCAAAACTTTATTCGAATATTTAAATTTCCCGAACGCCGTTCAATTCTTTGGAATAGATAACCTGAGCCTATCAGGAATGGTACAATATCTGTTTATCGTTGTTTTATTTGCTTCTATGTCAATTATTTTAATTAAAAGCTTATGATATTGCTAATGCCGCCACCGTTCACGAGGCAGGTTACATCGATCTAACTGGCATATTACTTGTTCTTTATTAATCATTGTGTACTTTATATAGTAATAATAATGATAATAACGGTCATTATGATGAGGCCGCGCCGTAGCCCAGTGGTTAGATCATTCGCTTCTCACCAAAGGGGCCCGGGTTCGATCCCAGGCAACTGCATGTGGGATTTGTGGTGGACGAAGCGGCGCTGTTTCCGCCGGGATCTCCGGTTTCCCCCGCCATCTCGTTTCACCGGTGCTCCATCTTCATTCCATGTCAGCGTCATCGCCTGTGGTGCCGTATGTAGTAGAAACGGGCATTAAGCACTACACACACACACACACACACACACACACACACACACACACACACACACACACACACACACACACACACATTGTGATCATGATCACGATGATTTCTGTCCGTTATAGATCAGACATCTAAACATTACCACTTTCAGCTACATATCCCCAGCACTGTTTCATGCGGATTTGTCTGAGCGGCGGGTTTCTAACGAAGAGATTCGGAGCCCCAATACTTTCCGCAAGGCTAATAACCTCACATTACATAGGCCAGTACGCCATGCATTGAGACGTGAAGCAAAATAAATAAGTCTGTACGACAGGCGTTGTTAATTTAGCAGCATACTTACGACCTTGGGAAAAAAAAGTAAACTTGAGAGAAATCATTAGTAAAGGCAACCAGGTAGTGAACAGTAGTAAGGGTTCTGGAAAACTTCTTAGGATAGTTAATTACCCGTTTAGTCACGTGGCTGGAATTCTAAGAAATAGGGCAAAAGTGAAAGGTCTCAGAAGCGAGTTAACATAGCGTGGGTACAGATTTCAGACACTTGCTTGTGAATTTCAAAGTGGATCAGATGGACTTAGCTGTTGACAACCATGATTTTATGCGTATTTATCCTTGCTGTAGAGTTAGTGTACAGTGACGCAGTTTAGTAAGAGCAATTTACCAGCTAATGCTAGACAACTTGTTGAACATCATTTATTTTAAAACCAACAGTCGGCAACAGTATCGATCGTTCTATTTAAGTTTTAGATCATATTAAATCTAATCCTGGTGTCTTTACAAATAACACCCATACTTACCTTGAGGTGCAAGATCTTTAAAGTCAAGACTCCAACACCTAAGACAGAGAAATCATTGACATTAAACGTGATGCAAAGTGAAGCATACGACATTAAAATGGACGCACCAGGTCGGACGATCTATATGGGTAACAAATAATAACTTTGAAAATTACTGAGCTTAGTGGAAAATGATTGATCGATTTTCCTGGTCGATTTTATTATCTAGAAAATTTCTAAAGAATGAATGTTAAGCAGCTGAAACAATTTCCTTTTCTTATTTCTGTACTAAACCTGCAAAACTTAAAGGTATAATTGTTGCTTTCTGACATTATGGGAAACAGTTTAAATAATGGGTTTGAACACTATTGAATTGGGGACAGAAAAAGCGATAGAAAGTAAGGGAGGGAAGACAGAGAAAAGAGAGGTTTAACATATTAAAAGTGAGAGAGATGAATATAGAGAGATGTTAAGAAATGAACAGAAATATTCGGAGAGGGAGATACAAGGAGGAGTGAAAGGAATAAGAGAATGAAAAGCGCAAGAGATGGGAGCGTAAAGGTTACAAGGAAATACTTAGAGAACAGGAGAGCCTTCGCTGAGGATATAGTGTAAATTGTATTTAAATGTGTTCCTGTGGGTTGATTAAAAAGCTTAAATGCCTTCACAGCGCAATTGTGTCACTCTTCAGTTTTAGATTGGATATTTTTACTTTCTGTACTGGTAAGTAGGGGAAGTATTGTGTTCCACCCAAAAATTCGATGTCGGGATTTCACCGAAAATGTGTTTTGAGACCTCCTAAATAAATAAATAAATAAAAAAAAAAGCATTTTTAGAAAAAGGTCCGCATGTGTGCCTGTGTCGGTCTGTCAGTGGACAGCATAACTCAAAAACGAAAAGTCGGTTTAAAACCAAATTTGGTATTTAAGTTTAATGTCTTTCAAGGATGCGAAACGAAGATTTTGAAGAAAACAGCCCCACCCTAAACTACCCTTTACATGGAAAATTTTTCGAAAATTTTGATTTTCTTGAAAATGGCTCTAACGATTTTGATTAAAATGTCACATGTTTGATATATTTTTGTAACAAATGAAAAATATTTTGAATTTTATGGCTATGGCCCTGAAGTCATATTTACTCTGGACAAGTTCTGCATAATTGGTAAACCATTAGAGATAGACCAAATCATACTGTACAAAAATGTAGATCTAGCTAAAATACACAGTTTATGTCTCAATAAATTTTCTTGTAGGGTGAACTATTTCGGAGATATTCCTTGTTATGTGTGTGAGTTTCGGAAAACCTTAAAAGTTTCGTGAAATGGAACATCGTTGTTCATTTTTTTATATGTTAGGTGTGCAAAGAGAATGAAATCTCAAAGCTTTAAAAGATTTTAATATTCCCCTTGTACCTACAAGAAAATAAGCAATAAGATAATTTGTACAAATGTTTATCTTAACTAACACGAAGAAGAGATAGGAATAAGAGTTTGTAAGAGTGGTTAGTACAAGAGTAGAGAAAGTAATGTGAGTGCAACACATCAGACTTTTGTGCCTATATTACTTTTTTATTTGATGGTCTAAAGTTTAAATCTTTTCAAATACTACAGGAAGTTCGTTTCAAGTGAATACAGAAATCACCACTTAGAATGCTAAAATGGTTTCAAAAATGTGCAACCCATATCTCGCTCAAGGTGCTTCAGCTACCCCATCATCATCCATACATACCCATCACCGATTATTTGTACTGGTCCCACCCCATCCTTACAAACATCTCTCCATTAATGGCATATTTCCATCCGTGAAGAAGGGGCTACCTTACGACAGAGCTTTCTAGTCGTATCAATAATGCATTTGCCACCACAATCCTAATACCATATCGCCATCTAAATCAATTAGGGCAAAAAGGATTCGCGTGAGTTGTAAGTTGTCAAATTAAAACCTACTGCATCTATAGTGTAAATAAACATGTAGATCACCATATAATAACGTAATTAAAAACCTTGATGGTAGTTTTTAGGATAATTATAGAGCGAGAGAGAATGTCCATTAACAGAATAACATGAGCTAAGCTGCGCATTGTTGGTAGATATATTCAACGTAGGCTTCAGTTATGTCTCTGTAAAATACTTTCATTTCCTGTTGGATACAAAGGCACACCGAAAGCTTTTAGAAAATCAAATAAGGATTACTTCTAAGCATTTTAAATATTTGTATTGTTTTCCAGAATATTCCTTTGTAATATCAATGCATTTTTGCCCACAAAGCTTTGTGAAAGCTTTAATTTTTAGAAAACAAAAATAAATCGGAAAAGGCTAGGTCAAGGATGTCCATGGTGCCCATCCCTAGGACACCCAGAAACTCAGTTGTCTGTTTTGCTGTATGTGACGTTGCGAAGGCATGATGTAAAATGTTTAGTTTTGGGCGTTTTTCATTAACTTCTCCGTACATTTTCACTAAAGACATTTGTATACCCATCGCCAGTAATAGTACGTCTACCTTCTAATGATACAATGATATAATGATACGACCCGTTCTAGAAAGCAAAAAATGGCAACCATCTTGTTGCCAGAGCAGCGAATTCGTAGCACTTCAATATGCTTTGATTCTGTTCAAAAGACCCTTTGAGCCAATTGACTTCTTTTCAGGGTCATAAAAATAAAGCGGATTCATTACACCTTGGAATATTTCCAGAGTTTTTCTGTACCAATCAATGTGTTATTTTTGATCGGGAGTAAGTATGTGGAATTCGTCGACAGCAAGGTTTTCTCACGTCTATCGATGTAAAATGTTTCACATGTGACTCATATCAGTGCCCAATCTCGCCTGAATAAGTTCAGCAGCTTCTTCAAGCATTGTTCGAACAACGGCAATATTTTCACTCGTAATAGCAGTTCTGTGACATCTTTAAATTATGATAAACTGTTAAGAGGAAATCAAACTACACGCAAAACATTGTGACGCCTTCCCCGGGACGAAGCAAAGGATGCTCGGGGCCGGGCATGGTGGTGCGAGTATCACAGGCGCTCAACGTTGCCTGCCTCGCGTGACTGAGGACACGTGACAACGTAGTGGCAACAGGTTATTCGAGAAGTGTCCGGCAGCCGTCGTATTTTTAGAAGTTCGAGAAAGGTGCAGGTTACGTCCCCTTCGATATATAAGGAGGCGAGGCAACGAGTAGAGAAATTGACAACAGTAGTCGTTGGCCTGAGGTTTTAGTGTGTGTGTATGTGTACGGTCAAAAGGAAGATAGCGAAGCAGTAAATGGGTGTCGAGTGATTGTAACATCCAAGTCAGCGTTTGAGGGACAAAGAGAAGAAATACAAAGGGGTGAGTCAAGTTTACGAGGAAAAAAACAGTTGTAAGTTGAATGGACTGTAGACTGTGTTAACGTCAGTAAAATAACTTGTGCTAAAGGTTTAGAAGAAATTACAATAATAGAAAAGCAATTGTGCTGACCTTTTAATACTTACACACTGGTGTCAGAAGTGGGATTCGTCGAATTGTTACTTTGTCGCAATATTAAAAACTAAGAGTCAAATTAATTTGTTTTTAGAACCGCCACCCTCGTAACTAATTAAATGATTTCCCTTCTAAATTTTGCGATTAAACACATCCCATCTTGGCACTTAAGCCTATCCTTTCAAGCTCAGGATATCACAAACGCGCCTCTAAACCCATTTTGACCTTAAGATAACGGGTAACCACGGCTCTTGCAATACCAGTCAATCAAGCGACGGTCATTGGTGAGCCCCTAATGACTTCCCGCCTCCCCCTGTGAAACGACGCTGTAATTGCTGCGAATGTATCATCGGCAATGGCTTCGAGATCGAAATCTCTCCCTGTCTTACCCTAAAACTTCGGTCTCGTAATTATTACAACTCATCGCACGTGCAAGTTTATGAACCGGTTGCGCTTTTATTGCGCATCTGCTATTAATTCATATATCCAGTTTTCTGGTTCAAAAGAAAGTATATATCTGCAGGCAGCAATAAACTTCTCTCAGTGACTGTAGTCTAATGGTCATTCTGATGGCTTATATCCGGATTATATTAGATTAGAACCTGTTCTATAAGCTCACTGATGGTCATTGAAAGCTAGAGGCCATAGAATGTATCAAGATGTGTACAATTGACCACCACATATACTTAAACATTATATATTGATACAGGATTACTGACTTCAAAGATAATAACTTTAAGGAAACCATTGGCAGATAAATAATTGCAGTTAAAATGTACTGGTGAGGATCTCAATTGTGAAAGAGGGAAGGATGGATTCACCTCCTTCAACTTTATGCGGGTTTGTGCAACTCTTTTTAACACAATTGTGCAGTGGAGGTTTGGTTATACAGGGTGGGAGTGAAATAATCAGTCAGACTGTAACAGAAAATTTCTTTTATTGTGAACAACTGACTCTAATAACAAAATTCTGGAAAGTTGATAGCTTTCTAGAAAAAATACATCAAATGTATCATCACCTGGCTGAATTATTATTGATTAAAGGTGCTTCATTCATGGCTATATTCATAGATTTAATAAACAATTTTTTTCCTTTGGTGTATTTTAGTAGATTCAACAGTTTCAGTGTAAATTAAATTTAAAACATCTCACGTTATAACTAGTTAATCTTTTCATACAGTCAGTAATAACCTCACTTTTTTCAGAATTTTCTGGTGTCTGGCATACCAGTGAGAAAACATCTGAATTCGATACATGGCCATTGTTACTTAAAATTATTTTTACAGAGCATTAGAATAGTTCATTGATCTGCCGGTAGAAGCTGATTACTCAATCAACAAGTTGTACCACATTGCTATACACTCGACCTTAAATGTGATGCTCTAGCTAACGGTCTATTTAATTAAACAAAGTTACTGGATTTTTTTTAAGTTTACATACTCTATCACCTCCTTGAGTCTGACGAATTATTTCACTTCCATTCTGTATGTACGTTGGGTTTGATTTATGAAAACACTTTCAAATCTTATGTGATAAACATCTGTTCATTAGTAACTTCTTTGGTACTATTTACGTTTAAGAAGTCTATCAATATTTGGCAACAAAGTCGAAGAGCATAGCCTCAGAAGAAACACCAAGTGATTGTCACGTAATGTATTGCGATATACTTTAAATATAGTTAAATTTGCAGCAACTCTGTTCACAAATATATCTAGAGCTAACCTTATACACACTCTTCTTGCAAATGCTTATTTCGTCTTCATTTAAATATACTTTTTCATAAACTGCTTTATTCCTAATTTTCTTGTAGGTCCAAGGGGAATACACTTGTCTTTAAGGGGTAACGAAATGTTTTAAGAGCTGGTTGCTATGCGATGGCTTTGAAATTCCGTTCTCTTTGCAAAGCCAAGAGATTAAGAAACGAAAAGGTATTGACAAATTCAAACCAGTAGTAAAGAATATTTCGGAAATTCTTCACTCAAAAGAAAAAAAGTAATTTTTGACATAAATTGTATTTTAACGAGATCCGCATTTTTATTTCGTAAGCTTTTGTCTGTGGCTTACTCTTTATACAAAAGTCATCCAGAATGATGAGGTTTTCTAAAAACATTCACAGAAAGTTCAAGGCATGACTTAGAAACTGCCATGGAATCGCCCGTTTGTTTCCGTCACTGGATACTGACTGTCTCTCCGACTGAAGGAGTGGAGTGGACTATAGTAACTCATTACTAAGTGACTCCAAAGAGACAAGGTTGGACATCGCTGCTTTATAGCCTTGACAATGTTTCCTGTGAGTAAATGAATCCAACATTCCATAGACCCTTGTGTCTAAATTAAAACATGAAAGGAATTAGCACTTCAAAATCTATATCTTCTTTGTGTTGGTTAAGATAAACATTTGTACAACTTATCGTATTGCTTATTACCTTGTAGGCGCAAGGGGAATATTAGAATACAGTAGGCTTTGTGCGATACTCATATACTTTAAAGCTTTGAGACACTCTTTGCACACTTCACACATAAAAAAATGAACGATGATCCATTTCACGAAAGTTTTTGTATTCCGAAACTCACACAAACAAGAAATATCTCCGGAATTGTTCACCCTACAAAAAAAGCGAGACCTACAATTTTTGTATAGATTTTGTTTATCTCTTACGGTTTACGAGTTATTCAAAAGTTATTCGGAGTAAACAGGACTGCATAGGCTATAGCCAGAAAATTCAAAATATACATTTAATTTGTAACACATATCTTAAACATATGGCATTTTAATCACAATCGTTACAGCTATTTTCAAGAAAATCAAAATTTTCAAAAAAATTTCCACGTAAAGGGTGGTTTAGGGTGGGACTATTTTCTTCAAAATCTTCGTGTCACATCCTTGAAAGACATTCAAATTAAATACAAAATTAGTTTAAGCGAATTTTCGATTTTGAGTTTTTCTATACAAAGGGCCTCAAAACATTTTCGGTGAAATCTCGATATCTAATTTTTGGGTTGAATACAATACTTCCTTTACTTACTATACGTAGCAGAGAAAGTAAAAATCAATGTAAATAGAAATACTTTTTATTAAGACATTAAGGATGGAAGACACTATTACCAAAAATCTTATGTGTTGCACTCACATGACTTTCTCTACTCTTGTACTAACCATTCTAACAAACTCTCATTCCTATATCTCCATGTTAGTTAAGATAAACATTCGTACAAATTATCTTATTGCTTATGTCCTTGTAGGTACAAGGGGAATATTAGAATACAGAAGGCTTTGTGCGACAGTCAAATCTTTTTGACCTTTGAGATTCCGTTCTCTTTGCACGATTAACATATAACAAATTAACAACGTTGTTGCATTTCGCTGAAGTTCCAAGTTTTCCGAAACACACACATAACAAGGAATATCTCCGAAATGGTTCACCCTACAAGAAAATTTACTGAGACATAAATTGTGTATTTTAGCAAGATCTACATTTTTTGTACAGTATGATTTGGTCTATCTCTAACGGTTTACCAGTTATGCAAAAGTCGTCTAGAGTAAATACGACTACAGGAGCTATAGCCAGAAAATTCAAGATATACATTTCATTTGTCATGAAAATATCTCAAACATACGGCATTTCAATCAAAATCGTTAGTCATTTCAAGAAAATCAAAATTTTCGAAAAATTTTCCATGTGAAGGGTAGTTTAGGGTGGGGCTATTTTCTTAAAAATCGTCGTGTCACATCCTTGAACGACATTAAAGTTAAATACAAACTTTGGTTTTTAACCTACTTTTCGTTTTTGAGTTATGCTATACACAGACTGACTGACTGACAGCCTGACACACAGACACATACACGGACCTTTTTCTAAAAAGGTTTTTTTTTTTTTTTTGGATTCAGGGGGCCTCAAAACATGTATTTCCGGTGAAATCTCGACATCGAATTTTTGGGAGGAATACAATACTTCCCCTACTTACCGGTAGAGAAAGTAAAAATGTTATTAAGTTATCGCCAAGTAGGAAAACCAAGGAAAAGACGAGTGATATGTGTAATTGAGGATAAAACAGGTCGTCAAGCCTAGGTCTTGTGGAAGAAGGAATAATTTAAAGGTTTATTAGTACAACAAATGGAATTCAAGAACAGATGTCAGTGAACCACGACTTTTTACATAGTTATCTAACTAATGTGCCTAGGAATATGATTTCACGGTCTTTAAACCGCTATTGCACGTCATTATAATGGAATATTACACTGGCACAGCTCACCAAATTGCACGTTGCATGTTTGTTTGCGAACATGATAAAATGAAGGTTGTCGTCCTTTGCCCTCAAAGAAAATCTCTTAATTCCCTTTTTTGCTTCTGTGCTGACGTACTTGGCTACTATAACTTGCATTTGCTCTTTAATGACACTGCTTTCCTGGTAGCCTTTTTTTTTGTTGATATATAAATTCTGACTGTTGGACTGCATGACATTCTCTACTTGCTCCTTCACAAACTATTCTTACACTCTTATTACTTTCTCTACTAGTAAGTCGAACTACCCCTCCGAAGGAGTGTCGCCTTGCCGTGGCGGAGGGGCTCAGTACCCGATCCAGACGGCCTACTAAGTGAGTCTTCGTGACCACTGGTAGGCAAGAGGTGAGGGGAAGCTAAGAACATTCCAACGGGTAGATGAGGCTCGTTAGTCTTGGTCGACGACTCATCTAGGAGAAGAGGACTCCGAAATCAAACTCCCCCAGGGGAACCTACCACGGTAGGTCCGGGTTTGGCGCACCCGGGGCCCCGAGCTGCTCACTATCACTTCACCCCCTCCACCTTCATTAACTGTGCCACGTGCAGCATTTTATGTTGCTTTTTATATCACCCTCTTCCTCTTCTAGGTTTATTCCGATTATTAGTTAGTAAGGCCTTAGTTTTATAACTCCTGTCTCACCAGCAGGGATCTTTCCTATCTCCGTGGTCCTGTCCCACGGTTTTCAGCGCGGCCCCCGACTTGTGTGCTCTTCGGAGGTCTCAGGCGCGAAGGTTGTGCGGACCCTTCACACTGCCCCCATGTGTAGCCTTAGGTGCGGAGCCCGTCCACACGTCAAGTACACCCACGTAGCTCCTTGAGGGCACGGCCGGTGTTAATCTCCCGACGGCCGCGTGCCGTCGGGTTAGTATCACCGGCCGGACGTGTTACCGCTGACGGAGCCCCGGTGTAATCAACCCGAAGTCCCCTGAATCCACGCTGACTCCGTTGAGGCAGCGTGTGCTAAAGCGGGGAGCCACAGGCGGTTATTCCTGTGGTGGGGGCATAAAACCGGGGTGTCACGTGGTGAACGGTTTACCCATGCGGACAAGCAGTGGAGATCGGAGGGTAGCTCCTCTGAAGTACGCCTTGAGGTCAGTCATGGAGGGGTCTCCATGGCGGCACAGACCGTGGAGATTTTGGTGTCTTTTATCCTTTGACCCCCGGATGGCAGGCTGACGCCGACAGTTCCGGATGGGGGTCCAAATAATCATGTCTCCGCGCAACCCCTCTTCCTTTGACCCTTTCTTGGTTTTGACTTTGGCATGTGACGGGAAAACGATAAAGGACCTTAGCCCATTTTATATAAAACGAGAAGTCGACAGAATATGTGGCCCGGTTAAGAACGCGACCAGAGTTCGAGACGGTACGCTGTTGATCGAAACCAACACGGCAGACCAGACCCAGAAACTTTTAAAGGCGAGTTTGTTGGGCTCCTACCCAATTCGGGTAGCCCCACACAAATCGCTCAACACATGTAGGGGAGTTGTCACCACCTCCAGTCTGGACAATCTGTCGAACGATGAGATTACCACCTGTCTCTCCGACCAGCGTGTGTGTCAGGCTTACCGTCTTACCAAAAAGCAGGATGGCAAGGATGTGCCTTTGCGTACGGTGTTTCTGACGTTCAGAGGAACTAAATTGCCCGAGTATATCTTTTGTGGCTACGAACGTGCCGCCGTACGCCAGTATGTGCCGAACCCCATGCGTTGTTTTAGGTGCCAACGGTTCGGCCATACTAAGACCCTGTGTAATAATCCTGCTATATGTGAGCGCTGTGGTTTAGCAGCCCATGAGGACCCGACATGTACACGGGATCCCCTCTGTGTGAACTGTGAAGGGAAGCATCCATCCAGCTCGCGTCAGTGTGCGAAGTTCTTGGATGAGAAGTGCATACAAGAATTGCGCGTGAAAGAACATCTCACGTTTCCAGAAGCGCGTCGTCGCTTTGAGCAGCTGAAACCTGCTACCACCACAGGTTATGCCTTGGCTGCCCGACGCGCTCCTGCCAGCAGCGTAGCGATCCAGCACGTTCCTGTGTCAGATGCTTCTACACAGACTGACCTACCTGCGAATACCCCTTCACTCTCTCGTGCCACAGCTGCACCTGCTACTACATCTATAGCCGTGCAGACACCAGCTCACAAGACAACTAGCCGCAGCCAGCCTGTTGACAGCCATTATTCTAGGCCTTCTGGTCGCGCCAGCAGTCGCACATCGTCCATGAAGTCCCGCTCCCGCTCTCGTTCAGCGAGCCGCCGGGGATCTTCAGACTCCCGGACGTCGGCGGAGTCACCAGACGATGGCGAATTTAACTTACCCCGTCCGAAGTCGGTTAAGGTAAAGATGAAAAAGAAAAAGATGAAGACGAATCCCTAATTGTTCTTTACCATGGAAATAATCCAGTGGAATGTTAATGGGTTCCGGGCACGTGTTCCGGACATACAGCATCTCGTTTCGCAACGCTCTCCATCAATCGTCTGTCTACAAGAAACGCACTTGCACCCTAACCACGCATTACAACTTCGTGGTTTTTCGGCATTTAGACATGACTCTGCAGCTGATAGGCGAGCAAGCGGGGGTGTTGCTATCCTGGTGGCGCATGATATCTCTGCCACCAGTGTGCCACTCAACACGCCGCTGCAAGCTGTAGCGGTGCGTGTGCAGCTGCAGAGCCTCTGTTTCTCCCTTTGCAATGTCTATCTGCCACCGGTCAGTGTCGTACACACGAACGACCTTCGGGCTCTCTTGGCACAGATTCCGCCACCGTTCATCTTTCTTGGCGATCTGAATGCCAAGCACTCTCATTGGGGCTCCGACATTGACGATGCCCGTGGGTGCCTTGTAGCAGACGTTTGCCATATGTCCGGCCTAGTCATATTAAACACTGGCGTGCCTACTTACTTATCATCTGCCTATGGTACACACTCCGCACTTGACGTTTCTTTTAGCAGTCCGTCACTGGTACCTCTACTCGACTGGTCGGTACTTTCCGACTTATTTGGCAGTGATCATTACCCCATTAGCATTCACTTATCGGACCACAATTCTGTGCCAACACGCTTTCCTCACTGGATTATTTCCAAGGCTGACTGGGGGAAGTTTCGTTCCCTCATTCACCTAACCGACGATGGTTTTACCACCATTGACGACATGGTGGAGTATTTTACTTACTCTATCCTTCGTGCAGCGGATTCCAGCATTCCTCGTGGTTCCACTACACCTCGTCACGTTCCTGTGCCTTGGTGGTCCGAGGAATGCCGTTTGGCTACTAAAGCACGCAAGCGTGCATTGCGTATCTTTACATTACATCCTACGCAGGCGAACTTTGTCGCTTTTAAGCGTGCTCGTGCTAGGGCAAGATTTATACTTCGAGACGCAAAACGCAAATCGTGGGAAAAGTATGTATCTTCTCTTTCCCGTCGAAGTTCGGCGCAAAAGGTGTGGACTGCTGTTCGGCGAATGTACGGCAGGTGTCGCCGGACGACCATCCCCGGCCTTGCCGTACAGGGCTCCCGTTACACCAGCGAGCAGGACATCGCCGACGCCCTTGCCGAGTATTTTGCCTGTACTAGCCAAACCCAAAGCTATGATAGAGCGTTTTTAGCTATCAAGGAATCTGCGGAGCAGATAGGCCTTAGTTTTAACAGTGCCCAAAGTGAACCGTACAATGCACCATTTACCGAGGCGGAGCTAGCGCATTCCTTGTCCCTAGCAAAGAATTCTTCTCCCGGTCCTGATGACATCCACCGCCAAATGCTGCTTCATCTTCCACCTGCAGCTCTGTCCTTCATGTTGAGCATGTATAACCGCATCTGGCATCAGCAGGTTTTTCCGTCTTCCTGGCGAGAGGGCATTGTCATCCCTATCCCTCGACCAGGTAAAGACCGGACACTTCCCTCTAGCTACCGCCCTATTTGCCTGACGAGTGTCGTCTGCAAGACCTTGGAACGGATGATTAACACTCGCTTAGTGTGGTGGCTAGAGACGAATAATCTGCTCAGCAATGTTCAGTGCGGATTTCGTCGCTATCGCTCCAGTGTCGACAACCTGACGCGCATGGAGGCATACATACAGAATGCGTTTCTCCTGAAGCAGCATGTCGTGGGTGTCTTCTTTGATCTGGAGAAGGCCTACGATACTACTTGGCGCTATGGCATTCTCCGTACTCTACACGGTTATGGTTTGCGCGGTCACTTAGCCGTTTTCCTTTTTAACTTTTTACTCATTCGCCGTTTTCGTGTCCGTATAGGCAACACGCTGTCTCAAGAGAAGATCCAGGAGAATGGTGTACCCCAGGGATCCATCCTCAGTGTCACACTTTTCGCAGTTGCCATTAATGGCATCACTAGTGTTGTTCGTAGCGGTATCCCGATGTCGCTGTATGTTGACGACTTTGCGATCTACTATCGCTCTTATAGTTTGGAGCACATCGAGCGTCAACTGCAGCTGACGATAACCTCCATCGCCGAGTGGGCATTACGCACGGGCTTTCGGCTGTCCCCTACGAAAACACAGTGTCTACACTTTCACCGACTGCGAGGAGTACACCCTCCTCCTGATCTTCATCTGCGCGACACACGTCTTCCTTTTGTACCGCACCTTAAGTTCTTGGGCTTACACCTCGACAGTAAACTCACATGGGAGCACCATATCCGCTATCTTCGTGCTTCGTGCGATCGTTCGCTTCGGGTACTCAGGGTCTTATCTGGGGCATCTTGGGGCGGCGATCGCACCGTCATGTTGAGGTTGTATGGCTCTCTGGTCCGGTCCAAATTAGACTACGGCTGTTTTATTTATGGCGCGGCGTCTGCGTCTAAACTCCAGCTTTTAGACACAGTACATCACACTGGTATCCGTCTCGCTACTGGGGCTTTCCGCACCAGCAGAATCGATTGTCTGTATGCTGATTCTGGCGAACCTCCACTGTCTGTTCGACGCTCTTTATTACTTTGTTCTTACGTGGCAAGGCTGGCCGCCCATCCAGGTCACCCTTCGTTTCCACCCGTGTTGCGTCCAGACCTCGCGCACCGTTATATGCGAAATACAACCATCTCCCGTCCAAGTGGTATCCGGTTTCGTGAACTGCTTGCTGCACACGCCCTTCGTCTGCCAGCCGTAGAGCGGCATTCACGTGGCCGGTGTCCTCCCTGGCAACTCCAGCGCGCACGCTTTGACCTGGAGCTGTCGGGCTGTGTTAAGATAGCTACCCCTCATTCCGTGTTTCGCCAACTATTCACGGAACTACTGGGGCGATACCGGACTTCCTGTCCGGTATTTACCGATGGGTCCCAGATGGGTAGTTCGACGGGTTGCGCCTTTATATACAACGGTGACGCTCATACGTACCGCCTACCGGACGCCAGTTCAGTATTTACCGCCGAGTTGTTTGCCATATTTTATTTCCTCCTTTTTATCTCCAGTTCAGGTCCTGGAAGTTTTATCGTTTGTTCCGATTCTTTTAGCGCTCTCCAGGCCCTGCAACAGTTTATCGGCACCTCGGCATTGGTTGTTAAAATCCAGACGTTGATTTCTCAGCTATTGTCTCGCGGATACCAGTTTGTTTTTACGTGGATCCCAGGCCATGTGGGTATTCCGGGTAACGAGGCGGCGGATGCGGCTGCAAAGTCTGCATGTCGCCTTCCGGAGTATTCCACCCGTACGCTCCCCTATATAGATGTGCAGAAATATTTCCGTCGCCATCTATTTGCTCTCTGGCAGGAATCTTGGGAAGCGTTATCTGGCACTCAGTTACGGACAATCAAGGACACGGTACAACCCTGGCATACCAGCTGCAGGAATTCCAGGCGGGAAGAAGTGGTCTTAACCCGCCTGAGGATAGGTCATACCCGAGCCACGCATGGACACCTTTTGCGTGGCGACCCGGAGCCTGTCTGTACGACGTGTAATATTCCAATCTCCGTCGCACATGTCCTTCTTGATTGTCCACGATACGCTCGTGAGCGCCAGTCCGTTGGCCTGGGCCTTACACTGTCGTCAGTTTTAGGCAACGACCCAGTATCTGTAAATACAGTGCTGCGGTTTTGTTCCATAATTGATTTTATGAAGCAAGTGTAAGGATATTTTATTTCAGAGATTTTAGCCTTTTTAGCTGGCCGTATTTTTGGGTTTTTAACGTTTTAGTGTTTTTTACTTTGTAGCAATTTTAAGTTTCTGTTTTTAGCATTTTAACTGAAACGTTTTAATAGTTTAGAGGTTTTTTATCTATTTTAACCGTAGATTTTTAGTTTTTTAATGGGTGATGTTTTTAACACTTGACAGTATGTAATTTTACTTCTGGACTCGGGGCCCTAATGACCAAGTTGTCGACGGGCCCTTAAACCCGACACACTCACTCACTCAAGTCGAACTAATATTGTATTCCATCCAAAAATTCGATATCGAAAGCATTTTTGGAAAAAGGTGTGTGTGTGTGTGTGTGTGTGTGTGTGTGTGTGTGTGTGTGTGTGTGTGTGTGTGTGTGTGTGTGTGTGTGTGTGTGTGTGTGTGTGTGTGTGTGTGTTGAGGAAAATTGCTCTACCCTAACCTACCCTTTAATTGAAAAATGTTTCGAAAATTCATTTTCTTGAAAATGGCTCTAACGATTGAAATAAGTTGTCAAAGTTTGTATTTAAGTTTAATGTCTTTCAAGGATGCGTTACGAAGATTTTGAAGAAAATAGGCCCCCCGCCCCCTAAACTACTCTTTACATGGAAGATTTTTCGAAAATTTTGATTTTCTTGAAAATGGCTCTAACGATTTTGTCATATGTTTGAGATATTTTTATGGCAAATGAAAGGTCTATCTTGAATTTTCTGGCTATAGCCCCTGTAGTTGTATTTACTCTGCACGCCTTTTTGCATAACTGGTAAACCGTTAGAGATAGACCAGATCATACTATATAAAAAGTAGATCTTGCTAAAATACACAATTTATGTCTCAATAAATTTTCTTGTAGGGTGAACCATTTCGGAGATATTCCTTGTTATTTGTGTGAATTTTGGAAAACTTAAAACTTTCGTGAAATGGATCATCGTTGTTAATTTTTTATATGTTAAGTGTGCAAACAGAACAGAATCTCAAAGCTTTAAGAGCTTTGACTATCGCTCAAAGTCTACTGTATTCTAACGTTCCCCTTGCACCTATAAGGAAATAATAAGATAATTTGTACAAATGTTGAAGTTAACTAACACGAAGCAGATATAGGAATAAGAGTTTGTAAGAATAGTAGAAGTGTAGAGAGAGTCATGTGGGTGCAACACATCAGATTTTTTTTTTGTAGAGTTCGCCATTTCGGAGATATTCCTTGTTATTTGTGCCAGTTTCAGAAAACTTAAACTTTCGTCAAATGCAACATCGCTGTTCATCTCTATATGTTAATCTGCAAAGATAACGGAATTTTAAAGCTTTAAAAGATTTGACTATCACCCAAAATGTTCTTATTGTGCAAATAAATTGTATGAGTGAAAATACTATTTATGTCACCGGTTTTACAGCGTGATTTCACAGCGTATTTAAGTATACAACACCGCAAGGTGTGGAAAGTCTGTAATTGGATGTTTTGTAGAGCCACCCGCCATTTAATTTTGTGTTGGCCACAGTTCATTAACAGCGTTTGCTAAATAATAATTGAATGGAGGATGAAAATTTTGTGTAGCTAACATTATAAACCAGTAAGTGATTTAGAATTAACCACTGAGATTATTTTTCTCTATAGTCGCCAACCTTATGTGTTATCCAAACTTGATAACCCTTAAGAAAATCTAGCACCTCAAATACAGAAACTGGATCACCATTACTATTTATTACAATATACTTATATGAAACAACTGGAACTAAAAGCTGGTACTAAAAGCTATTCCGTCACGAATATTGTAAAATATGTTGGTTAGTTTACCTTTTCTACCACGCAGAAGTATTACATTTCACTTACAAGTTTAGCAACGTTTAGCGGCGACTTCTTGACGTTAAGCTGAACCATAATTTCCTCTACCAGTTTAGCGCATGGTTGCACAAATAAAAGTAAAAATAAAATTGGTAGAATATTTGATTGTCAATACGCAACTAATTTATTGTACATTTCCACTAGGCATAGAGAGGTGGAGCTAAAATGTTTCTAAAATGAGTTTTTTAACCACGAAATATTTGCAACTTTGGCACGTGTGTAGAGCTGAAGTTCAGCTATGTTCACAATAAAACTTTCCTGCTCGGAAAGCTTGAAAGAAAACTACTCCTTCCCTCATTACTTGCAGTAAATGATATCGTACACACAGACACGTGGCGGAAGTAATTTTGGAGCCCTGGCCTACTGTGAACTTTCACTTGTCGTGGGTGTGAAGGCATGTATGGAAGCGAAGACGCATTAGTAAACAAAGCATTCTCCTGTATTCCTACTGTTGCCAGACTGCGCAGAAGATGTATTAAACAATCTTCAATTATTGGCTTTTCGTTTCACTATAGACTTTGTTATTGTACTTTAACTGTCATATTTGACTCAACCATCAGTTTCTTTGGTGTCTAATATCTTGGGTAGGGAAGAATATCCACCCTCCAGTCAGGAATCGAACCCGACACCCCTTGTGCAGCAGGTGCTCTAAGGTTTGAGCATATACTAAAACTAATGCCGTAACTTAAAACGCAGATCATTTCCTGTACTCCTGAAAATACGGCAAATAAACTTAGCTGTTCAAACTTTACGCACATAAAGAAAGGAACAGAAACTTTTAACGACAGTTTCTTCTGCATACCCAATTTATCAGTCCCCCACACATCCAGCTGTGCTGAGGAGTGACATGACGTGCTTGCTCGAGACACTTTGAGTGATGGGATATTACGTGAAAGAATGAGGATTTTATTTCCAGGTTATGCGCCAAATCATTTGAAGCCAAGTGTAAAATATCAAAAATAGATAAATGTGTGTAGAAGACAAGCACATGTAACTTCTGATTACTCTCGTTTCTGTTAGATGGTATTTAATACTTTATATATGCCACAAAATTTATCACTTTTATAACTAAATAAATACTAAATACCCAGTGATATACACTGTTTGGGAGCATATGTTTCTTATCTTACGGGGTCTAGCAAGGGGTGAGTGACCAATGACAGTTGCAATACCGGACAAGAGGCGTGGCACTGTAAGAACAAGCAAAGATGGTGATGGGAGAGGGGAATGGTATGATACACCTGGCCTCGTAGATTTATCTCCAAATTGTTAATGCCTATTATGGAAAAGGTAACAAATATTGATTGAAATAAGTGGTATTTATTCACTTAAACGATTTTGTGACATAAAAAATAACTTTGTCCTTAGAAAAAAAAAATCTAACATTTACAGTAAATATTGAAAAACATAACCAAGTTTAATCCTTATACAAATTCTCCCTCTGTTTATACTGGAAATAAAATTACTATTGAAAAATATATTTCTCTGTTACGTTATGTTAAAATACTGTTTCTGCTTTCGAATGAACGGTTTTCTTCTAATACATATGCAATAAACCACCTTTCATGGGTAGCATTAAAATTTAATAAACCTAGATAAACATTTGTAAAAATTATTTTATTGCTAATTTTCTTGTCGGTGCATGGGGAATATGGGAATACAGTAGGCTTTCAGCGAAAGTCAAATGTTTTAATTTGGACATAAATTGTATGTTTTAACGGGATGTAAATTTATTGTATAGAAATATTTTGTCTATCTCTTACGTTATACCAAAGTCATCCAGAGTAAACAGGACTACATGGGCTATAGCCTGAAAATTCAAAGTAAACATTTCATTTGCTATAAAAACAGCTCAAACATTTTAATCAAAATCGTTAGCCATTTTAAGAAAACCAAAATTTCGGAAACATTTTCCACATGAAGGGTAGTTTAAGGCAGAGGAATTTTATTCAAAATCTAAGTGTCACATATTTTAAAGATATTAAATTTTCGTTTGAGTTATGCTATTCACAGACAAACGCGCACCTTTTTCAAGGGAGCTCAAAACGTTTCCGGTGAAATCTTGACATCGAATTTTTGGGTCGGGCACTAATTCCCCAACTTACCATGCGTAGTAGAGAAAGTAAAAAAATGAACCTCAAAAGTGGTTTAATTTCAGTGAAAATGTTATGACATTTTCCACATAGCAGCGCGCAAGTGTCAGAAAATATTAAAAAATCGGAATTCGGGCCGTAATCATAACTGAAAATGAATACTTCTGATGTCAGGGATTGAACTGAATATTCCCCTTTGTAACCAACAACTGAAACGGTAAAAGATAGAACAAGCGGGATAAATTGAGAGCAATTTACCACTTTGAAATCCAAGTCTACGAAATTGCCTTCTATCTCCCGATGTCCGAGAGAGTCAAATGGTTGAATTTATTTCCATACATGAATGTCTATTGTGGATGTAATCAACTCGTCACTTCTCATATATTTGGGATCGATACATTGTATGTTAAGGTGTGGTGATAACCACTGGGTGTACCTTAGCAATTAACTCACCATTTGAGAAGAAAGAATTTAAAGGGAGATGTGGCCAAACTTTCTAAACTGGTTTCTTTTCTAATATATTTATCTAATAGATGAGATTTCTGCATGTTACAAGGCTATCTTTTCCGTTTTCCGTCTCTAAATTCACTACAAAATTTAAATATCTCAGCAGCACAATTTTACTACACCCCTTTTGCAAATAAACCCCAGATGTGTGTTTATTTGAACGTTACAGCATAGATAAACTATACTTCAAGGGTCAAGGCCACAACTTCCTCCGAATTCCTTCCAGCCGAAGAATGCAGTGCAAAAGCACACATGAAATGAAGGTAAAAGTGACGGAAGGAAATGTGATGGAGCAGTTGGTGAAATGAATGGCGGAAGGAGAATGAGATTTCAAAGCCAAACTGTTCAAACATTTTACTGTCGCTAAGCTTACTGTACTTCTCCAATCCTTAAGGAAATATATTATATAACTTTCCGCTAATGTTTATCCCGATTAACATGAAGTAGATAGAATAAGCATTTTAATATTTTTAACGTGATTGAATAGAGAAACTCATATGAATGCACACAGGAAGTTTGTTTCATAAACATTTGCTACTTTTTGGCCATATTTTGTTTAAAACAGAAAAGCTAAAATAACATTAAAATAGCCGCTGAAGTTTGTCTACTATATTTTCTCAAATCTTACATTGAAGTTGAAAGCATGTGTTACATTACAGTGCTTTTTTCGATACAAGATACCTTAAAACGCACTATTATCTTATAAATACCACCTCTGTTTAATATACGCATGGCAGAGAAGGTAAAAATAGACATTTAGTCAAAAACATTTGAGTGGTTTGATCCTCCCCAATACATAATTTGCAATATTGATGCCATCTGTGATTTTCATGTGAACTATCTTCCCACATTATGGATTAGGCAAAAACCCATTCCTTATATTAAATTGAAGGTACTAATATTTTCCCTCAAAAGAATAACATTTGCAGCGCACCATAAAGTCCGTTGTGTGTCAAATATCAGTGCATTGTAGTTTAATAACCTGAGAAAGTCCCAGTGCAATTCAAATGAGTTTTTCCTTCTCCTAAAAACACAAAACAGGTGTGCTAAGGTTTGAGCCAGATTTTCTCCATTTTTCAAAAGATGGGTTAGACCACTGCTGCACTGGCCCCAATTCTATTTTAGCATTTTAATATCTACAAATTCCATATTAAGGTTCTTAATAATTTATACTATTTTGTGTAAAATAATCAGTCCTATAAGCATTAGCTTTTAGGAAAAGTGTAGCAATTGCTACGATAGGAAAGGTTGGCTTCCCTTAAACTATTCCTTATATATCTTCAATTCAACTTATTAAGATGGAAACTTACTGCTTTTATGCACGAAGTTATTCTAACCATATTTCAAATCGTAAGACAGGAACGAGGACACTAAATCGCTAAATAATATATACAGGCTGTTAGATTTTGCATGATGGTACATTCAAATAAGAATAAAAAATCTGTGTTGCACTCACATGACCTTCTCTACATACTCTTGTACTAACCATTCTTACAAACTTTTTCTTCTATCTTCTTCGTGTTAGTTGGGATAAACATTTGCAGAAATTACTTTACTGCTCTATTTCCTGCACGTGTAACGGGAATATGGGAATACAGTAGGCCTTGAGCGATAGTCAAATCTTTTAAAGCTTTCAAACTGTACTCTTTGGAGGATTAACATATAAAAAATGAATAGAGATGCTCTACTTGACAGAAGTATAAGTTGTTCTCAGAATTGTTAGCCATTTTAAGGAAAATAAAAATTGTCGAAAAAGTTACCATGTGAAGGGTAGTTTAGGGTAGAGGACTCTTCTTCAAAATCTTCTTGTCACATTCTTCAAAGAAATTAAACTTAAATACCAACTTTGGTTTCTAACCGACTTTTCATTTCGGAGTTATGATGCGCGCGCGCGCACACACACAGTACCCACACACACACAGTACCCACACACACACACACACACACACACACACACACACACACACACACACACACACACATACACACTGAAACTGAAATTATGTCAATATATATTTGATAATGGAAAGAAACAAAAGGAGATTCTAGTCAATAGTTAAGGGGAGAAAGTAATAAAGCAGAATATGTTAGTCTCAAGAATGGAAGCCTAGGCAGATTTTAATGAGTGATAGGGTTACAATTGTTGCTTGTACTAAGCCATAGTGATTCAGCGGGCTGGTTCCTATCTTACCATGACGTGCTCTAAAGTTAGCCAATGGAAATCGCTTCCTTCGTGTTGCTCGCGCAAAAACAAATGCAACGCAAGACACACTCGTCTTGAATCGAGTCGAGATAACGCACGTTGGGATTTGTACGTAAGCTAGCGCGTATACATAATTCGGCGGTTACTAAAGGGTGACAAAGTTAAAGTGTTATAACGTTGTAGTTGTTAAAAAGTTACATTCTATTTAAATATCGTCGGCAGTTCTCTACAAATCTGGAAATTTACAAATAAAGTGATATGTTGGTTAAGTTTTCGTTTGGTTCCATTCCCACCATAATTCTCGCACACCCTGTAGATTAGGACCTCTTGCTAGAGCTAGTCCGGACACCAAACACGAGATCTTATAGGTTTTAAAGGCGACGTCTTCGACGGAGAGGAACGTTTGCGTCAACACACACACACCTTTTTCTAAAAATGCACTTTTTTCTGTTTTTTGTTTTGGGTTTTTATTTTTTATTTATTTTTTTATTTATTTATTTTTTTATTATTCAGGAGGCCACAATACATATGTTCTCGGTGAAATCTCGACATCGAATTTTTGGGTGGACTAATATTTTCTCTGCTTTGCTAAACGTAGTACAGAAAGTAATAAAAACTCCAATAACAGTTTCGTCTTTCGTGAAAAGAAAACGGAATCATTGAACATTAGTAAATACATTATCAGCATAGTCTGGTAAGAGAGGACTGAATAAGCGAATATTTTCTTTAATAATACTCCATGTGACTGTTTATCAGTTATTGCAGTAATGGGGGAGGGATACCATTCTTTCAAACTTTCCGAGCAGTATTCTTGATAGTAGCAGGTAGATCTTACTGTCAACATTCCTGACCTTCCGGTTTACACGCACGCTAAACTTTCGCGATTGTCAGGCGTATGTTCATGAATTCATTCCAATACACACGCTGGCATCCAATTATTAAGTATCACCTTGTGGGCACACGATTCATTTTAGGAACAAACGGAAAACGCACCAGCAACTTATCTTTCAAAGCTCTAAACTAAACGATAAACTCGTGACATGTTGGCAATCAAACATTCGACCAATTATATTTTTATTTATACGTCAAGAAGTCGTAATTAAAATCTACGCACTCACACAATACACCCTTATACACGTGTTGCGCGTAGTAATACAGAAGTATGTTTCTTGTGCATCGAGTATAGAAGTATAACATATCCTGGTCTACTAAAGGTATTATGTTGCTCATTTACCCTTGGAGGATCTGTTTCAATTATTTTCCCTTTAGGGATAAAATTCTCTAAGCAGATGTTTGAATGCGACTACCAACAGTTCTGCCCGTATGCATTTGATACTGGCCAATCCAATCTAGGCTTGAATTTCAACCAATTATAGACGAGTTTCGGCGAAAGTCTGGAGTAACCTCATTAACTTACCACAGTTATGATTGAAGAAGTGGTATGAAATGTATGCGGACTAAATTAGGGTAGATATAAAGTTATAAGGACCACCTCCGCGCGCTTCCCTTTGGCGCGGAGGACCCTGGTTCGATCCCTGGTACCAGCATGGGGATTTTATCCCCTCTGGGAGGTCTGGCACGGGGTACACTCAGCCTCGTTAGGTCCCGGGGGGACCAATTGAGGAGTTACTTGATGGAGAAGAAGCGGCCCCAGGTCGAGAAGGCCGTATAGCTGGCAGGGAGAGCTCGGGGCGCTGACCACTTCCCACCCTCCAGTACTGCACCCCACCAATGACGCCTGTAGTGGGTTTGTTATCGGAGTTGATCATACAGAGGAAGCAGGATGGGTGATCAGTCCGAAGCCTAGCCTGAGAGCGGGGAAGTGTATGATATGAAATAATACCAAAATATGATAGGAAAGGTGATGATGGAGCAATTGGTGGCATGATGGTGGGGAAAACCGGAGAACGTGGAGAAAATGCACCCCTACATTTAAAAAGAGTTGACAATCGCTCAAAGCCTACTATATTCCGATATTTCCCTTGAACCTACAAGGAAATAAACAATAATATAATTTCTGCAAATGCTTATCTCAACTAACGCGAAGATGTAGAAATAAGAGCTTGTAAGGATGGTTAGTACAAGAGTGTAGAAAGTCATGTGAGTGCTACACATTATGGCTTTGCTTCACAATTAAAATATCAACTTCCTCAGAATATTGGCCAAAACTTTTGTCCGCCATTTTAAGTAGCCCACTATTCATTTTTTTTTTTTTTTTTGCGCGCATGGATACTTTATATGTTCAGAAATGGAAGAAAGCGTTTGGGTTGGCGGAACCGGAAGGAGAAGCCATAATTCCACGACCAAGGGATGATAATCCTGCAAGAGTCTAATTATACGGTAGTAAAATTGTCTGCACGAAAGTTTCTCGGTGACGTCAAGAATTACACTTATAGAATCATAGAAGGTGATATAACAGTTGTGTTCAGTTTTGATTATGTATTCCAGTTACAAATTGTATCAATTGTGACGTCGGCCGCGGCACACAACAAAGGATGATATAGTTGGGCAGCCCCACCCCACTGACGGTGTATGTATCCAATAGCTTGGACGCCAACGGCGAGAGGTTTTACCCCCCTTGGCTATCTGGCACGCCCCATATAGATCTTGGGACGACCGTACACCAGAAGTCCACGATGCCTATTTCAAGTATCCGCACGTGTTTTTTAGAATTTTTGTCAGGCTACACTGACCGTCGATGTATTTATACCGACGGGTCAAAGAGCACCAACGGTGTTGGATGTGCTTATGTTTATGGAACCGAACCACATATATTCGGTTTTCCAAATAGCACTTCCATTTTTACTGCAGAGCTTTATGCAATTTACCGAGCCGTTTTGTATGTTCGCCGTCGTAAATTAGGTGACTGCCTGATTTTTAGTGATTCCCTTAGTGCACTTCAGAGCCTTTGTCAGTTGCCTCGCGCGAGGAAACACATGACAGCAATCAGAGGCAGAACCAAACCGGTTTTCCAGATTATTCGAAAAGTGTCCGGCTGCCGGTGTATTTGTAGAAGTTCTAGAAAGGCGTATGTTATGCCCTCATAAGAAGACAAAGCAACGAACAGAGTGAGCTACAAACGAGTCGATGAGTTTTTAGTGCGTGTGTACATATGTGTGTGCGTGTGTGGGGGGGGGGGGGGGGGGGGGCGGGGTCGGTGGGTGTGTACAATCGGATTGAAAAGATTGTGAAGCAATTGAGTGTCGGTTGATAATATTGTCAGTGTCAACTGTTTGAGAGACATAGGAGTGAGCCAAGGTTACCAGAAGAAAACAGTTGTGAACTGTAATACACAATGTACTGTAAAAGGGAACTGTAATAATTATTTTATTGGAGCTAAATAGCCATAGATTTACATTAAAATACATTATATACATATAAATTACTTAGTTGCACATGCTGTGATAGATTGTAGCCTTTTGCTGCATAGTGCTAAGTGCTAGCGTTCACAAATCTGACCACATAATTAAAAGAGAACTGTGTATTTGTGGAAACATTTTGGAAGGAAATAAAGTGAGAAGATAATTAGACTGGACTTATGAGTTTTTGCCAATGCAACAGGTTTTGCGTTCTACTGAGAACATATTACCATTAATAGAGCGCAAACAACAGACCACCCAGAACACTTTTTTATACGGATAAGGAAGAAGTATATTTGTTTTGGAGGACTTCCTGCTGCACAAACAATAATTTATTCGTTTGATGTTGCCTCATTATAGACTATAGCTAATGCTTGTTCCGGTCCAATAAAAATCGTTTAAATCTAACCTATATCAAAGGAACGAAATAATAATTGGTTATAAAACTTTGCAAAGAATTTCAGATGTTGTGTCTCATGGTAAAATATGCAAGTGGAGACATCTCTAGATAGTCTGTAGAAGGATTGCGTTTTTGTTGGCAAAGGCAATTTTAATGTTCTTCGATTAAGATTTCTCTCCCGGTGAGCAATTAATTTAATGAAGCTGTCCGTGCAATGTAAAAACGGATGAATTTGTGTATTGAATACGTGGAAGACGAGGTTTGGTTAAAACCAGAAGCGCAGAACTTTCACCCCATAACTTTCACCACAGTGCACCAGAGCGTTTTTGAGCTGTACAACCCCCACCATATTGTACAACGTATCCAGGATGCCCTCTATGTTTTACACGCTTCTGGCGTTGACGTGGTGTGTGCATGGATTCCTGGTCACGTAGGTTTGCCGGGGAATGAAATGGCAGATTTAGCAGCAAAGACGGCAACTACAGAACCCAGTATTACCATCTCACGTGTTACTTCGGAAGACTGTAGGCTTGAAGTGCGGAGAGCGGTGCTGTCATCCTGGCACGACGAGTGGTCAGCTCTCCGCGGTAATAAGCTTAGAGAAGTGAAACAACTTCCGATAAACTGGGTAATTTCCTGTCGCACATCTTGCCGTGAGGAGGTTAGTTTGGCTCGATTAAGAATAGGGCACTGCAATTTTTCGCATGGTTACCTATTTAAAACGGACCCTACCCTTTTATGTCCGCTGTGTGACAATCTTTTGTCTGTCCGTCACGTGCTGCTAGTGTTGCTCTCTAGCGCACCTTCGAGATCCTCTGCAGCTGCCTACCAGACTTGCAGAGGTCCTAGCGGACGACAAAATAGTGGTTGATAGAGTTTTTGAGTTTTTAGCGGATTGTAATAACAATTTGAGGATTTAAAATTTTAGCTATTTGTTTATGCATTTTGACATATTACCTTGTTTATATCTGGCTATTGCCACTGTTTTTACTTTCTCTACTGGTAAGTAGGGAAGTATTGTATTCCACCCAAAAATTCTATGTCGATATTTCACCTGAAGTACATGTTTTGAGGACCCCTGAATCCAAAAAAAAGCATTTTTAGAAAAAGATCCGTGTGTGTGTGTGTGTGTGCGTGTGTGTGTGTGTGTGTGTGTGTGTGTGTGTGTGTGTGTGCGCGCGCGCGCGCGTGTGTGTGTGGTGTGTGGACAGCATAACTCAAAAACGAAAAGTCCGTTAAAAACCAAAGTTGGTGTTTAAGTTTAGTGACATTCAAGGATGCGACACGAAGATTTTGAAGAAAATAGCCCCACCCTAAACTACCCTTTACATGGAAAAGTTTTCGAAAATTTTGATTTTCTTGAAAATGGCTCTAACGATTTTGATTAAAATGCCATATGTTTGAGATTGATGACAAATAAAATTTATATCTTGAATTTTCTGGCTATAGCCCCTGTAGTCGTATTTACCCTGGACGACTTTTGCATAACTGGTAAACCGTTAGAGATAGACGAAATCATACTATACAAAAAACGTAGATCTTGGTAGAATACACAATTTATGTTTAATAAATTTTCTTATAGGGTGAACCATTTCGGAGATATTCCTTGTTATGTGTGTGAGTTTCGGAAAACTTAGAACTTTAGCGAAATGCAACAACGCTGCTCATTTTCTATATGTTAATCTTGCAAAGAGAACGGAATCTCAAAGGTGAAAAAGATTTGGCTGTCGCACAAAGCCTGCTGTATTGTAATATCTCCCTTGCATCTACAAGGAAATAAGCAATAAGATAATTTCTACGAATGTTTATCTTAACTAACATGATATATAGGAATAAGAGTTTGTTAGAATGGTTAGTACAAGAGTAGAGAAAGTCATGTGAGTGCAACACATCAGATTTTTTATATTAATGTGCAAAGAGAACGGAATGTCAAAGGTTTAAACGATTTGACTATCACACAAAGTTTTCTAATATTCCCCTTGCACCTACATGAAAATAAGCAATAAGATAATTTGTACAAATGTTTATTTCAACTAACACGAAGGTGAGTGAGTCAATGTGTAGGATTTAACGGCCCGTCGATAGCGAGCGCCTTTGGGCCAACACGAAGATGTAGGAATAAGAGTTTGCAAGAATGGTTAGCTCGAGAGTAGAGAAAGTCATGTGAGAGCAACACATAAGATTTTTTACGTTGATGTGTATATTTTCTTTGGTACTAGTAATTTTGTTTTGATTCAAATTTATATCTGGCTACTGCCGTGAATTATAAGGGCGCTGATGAGCTTGAAGTTGAGCGCCCTTAAACCCACAAATCAATCCTCAGCTAACGGTATCTTCGGTGAATGACTTCTGAACAATGGGGTGAATTTCCAGGTAAGTGGATATAACAGTAGAAAAAGGCAGAACTCGCTTGGACGTCGCTGAGGGGGAGTGTGTAAGGAGACAGGGCAGATAAACATTTTTTCGGCGTGGTACTGCAAACACGTTCTTGTATACCCGGTAGCGAGTGAACTGAAATAGTTTTGGGACAATAAAGATTTTTAAATTACGTAGTCATGTGTTTTCCTACAAAATAACGCAACCGACCCAGGACGTCCCACACCCTGTCAACCATGCAAGAGTGGCCCAAGGCAAACCTTGGCATTCCAAAGTTTCACACTTCCATCCTAAGCAAGGTGCTGAGATGGGTCACTCAGTAACAACGGGCAGCCTCATAAATCGGCGCCCAGTGTAACAGTCTCAATAACTACAGAATCAAATCAGACGTAATATACATTTATAATAGTAATTCATCTACTTCCTCAATTCACTCTTCTACATAGGTTTGTTTTTCTCTTTCTTCCAAATTTAAGATGAATCTTTGCAGAAACAGTTTTGTTGCATTTTTCACTTTGGGTACAATAAAAACAGAGCCATGAAATTATATTCAAATGTTTACGTGGTACCTTTCCAATTCTATGCTAAAATCACTAAACGAGCGAGTGTGTAGCGTTTAAGGGCCCGTCGACAATTTGATGATTAAGACCCGACGAGAAACCAAAGAATGATGTTGAGTAGATATAAAGGCACTGGAGAATTGAAACCAATACCAATGAATATGTCGGAACTCGTGAATAACAAAATTTAAAGCAATGTATGTATGAAAATTAAAATATCCAGTTTTCTTCTTATTGCTTTTACTTTTTTGTGCATATTCGAAACATAAAGCAAATAGTATACACAAAATTTCAATGTCATATGTCAAACCATTTTTAAATTAATATATTTATTAACAATAAATCACTTCTTGATATACTCATATGAAATGACCCTTGGACCCTGCAGTATACAAATATAAAGAAATTGTCATACCAAAATTGCTTAGATTTAATTAGTTCAAGAGAAAAAAGATGTTTTGTATACAATTTATCAACATTTTCAATTTTTTCAGTATGAATTATGAAAAATATTTAATATCGACTCAATCATTTAATATTACGTTCTGTACTGGTAACTAGAGGAAGTATTGTATTCCACCCAGAAATTCGATGTCGAGATTTCACCGGAAATATAGGTTTTGAGACCCCTGAATACAAAAAAAAGAGCATTTCTAGAAAACGGTCTGTGTGTGTGTGTGTTTTGTGTGTTTGTGAGTCTGTGTCAGTATGTGCTTAACTCAAAAACGAAAAGTAGGTTAAAACCAAAGTTGGTATTTAAGTTTAATGTCTTTCAAGGATGCGATACGAAGATTTTGAAGAAAATAGCCTCACCCTAAACTACCCTTTACATGGAAAATTTTGGTTTTCTTTAAAATGGCTCTAAAGGTTTTGATTAAAATACCACATGTTTGAGATATTTGTATGACAAATGAAATGTATATTTTGAACTTCCTGGTTATAGCCTATGTAGTCCTGTTTAATTTGGATGACTTTTTGAATAACTCGTGAACCGTAAGAGATAGGCAAAATATTACTATACAAATGTAGATCTCCCTAAAACACAATTTATGTCACGTAATTATTTTTTTATAGAGTGAACCAATTCGGATATATTCCTTGTTATGTTTGTCAGTTTCGGAAAACAAAACTTTGGTGAAGTGGAACATCGTTGTTCATTTTTTATATGTTAAGCGTGCAAAGAGAACGGGATCTCAAAGCTTTAAAATATTTGACTATTGCTCAAAGCCTACTGTATTCTAATATTCCCCTTGCACCTACAAGAAAATAAGCAATAACAAATTTCGTAAATGTTTATCTCGACTAATACGAAGAAGATAGAGGAATAAGAGTTTGTGTGAATGGTTAGTACAAGAGGAGAAAAAGTCATGTGAGTGCAACACATCAGATTTTTTTAACTAGCGCTCGACAAATTCTAATACCTTTATTTCTGAAGGTCTCCTCAAAAATTTCAAGTTAATGAGTTATAAACTACGTTCCGAGGAGCATTTTGAATAGTGAAAAATGCTGAAAAGAAAACGAACCGAGAAAAATGAATTTTTAAAGTTTAACAGTATATTTTTATAAACCCAATGAACTTAATATTCCCCAGCACCGGATGTGAATTTTAAGTTTTTTGGTTGTTTCTAATATTAAAATCTTCTTTTCGCCTTCACATTGTTCACAACATTTGGAAATGTATTGTTCTTACCTAACCTCTACGCTATGCACTTTCGCTAATTTATACACAAAATTCATAAAATATCTGCTGGTTACGGCTTTACTATAGACTAACGAATAACTTAAAATCTATTGACTACCTAAACCAGGCGTGTCAAACAGCACTCGCCAGGTGTGAAAATTTTCCTCTATTTTCCCTCCCTTCGTGGTGATCAAATTGGAAAACCGGAAAAACAAAGCGAAAACCGGTTCTACTAGCGCGTTCTACTGCAGTTAGGGAGGGGGGACTCCTTTCTTCACGTCTTCGGAGTAATGTTCGACAGGCCTGACCTAAACAATGCCTAATATACAGTGCGTTCTCTGACCGACCGGACCGCTCCGCGACGGCACCGCACCGGGCGAGGACCTGCGCGCTATCCGCCAGAGTTGCGCGTAAGGAACCGGCAAGTCACGGGCACGGAACACTCAACTACTGTACTAACTTACATTAGGCTTACCAGCATCACTACAGATGTTGAAATTGATGACCTTCAACTTGGACACATTGCCTATATCTCCGAAGACAATTCTGGTTTACTTGCAGAAGTTCATGTTGACTGATTGCGTGCGATATTGTTCCTCAATTTTTGTCATGTGAAGGTGTTCGATGCGTACTGTTGTGTCATAAGTATTCTACTCGTGGTGAGGAACTTAATGAATAATATGGTGATTTTCAGTAGCCCAGTAGGTATGAATTGTTCTGAGTAGAAATGTGCGACCTACAAGACAAAAAAACAGGCTTCATCAGTGAAGAACGTTAAATGTGGATCCATGTCGTCATTATGAACTGACGGTTAAAACCAATTGCAATAATTAACTCTACTTACAGGATCTTGTAGTTGTAAAGCTCTCTCTCTGTCTCTCTCACTGATATTTTTCCAGAACTGGATAATTTTTGGACTTAGTCTCAAAACGTCCATTTCCGGAGTAATCTTTTTTTTTTTTTTTTTTTTTTTTTTTTTTTTTTTTTTTTTTCCGTGGAACAGAAAACTTCCCTTAGAGAAAGCAATACCCATAAGTAGGTACTCCAATTACATTTTTACCCTCTCTATCATCCACCTATAGTAAGTAGAGGAAGCATACATACTGTGACGCCGGCCAAGGCGCACAACGGACACTCGGAGTCCAGCTACCTCACACCAAATGCGCGAGCGAACACCTGACAACAATCAGAGCGGCAGAATCAAAAGGGGTTGCCTAGATTACTCCAGTGTCTGGCGGCCAGCGTATTTGTAGAACTTCGAGATAGGTCCATTAGGTGATCCTCACTACATAAGAACGTGAGGCAATGAGAGTATCTAGTCAGTCAGTTTCTAATTTTAGTTTAATGTCAACTGCATGTGTACGATTGCGTCAAAAGGAAAATTAGCGAAGCAGTTAATGAGTATTGCGTAATTATATCGTCAAAATCAGCTGTTAGAGAGACGGCGCAAGTGAACAGAGATAGAAATGAGTGTTAATTTCGGTAGAAGAACTGTTGTGCATTAGCTAGAAGAAAACAGTGACAAAACTAACTGAACTGACTGGACTTTGTCACTTTCCTTGCAATATTTTAAGGTCTCCTGAATCAAAAGGGGGGAGGAATAAAGTGCGTGTGTGGCTATTTTGCGGTTGGATGTGTGTCATAAATCAAACGAAAATACGAATATACAACTTCCTAATCATGTTTCGCATCTTTCAGGGATACGAAATGTTGATTTTTAAGAAAGTTCTTCATGCAGAACTATTGTTTATATAAAACACCTTTCGAAATGTTGATTTTATCAAAATAGCTCTAACAATTTTCATTTAAATGCCATATCGTTAGGCTCATTTTAAGACAAAATAGGTATCTTGATATTTTTGGAAATGTCCTCAAAATTCCTCTTCATTCTCTATGGAATAGGTGTAGGACAGATACGAAGGAGATTTGGCACTGAAGTCAGTGTGCTTATGCCTCCTAGGAGAGCACCCCAGAGGAAGGATGAGATGAGAGCAGACGCCGGGCGGCCGGATCCAGACTAACAGTACATTGGCAGAGGTCCCTAAGGTTTCCCAAGTTTGTCGACACCTCAGTCTTAGTTTCATTTTATACATCTACAATAATTTCTGTAAATATTTTTCTTAAACTTGGGTTAGATTGATAAATAAGCTTTTCTAGAAGATTCAATAGTTATATTGATTGTCGGCCTGGCTCAGTTGGTTAGACGCTGGTCTACTGATCCCAAGGTCGCGGGTTCAAACCCGGCCCAGGCCGATGGTTTTTAAGTGTGCTTAAAAACGACAGCTCCATGTCAGTAGATTTACTGGCATGTAAAAGAACTCCTGCGGGACGAAATTCCGGCACACCGGCGACGCTGATGTGATCCTGGCAATTGACAGCGTCGTTAAAAAAAAATTATATTGATTGTTTGCCAGGAGGGACATTTGGCTGAGAAACAAAATTTCATGTCGCTTTCAACGACCGCATCTTGCCGTCCAGAGATGGCTCCACTGGTTAGGTTACCGTGGGGAAATAAGATTTTTAATTAATTGCGAAGTTCTATAACAACTGTTAAGTATGCCTCTTTCATATATCTTATATTTACAAGAACTTTATGAGCGGAAACAAAAATTTGCTATAGTGTGTAAATAAGACAAAATGGATCGAATAAATAAATATTTGCTTAGAAGAAAATCTTCTAAAATGAAATATAAGTTCACTTTTCGCATCGAAATAAAATTAGTTAAGTAGAAAAAAAAATTAAAAAAACATATTACTGCCCGCCCATGGACCAATCCCTACCAGCCGTCCATCTTGCCCCTATCGCGCAGGTAAAGCCGTATAACGGCTAGGTACTGCGGTAAAGACACTTCGGGTGGGGGAATAAGCTTCCCCACTCGACTCGAACTGCTTCTGGAGCCTCTCTGGATATAATTAATGTTAATTTTAGCCTGTAAGCCGGTCCCTTCTGTACCGGCACCGGGCAAATGTTTTCTATAATAAAATAAGTTGAAAGTTGAACTAATTTAAATGCAATAGCTCATAGCTCATATTAGTTATAGCGTGTGTAAAATAAATATATATTTCGTAATTTTATAATACAAATTGTTACACTAGTAAATAAGTACTACACTTTCACTTTCTCTACTACGTACACTAGAGTAGAGGAAGTATTATATTCCAACCAAAAATTCGATATCTTGCATTTCACCGTAAATGTGCTTTCAGGCCCCCTAAATCCAAAAAAGCATTTTTATAAAAAGGTCCATGTGTATGTCTGTGGACAGCATAACTCAAACGAAAAGTCCGTTAAAACCAAAGTTGGTATTTAAGTTTAATATATTTCAAGGATGCGACACGAAGATTTTGAAGAAAATTCCTCCACCTTAAACTACTCTTTAAATGGAAAATGTTTCAAAAATTTTGATTTTCTTGAAAATGGCTCTGACGATTTTGATTAAAGTGATATATGTTTAATATATTTTTATGACAAATAAAATGTAATATCTTGAATTTTCTGGCTAGCGTCTATGTACTCCTGTTTACTCTGGATGACTTTTGAATAACTCGTAAAGTCTCAGAGATAGACAAAATCTTACTATACTAAAAATGTAGATCTCACCAAAACACACATTTTGTCACAATAAAAGTTTTTGTAGAGTGATATTCCTTGTGAATATTCCTTGTAATTTCTGCCAGTTTTGGAAAACAAACTTTCGTCTTATGCAACATCGTTGTTGTTGTTGTTTTTGTGGGTTAGGCGTGCAAAGAGAATGGAATTTGAAAGCTTTAAAATATTTTACTATCGCTCAAAGACTACTGTATTCCCATATTCCCCTTGTACCTACAAGGAAATAAGCAATAAGATAATTTCTGCGAATATTTATCTGTATTAACATGAAGATACAGGAATAAGAGTTTGTAAGAATGGTTAGTACAAGAGTAGAGAAAGTCATGTGAGTGCAACACATCGGATTTGTTCTATTAAATTTTATGTTTCAGTGTGTCCAAATTAATGTCTATTGTACACAATATAGCGGCGGTTCGCTTTTGCAACAATGCAAATATACATATTGTTGGAAACAAATGCAGAGTAACACAAATCAGTTATGTCATACTGACTGTTAAAAGAGGATGCAATTTTAGTTTTCGTAGTGAATGGTAATATATTATGACAAAACGTTGCTCCACTGAAAATGAATTGGAATCATTAGACAATGTATCTGATAGTTTGGAGAATATTTCAGAAGAAGAAAACCATACTAAAGAAGACAGCATTCGCCCTACATTGGAATCAGATTGTTCTTCAGACAATGTGGTTAGAAGTGACGACTTCTCAAAATATAACGTACTTTGAAGTTCACTACCCTTTCTACAACATGTAAGAGCATCTACTGCAGACATAAACAAATACCTGATTCAACCAGATGTGCTACATCGAGAGTGAATGATATAAAATCTAATGAAGTAATTCTGAACAAAACACTTTGCACTATTGTGTTGAAAATGGCTAATGTTGAGGGTCGAAGAGTGTGCGGTGACCAATGGGAAGACTTAGATGTAATTACATCAGCATACATTGGTGTACTATTGCTAGCTGGTGTTATATGGTGAATCAGCAAGAAACTTGTGGATCCAGAATCAGGTGCAACCATTTTTCCTGCTACAATGATACTAACAATATTCTTTCACATATCTCCAGTATTACGTTTTGATGACAAATCGGATCGACAGGCACGAAGAACAAATGACAAACTAGCAGCTTGTGGGAACAATGGGTGGAAATACTTGAAAAATTATGCAATCCTGGATCAAACCTGTTGATTAACTGGGGGTTTCAGAGTTCGCTGTCCCTTCAAACAATACTTCCAAGTAAACCCGTCAAATATGCAATGAAGATATGGACACTGCGGCAGTTTCATATGTTCTAAAAGCACAAATTTAGGCGTGTTATGGATTTGGCTTATGAACTAAGAGGACAGAATCTTACATGTGACAATATTTTTTACATTCCATATTTTGGGTCAAACACTTCTCAAAAGGAAAATTCAGTTTTGGGGATAATGAGAAAGAACAAGGCTGAGCTTACTAATTTATCAGACAAAGAAGAGATTTCTCTGCATGTGTTTCGAAAATACCGAAGCTACATTATATAGGGTGGAAGAGAAGTCATTGCATTCCTTCTAATATGGGCTTCATAGAAACATTACAAACAAAAAAAAGTCAAATGGCATTTTGTTCTCTGATAAGCCGATTTCGAAAAAAATACTATATTTTTGATCCACAAGAATGTACGAAGATACAAATTTGTTACTTGCGAGATGCGTAGAGTAACTTATTTCTGACATAACTTCGGTAGTAATAATGCGACAACATACAGGGTTAGAAAATAAGTCGACAACGTTGCGTTGAGGTTGATCAGAGAATTGACTTGGTGTGTGTATGTAAACAGGTCGGGCGCTTTAGCTTAATGTTTTGGGAGCTAACGCTTATGATTGGCTTAAACTCGCACAGTAAACACGGGAAGACAAAGCAGGGTATGAGTTTTTCAAGACGCACCACTAGGAAGTTTGTCTAATGAGCCAGGGAAAGTGACACCCAGTGTTTTAGCTTGTTTTCGACAAAACTAAAATATCTCCGTAGGAAATGGTCAGAGATAAAAAAGTAAGATACAAAATTTGTTCCAAATGCCGAGATATTTCTTTAACACTAATTCAACCATGTTGATCCGTCTCGGCTTAGACATCCTCTGTACTTCATCAACTTGGCAAGGCTATTCAACCTTAGAGTGTAAGTCTAAACGATTTATATTTATAGTTCTCTGACTGATGCTAGGCCGCGAGTAAAGAAATTTCATTCCTATGAAGATTAATAAAAGCTAAATAGCACATCTACGTTCGTCTCTGATTAACATAAAACATATTGAAAATCGTTGCAATGTCAATACCAAGGTTGACATATGGATATGAGTCATGGACTATAACAAAAAGAGATGAACAAAGAATACAAGCACCAGATGTCATTCCTAAGTAGCTGGGTAAAAACTGACAGAAAAGGGAATGTTGAGATGAACTGGGAATGGGTAGCTTAAATGAACAGATTAAGGAATATAAGATAAACTGGAAGGACCATGTCACAAGAATGGAAGACGACAGGGTACCAAAATCTGAGTACCACCCGAATGGCAGTAGATCTTCAGGAAGACCAAGTAAGAGGTCGATAGTTCAACAATTTCAATCAAGAGGATGTAACAGCAAAGGCGTAATACTTGTAGACAGAAGAAGGAAATTCAGGGGATTTAGTGACCCGAGGAGCCCATGGACCAGGAAGATTGACGACGGAAATTGAACTTACCACCTCCCGAATGAGAATACGCTACCGCTTGAGCCACCCCGCTGGGTTGGCTTCCATTTACCTGAACTATGTTTCTTATTTCAAGAACACTATAGAAACATTTTGTGATTTCACTGGTGCATAAACTAAAAGCGGATAACACCAATGTCACTTTCCAAACGTTTCCCTTGCACTTCCGATTACTGTCAACACTTCAGGTGTGTATGTATCGATTTTCCTGCAGGTTTTTTGTTGTTATACACGTTGCAAACCTGATTACTGTTCATGGCAGGGTGAACAGAGGATGAAGGCGTGATTACAGGATCATTCGGTACTGCACGCTTCACTGTAGCTGTCGCCCCGAGCAATTCGTTACATCCCATCCTTCATGAGGCTATGAAACTATCTGTAGCAGCCGCAATAATGTATCTTGTGTACATCGATTTAAAGTTCATCTGTTTTCCTTGGACTAGATACTACTTTATAAAGACCACTAGCTGAAATACCCGGAGTTGCCCGTCCAGACTTGACCAATAGCCTTATGTTCCTTTAGTGGCATTTAAAAAGTATTGTGCAGGACACTAAAACACTTAAAGCTCACAGTACAGTATAAAGAAAATATATAATAAAAATTCCAAAAATTACTGTGTAAAAGCACTGTTGAACAAGCTCAAATAACACAGTTTATACTAATTTCGCTTAATGATGCTAAGTGATTGCGAAAAAATAAGAGCAATTTAAGAAAGGTCAACATTATCATACGTAAAACTGCCAAGAAGACACAAAAAGTGAAAACAAAGCACAAACCACACTTGAGTATTATTATTCTATGGCCAATGTCTGAGAGAACATAAAGTAATATTATATGAGCATGCTTTGTCATTGTGTAAGGTCATGAAAATGTAAGTAATTATTATTTTAGCAATGTTCGAATTACGGCGATTATCGTTGACAAAGATATAGTTGTTCTTGTGAGCTTTTGTACCCATTACATAAAATTAAATCATTAATTATGTGAAATGTAATGAGATTTCAAACTCTTGGCTAGACAGCAATAATTTCTGTCTTGTGTTAAGGGCTGCCTATGACAATTTCGATGTTGATAATTTATACCTTAATATTATCCACTTCAGTGTACGTAATATTCGGTGTCTTTTCCTCTAACAGTTTTCCCATAAACAAATTACAAAATTTACTATCTGATGTTTTTGGCATGGTCCTTATTGCGCCGCGAAATAAACAAGGTCTATTTATAGAAACCTTAACAGCACTCAAAATACTTCATCCTATACACTTTAATATGGTTACTCTAAATACCTTAAAGCTCAAAGGTTTACCGTCTTTTTTATCTACCGGCTATTTTTAATGTAGAAGTATAACCACCGTAATACCTTTTATTTACATTAAAAGCGACCACTTGTAATGAAAGTTATTGTTGAAAATTTGAGCAACTAAATTTGATAATTTTAGATGAAAGGAATACTTTTATGTATTAAAAAAAAAACGCAACTTTTTGGTAAACGCGCTTTAAAACCAAACTAACCTAGCTAGCATTTTCATTTTTCATTATTAGTTTCTATTAGTTATAAATTACCTAAATATTGCTCATACATGAAATTAATCAGAAGTTTACCATAAAAATCTGATGTGTTGCACTCGCATGACTTTCTTTACTCTTGTACTAACCATTCTTACAAACCGTTATTCCTATATCTTCTTCGTGTTAGTTAAGATAAACATTTGTACAAATTATCTTATTGCATATTTCCTTGTGTGTGCAAAGGGAATATTACAATACAGTAGGCTTTGTGCGATAGTCCAATATTTTAAAGCTTTGAGATCCAGTTCTCTTTGCACGCTTAACATACAAAAAATGAACAACGATGTTCCATTTCACGAAAGTTATGTTTTCCGAAACTGACACGCAAAACAAGGAATATCTCCGAAACGGTTCACTCTAGAAAAAAATTTATTGAGGCATAAATTGTGTATTTTAGCAAGATCTACATTTCTTGTACAGTAAGATTTTGTCTATCTCTTACGGTATACGAGTTATTAAAAACTCATCCAGACTAAACAGGATTACATGGGGTATAGCCAGAAAGTTCAAAATATGCATTTCATTTGTCAAAAATATCTCCAACATATGGCATTTTAATCAAAATCGTTTGAGGCATTTTCAAGAAAATCAAAATTTTCGAAACATTTTCCATGTAAAGGGTAGTTTAGGGTGGGGCTATTTTGTTCAAAATCTTCGTGTCGCATCCTTGAAAGACATTAAACTTAAATACCAACTTTGGTTTTTAACCGACTTTTCGTTTTTTAGTTTTGCTGTCCACAGACACACATACACACACACGGGCCTTTTTCCAAAAATGCTTTTTTTTATTATTCAGGGGGCCTCAAAACATATTTCCGGTGAAATCTCGACATCGAATTTTTGGGTGGAATACAATACTTCATCTACTTACCAGTAGGGAAAGTAAAAATTTGTGTTGCACTCGCATGACTTTCTCTACTCTTGCACAAACTTTTCTTACAAACACTTATTCCTCTATCTTCATGTTAGTTGAGATAAACATTTGCAGAAATTAATTTTCTTGTAGGTACAAGAGGAATATGGGAATACTATAGGATTTAAGTGATAGTTGGTTTGCATATTTTTTTCCAGTTATACAACATCAAGCTTTGCACATACTAAATTAACTTGGAATACATCTGCAAAGTTTGACTGCTGGCATTAACACCAAATGTGGTAAAAATAATTGAAGATTGAAGTCATTAAGGTGTGTTTTGAAAGGCTTGCTAAATGCCAATGTAACAATTGAGTTAAGCACAATGCACGAGGGGATATTAAGACCCCAGTCTACCTCTCGTGATTGTTAAAATCGAAGCTGCCCCGTACGACAGCATTCCCCAGAGTCCTGTCCTTGTAGGGGAAGAACTTCTTTTCGTGATTGTGGTGAAAATAGCTCCATAAGCGTTGGGATTTTATCGGCTGGACCGGCTAGGATCGTCAAATGAAATGGGATATCAGCGTTCCGAAGGAAGTAGAGGAATGAAAAAAAATAAAAAAGAGGGGGAAACAGAAGAAGGGTAGCAGAGTGACAAGAATTCACAGGGGTGGTTTGGCTTCTGTGGTGACGCACGCTACAGCGTAAAACTGACCCTACGTTTAATGACTACTTCGACCATGAGACAAGGCTATTGCTATGAAATGTCTGCTACCCCATATCCCTCAGTGACCGTTTCCCTCGAGCTTTATTACGACGTCACTTCCATGGTTCAGTAGTCGCAATTTCTGGGACACTGCTGTGCTCTGCTAAGGTATGGGGAAGTGCTGTGTCAAAACACTATTTTCGGCTGCCTCACTGGAATTAATCTGACTAGAAATTAGTACAGGCCGGAGGGATGTGCACTTGCATGCGATATAAGTTACCTGAACGCAGAGCATAAATGACTACAGCACGGCCATCAAATGTGCAAACAACTGCCACTAGAAGCAAGAGTCGAAAACAACGTAACTTAGTACTCTGTAAACTAGTGAAGTATTGCCTTGCAAGTGTATGCAGACACAAGGTCAAAGTGTAGTACATCACATGAACTATCTGAAAATCTTCAGTTCATATCCAACAATTTTGCAGTGTTGCCCAAAGCAGCAGCCAACAACCAGAAAAATCGGGCATTTGAAATGCCCAATAGCATAAGCATAGAATTATAGAAGACTTAACCAATTCAATTAATAGGATAATTCTTGTGCCAGGTATCGAAAAGTTGAACGCTAAATTCCAGAAAGTTCTAAACAAAGTTATTGGTTATCAAGTTATGTGAGTAATTTTGAAAATTAAAGAAGGAAAACAGGCCAACGACAGGGTGGAATTCTTTAAATTTGCACCTCTGACATCGTGTGACGTAGAAAGAAGTTTTTCATTGTTTAAAAACTGCTTCAGTGATAGGCGTCGAAATTTCACATTTAACAACTTAAGAATCTACATTGTAACCTAGTGTATATAGACATTATAGTTGTATAGTTTGACTCTTGTAGGCTGTGCTGCAGTGAGGCGGTTTTCATGTTCAGGCTGTACCTACCTGCAATTGTTTACATGCGCGAGCGATAACAGTGAAGTCCATGTGCAGTATTCCTATGGAAAGGCGCACACGCCTCCGGTCTCTACTGATTATATGCAGAGAGTAGGTAGGATCCGTTGACAGACATTGCCTATGAAAAATTTGGCCATTTTGTGAAATGGGTCATTATGAATCTGATGCGTTCGAGACCATTTCTTTTAATATATTTTCGCAATTTATTTTCGAACTTTCATTTTTCGAAGGCGAACTTTTCTGAATGTTCATTTTTCTGAAAATATCTTTATAAATGCATTTTTCTAAATGCCCGTTTTTCTTTAACCTACATCTTTCGTGATAAACTTTTCCAAACGTTCACTTTTCCGAAAGTTCATTTTCTGAGAGCTAGGTATATGTTTCCTGGTCTACTTTTCCGAACGTTCAGTTTTCTGCAAGCTGAATCTTTACAAATGAATTTTTTAGAACGCCCCAATTGTATTTTTTCCGACTTTATCTTTCCAAAATCCATTTTCCCGAAAGGTATAGCTTTTACCAAACTACTTTTCCTATTTCATTTTTCCGAATCTACTTTCTATATTCCATTTTTTCGGAATCCATATTTTGGAAGACTGAATGATCATTTCGCGTTGTGAATTATTGCTTCAATTTTCTGTGCGACGTATATTAGACCACGAATCATTGCAGAAAGAGGAGAAATGCGGCTGATATTTTAAGTTCTACAAATTGTAAAACCAGATCTACGAAGCCAGTTTATCTAATGGGAGTGCAGCATTCCAAATACCAGAAAGAACATGCGAGAAAAGCGAAGGGTAAAAAAGAACGTGTTCAGTCCATTGTTTTCAATTATACGCCTTTGTTATGTGACACAATTTTGCAAATAAAGCTATTCCGATTAGTTTTATTGAAAAAATTCTGCCTATGTATAAGTTATGTTTAGGAAAAATTACCTTCGGAACATCCATTCAGAAATTTTTAGTTATCAAGGTAGTCTTTGTGAAAGAAGGGCACACAGAAAATTTTAAGGGAATCTCTTGAACTGAAAAACAAGTCAATGGGGTTGCCGACAGTAATGATTTCAAAAGGGAAATATTTTCAGTATTTGTGAAATCAGTCAACACTATGCATGTGTCAATTGAAAAATTTGACCAGCATGAACGAAAATGATGATTCATAAAGTTAAATTTGTTTTGCAATATTTATTGTGGGTCAGTTTACATTATCGTTTACTAAGTAGGACAAGTATTGTGCTTCCCCCAAAATTTGCATTTCGAGATCTCATCGGAAGTATGTTTGAGGCCCCTTAAACACAGAGGCATTTGTAGAAAACAAAATCCCTGGCGTCTGTGTGTGAGCATATCTCAAACGAAGGTGGTGAAGTTCCAACTTAGGATTTAAGTTATGTATCTTCCGAGAGTGCGACACGGGAATTTTCAAGAAAATCCCCAAACCAAACTACCCTTTGATATGGAAACTTTCCGAAAATATTTTTCTCTAAAATGCCTCTAAGGATTTTAATTAAAATATGTGTAGAATACTTTCATGCCAAATAAAATGACTTCTTCGTTCTGGATGACTTGAAAAACAAGTAAACCAAAGGAGCTAGACAAAATCTTACTGCACAAATAATGTACATCTCGTTAAATCATGCAATTTATGGCAAACATTCTCTTTGGGGAGTTAAGATAAGCATTTTTTTACATATTTCTCGTTATTGGAATCAGTTTTTACTCCTACTTTTCTCAAGTACAAAGTAGTTATTCCATTTCTTGGAAAAGCAAAGAGATAGAATATCAATCCATCACATAGCGATCGACTCTTAAAAGATCAGTCCATCGTTTTAAGTCCACTGTAACCGAGCGAGATGACTCAGGCAGTAACGTCTGTGACCCATATTCGGGAGGTCACGGGTTCGACCTTCCTCGCCCATTCGTTTTTTCGGATGATTCCCCGGGTGGCCAGAGGAGTGCTGGGAAGGATTCCACATCCTCCGAATTTTGTGTCCCTCAATTTCTTTACATTAACAATTCCATTTCGCTGTTCATGTCTTAGGTTTCTTTTAGGATTGGAAACGTCGTGGCAACAGCGCGGCAGGGGGAACCTCCGCCGGGGTGCTTCTAACTGGGAAAACGTAGGGACCCTGCCACCTATTCTGTCCGGCCGCCCTTGGATCCATTCTTCTCATCCATCCTCTCAGGGGAGCCCCACTAGGGCCATGGGCAGAAAAGATAGCCTTTTGATGGAGGCGCTAAGTCCCCCTCCCTAAATTATCATCGAGTTATGAAAACTTTGTAAAAGAGTAATTAGAGAAAGTCATGAGAGTGATGTTTAGGGTGAAACCTCGAAATTGATTTTTTTATTGAACACAATACTTCCTCCACTTACCGTAAATACGAGGCAGAGAAAGTAATAAAAATTAGAATTATTTTGTATCTTACTTACATTTTAATGACTAATTCTCCTTCCGTATCAAGGATAGGGCTTTTCCCGTTCCGAAGCCAAAATCTAATTTCTTTTTGGGCCATCCTACATCCCATCTTACTCGTGGCTTGCAGCGGTAGACGCTCAGGGGTCATTTTTTACAAATATTCATAGCATCTCTTCAGATACCCTCACACTTCTTTCATCATACTGTTTTGTATCTTCAATTCTTCTCTAATTTTTTGACTTCTGTGGTCTCTTAAGACTCACCCCTAATACCGACCTTAAAGCTCATTTCGTCTTAGAACCCATGTTTGAGGTGATGTTATGTAGTCGAATCTGGATATCTTTATTCATGTTTTCCCCCAAATATCTCCTTATACGTCCATTTGTATGATCATATTTCTGTAATCTTCTTCCAAGACTAGTGTGTATATTTATATTTCACATCACAAATCTGAAAGTATTTAATTGTTCTATTATATTATTATTTACAAGTATTTTAGCTCTTATTTTTCCTTCTCATTGCTTATACTTCTGTAATATATTTGATTTTGTTATATTACCTTGGAGATTATCTTCCGAATCCGCTAAGAGAACTTGGTCATCTGTAAAGAGTATATTATTTATTTGATATAATCACTAATTTGTATTATTTATTCTTGCAGTTTGAGTTGTTCCACTGTTGTATATCATTTACAGCACTAGTAGATATAAAAGTTTGCTCACAAATTAAGCAGATACATTGATAGTTGTAATATAAATATGAAAAAGCAATATGTTGAATGGACAGTTTCCTGTGCCACGTGATAAGCAGCTGTGCACGTGATTGCCACAGTTTAGTATGCGGGTGGGTCTATCTCCATCACCCTCTTTGCACCCTCATTAATGCGCTTCTGGCTTGAGGGAGGAGCCCGTACTTGCGGCTGAATAATGCCATTTTCTTCTCACTTTACGACTAGCCGATCCGTTTAATCTTGCTCAGGGCTAAAAGCGTAATAAACCCTCGACATTATCCAGGAGGTAATAATTCGGGGAGGGATAAATCGAGTTTATACTACCCCAAGCCCTTTGAAACACCCTATGAAATGACGTTGAATTTAGAGACAGTGAATGAAACGCGATAGAGTATGAAACTTTTTAAAGATCATACATCTTATCACCTAAAGTTACTTATTTTAGCCGCAAACAGAATTACATTTTTATCACGGTATGAGGTTTTCAACCCTGGATCTATCGTAAAAAGTGTTCACCTACAAAGAACGCCTAAGAAAATCCCACTGTACCTTCTGTCTTCGTCACATTATCGTTATACGAAGACTTGACTATTTCATTGGTCAATCCTTTAGCTAAATAGCCTTAACCAATAACCAAAACAAAGGATTCAAAATGCCGTAGAAATACATGAGATACCTTATCGGCTAGAGGACGCGAATGCCTTGAAGGGGTTAAAATCTAAGGGGAAAACTAGGTTAGCGAAATGTATCGTGTAGCTTCAATGGTATTCAATAAACACATAGCAGGGCATAACGTAATAAGAAAAAAAGTAAACAGAACTGTATTCTTACAGTAATGCCAATGTCTATTGTTGCATAGAACCAAAAATAAATAAACAGATACATAAAGCAGTCTGGTTTCCCACTAACTCAAACTATAATAGGTTAATCTATCTTTACTGACCTATTGGTGATTATAGGAGTACAACAGGAATATAGACAAAGCTATAACACAATTTATTGCAATGATATGTCTGTCATATTAATGTAAGCCATGTACATAAATATATTTATCTCTGGTTTCTAAAGATGATTAGTCAATTATAACAAAAAGCGTAATTTATTTAATCATAGAGATCTTCATTTTCACTGACATAAGTCATAAATCACTATATATATAGATGTGTATACTAATTATATTCCTCTAGTTCTACTAAATGGTTTCAATTGGGAGTTTTAAGCACCTATATAACACAATTGTTTTCTTTGCCAATATACATATGAGAAGTGTGTGCGTGTGATTCTAAATATGCATCATATAAAAGCAAAGAAATCAACCTCCCCTCTTTTCCCCCTCATTGTTGTGTCGTCAAGCCAACACACTCTCTGACTAGGTGAAGAACACGCCAAATACGCCAAAGATTATCTTTGACGCTGTTTGTAGGTCTTTATTTGTGGTTTCGTAACTTCATTTTATCCCATCAACAGCAATATCAGTCAACACCACTGTCCAGATGAAAGCTCAGATTATGTCGGAAAGCTATATGACAAACCTGCCTCAGGGGCTGAGAATGGCTCCCCCCCCCCCCGCCCTCTCTAATAATTACAAGTATGTAGGACGCTTTCCAGTTATTCTGTGAAAGAACGATAAATTGCCTCATCGTTGGTTAAACTAGAAGCCCTGGACTTAAGAATGACAAAACGAATCGCACTCCTGACACCACTGTGACTAAATTACAAAATCAATCCAGGTACTTTTCTATTACTTTGTCTTCCAAACTTTTGTACAAGAGCACAGTTCTCTTGTATTGGCATTAACACAGTTTACACTCTTTCATATTACAACTCAATTGTTTTCTTCTGGTAGCCATGACTCAGTCCTTTCATTGGTTTCTTCACTTTCTCTGTCTCTCATACACTAACCCTAAGATACAAACACTCAACTCTGTTAAAACTTCTTCACGACGACAGTACTACGCACACGCACACACACACACACACACACACACACACACACACACACACACACACACACAGCTGTCTCATCTGTAACTGTAAGTGCTGTGCTATTTCCTACCCTCCTTAAATAGCGAGGATGACGTAACATGGACCATTCTCGACTTACTCAAACATGGCGGCCACCGATGCCCCACAAAGGTATCAGCAATCCTTTGTTGTGTGCTGCGTTAGTCATGTGTACACGTGTTTGTTTGCTGGCCGGGTATGTGGTGCGAAGTAGCTTAGCCCTGACCGTCACTTGTTGTGCGCCGTGCCCGGCGTCACAGTACTTACAATATTGTAAATATCATGAAAGTTATCTCATACGAATTGGGAAAAATGCTAGTTGGACAATTTAATGTCGCTTTGGCACGTTGTCATGGTAGCTCAGTGGTTAGAGCACGGACGACGACCGGTTCGCCGGTTGATCCGTGGTTCAAATCTCGGCTATGATATTGAATTTTTCTGTCTTATTCTACTCTTTAAAATCTTCCAAAGATGCTTCTAGAAGATTTTAAGGAAAATCCGCCCCTCCCAGATTACCCTTTACATGGAAGTTTTGATTTTCTCAAAAATGGCTAATGGTTGTCGTTAAATAGACTACGTATAATGTTAAACGAAATGTATATGTTGAACTCTTCATTCTGGATGACTTTACACAATCGGTAAACCATAAGAGACAAAATCATAGAGGAAGTTGTAGATATCGTTAAAATAAAGTTTGTCAAATCCATTCTTTTGAGGAGTGAACCATTTCCGGGCTATTGCTTGTTCTGTTTGCATTTTCCAATACTTTTCTCCAACGGGAAGTCCTTTCCATTAGCCCTTGGCCATGCGAAGAGCGGAATCTCAAAGCCATCACAAAGCGACCAGCTCTTAAAAGATTTGTCTATCGCTTATTACTATTGTGTTCTAATAATTTCATTCTTTGTATAAGGGCATATATAATGACATTTCAATGAACGTTTGTCCAGGTTAATATGAGGCAGAAGAATAAGCGTTTTAAGGAGGGAATGTGCCCGAAATGACAATTTCACATTTTTTAACCCCCAAAGTACTAGGTGGTTTGAAGTGCATATATGCGAAGTTATAAAGGACTACAGCGGCTGCTGCTCTTATTACCTATATTATATTGAAAACTCTGCACTCTGGCGGGGTGTGGCAGATGATATCGCTGCCTGAAGTGAAAAATAACCTTTTTTTACGGATTTTTTTCCGAGACCATCAGTTTCTGATAAGTCCCTGAATCACTGTGATCGATAAGTATAACAGTAACAGTAGCTCTGCCGGTAGGCGTCATGTAACAAACAAATTATCTGCCTTCTACGGAATGAATAGGAAACAGATAAATTTTGTTCCTATTTTGTTGGCTGCTTCGAGCGTTTGTGCTCTAAGGTTGACTTTTCGTTTGTCTTTGTTTATACTGACCACATGTACTGTGTATTTTCAGAGAATTTCTTAGGTTGTAGTTAATCCAATTACTAACATATTACATCGTAAACAGTCTAGTGTAAATGGTTGTATATATAGAAACAGGAGGACTTGCATAGTTTTGAAAACGCCTGGCAGATAAAGAACTGTTGAACTTCAGACAAGCTTTTAAACCGTTATGCTTCACTTTAATTTTTGCTACAATTTTAATTATTCAAAACAAAAAACATCCATAAATTAGGAGCCAGAGACTGACATTGTTACTGCATATTCTATAAAGTAAGACAAACTGGTTTATGCCGTTCAGGATTAACGTAGTACCACTTCAGATAAAACATAAAATGTGTAGTCTTTGCTAAAAATTTGAAATTTCCGCTATGCGGTTCAGTTCTTTTTAATTTCCCTTGTGTTAAAATAAATGGGCTTTTGGTTTTGTAAAGTAATTCAAATTTGATTTTAAAAAAGGTGGAGTGAATTTCATATTAAAATTTGCAAATTTGTGAATGAAGGTTTTCAATTAACGGAATATTTTTTATACAAAAAATAAAACGCGTGTAGTGATTAAAAAAAAAAAAAAAAAAAAAAAACCTTGAAATTTTTGCTAAGAGTTTAATTTCTTTTTTGATTTCCCTCGAGTTAAGAAATTACAAAAAAAAATATATATATATAAAATTTGATTTAAAAAATCTGATATGTTGCACTCACATGACTTTCTCTACTCTTGTACTAACCATTTGTACAAATTATCTTATTGCTTATTTCCTTGTAGGTGCAAGGGGAATATTGGAATACAGTAGGCTTTGTGCGATAGTCAAATCTTTTAAAGCTTTGAGATTCTGTTCTCTTTGCACACTTAACATAAGAAAATGAACGATGTTCCATTTCACGAAAGTTTTAACTCACACACATAACAATGAATACCTCCGAAATGGTTCACCCCACAAGAAAATTTGAGACATAAATTGTGTATTTTAGGAACATATACATTTTTATATAGTATGATTTGGTCTATCTCTAACGGTTTCAAAGTTATGCAAAAGTCATCCAGAGTAAATACGACTACAGGGACTATAGCCAGAAAATTCAATATATACATTTCATTTCTCATTAAAATATCTCAAACATATGACGATTTTAATCAAAATCGTTAGTGCCATTTTCAATCAAAATCAAACTAAAGGGCAGTTTAGGGTGGGACTATTTTCTTCAAAATCTTCGTGTCGCATCCTTGAATGACAAACTTAAATACCAACTTTGGTTTTTAACCGACTTTTCGTTTTTGAGTTATGCTGTCCACAGACACACACGGACCTTTTTCTAAAAATGCTTTTTTTGGATTCAGGGGTCCTCAAGACATATTTCCGGTGAAATCTGGACATCGAATTTTTGGGTGGAATACAATACTTCCCCTACTTATCAGTAGAGAAAGTAAAAATGTGTGGAGTGAATTTATTTTAAATTTTTTGAAGGAAGGTTTTCAATAATTCAAAAGCTGATTGACATACAAACTCCAGAATCTAATATCTCGAGTATGAATAAAAAATTGTAGATCTAAAATTGTGCAAAATAGGAATTTCACCCATCAGCCGCTGAAGAATGTTTTGTAGAAGAGTGGGTAGAGAAAGTCAGGCGAGTGAGTTTAAAGAAAAGTTTTTGCTGATGACGTAAAACGTTTACCATGTACGGGTTTATACAACGCAGAAAAGATGAGGGTAGGGTGGGAATGAGCTTGGGGTGGAGATGCTTGAGAAGAGCCTTTGAGGGATGATGGTGCTCGAGGTTCGATTCAGAGTCTCTCGACTATTGCAGTGAGCGCGAAGGAAACGGGGCATCATCCCAAGGGAAACGAGTTCTAACCTCATAAAGCTCCGTTCCTTTTGCCAGAGTGCATGTCATAAAATAAAATGCCACGTAAATAAAATCGTTCCCCACACAAAAAGTTTGAAAGTTGCACGACAGCAGCTAGAGGATGCACGCGAGAGGGGGGGAACAGGAGAAGAGGATTAAAAATGAAGCAAAAAGCACTTGGAGGACAAGTGTATATTCACTTTTAATACGAAGAAAGGTATTGTTGTACTGAGAGTTATTGATGGGATGCCCTTACTCTACTGTTTGGTGTTATGATGTGAGGACTTATGCCCGTAGATAGATTTCACCATCTAGTGTCCCATTCTCTGGGCCTGTCTGTGTACGTGTGTGGCTGGGTATATAGCACCCATGGGAAATCACGGAGAATACATATTCTCTATAAAAAAGAAGTGTGCCTTTTTTACAGTACGAGAGCAGGAGAATAAAAGAGATGAGGGGAACACAAATATTCTTCCTCATACCCCCTACACAACCATGTGCTGTGTCACCACATTTTATACCCTCTAAAGGTAAACACAAGTTTATGCAACTACCTTCTAAATTAACCATAAACTCTGTGAGTGGCGGCGTCTGGCCACTCGTTCCACCAACTGCTCCGTCATCACGTTTCCTTTCATCCATTTCGCCTGCATTCCATATCGTCTGCCTCAATATTTAAGGCCGGAGGTATGTGCGCATGAGATAAGGTATGAATGACGTCAGAAGTAAAGCACGGCCATCAAATGTGCAAACAACTGCCACTAGAAGCAAGAGACAAAAACAACGTAACGTAGTATGCAGACGCAAGGTCAAGGTGTAGTATAACGCGACTGTTTTGTTTCTGGTCCCAGTGAGCTGCAGACGTGGAGTGATCACATGATGCTTGTAGGTTGTGCTGTAGTGAGTCAGGCTGTACCTACCTGCAGTTGTTTACATGCGCGAGCGATAACAGGAAAGTCCATGTGCAGTAACTTATGGAAAAAACGCACACACCTGACTTGACTCACTGTCATACCTGATGCTTGTCTGACCATCTGCTTCCAGGTCTTCACTCTGTCCGGTCCATATGTTCGCCAGATCCCCAATAGGCATCTGATACTAGGCACAGTCTTCTAAGTCCTACGGGGTGCAAGTCTTCCACACTGGAATAATAACCAGATTGTTGATAAATTAAAGAATCAAACGAGGATAATGTAATTCTCTGTGAACGTTTACTATACTCTTTGGGGAGGTAGCGCAATTTCATGGTTTTTCTGATTATGTTGACATTGCAGGTAAATAAATTATCCCCATAGTCACATCTACCAACTTAACCTACCCTTCTATATTACGTACTTTCAAGGCCGCTAGCATTTTCACACCCTTAAACTTAATATCTTTATTAATACATATATAAAATATAATCAAACCTACTTGTTGAGTTTACCACCTCAGTTGTCTTCTTAGTTATTTATATTGCATATAATTTAAAACAATAAATCACTTGAATCAATCCAACTTTCGTTGTAATGACGGTCGAAGAATTGCTTAGTCACTGAATCTTAATACACGTTCCACAAGATAAACAGAGTAGGCCGTGCTCAAATCAATAATTACCCATAGTAAATATAGCGGCTAACTTGAACGAGTGTGTTGGTTCTGAAATGGAAGAAAATAGAAAAATAGACTATACTTCTTCCTCTAGCATCAAGACATCATGAAGAGATAAATGTTATGTTCCAAGGTTAGTATTTCACATTTCAGCCATACGCCATATAAAATTACTAATTATCTCCCCAAAAAGTTGTATGCAATAAACGCGTGTTAAGTGTTTTTAATAATCCTTGGCTGCGTCATATTTTTTCAAGCTTTTCCTCGGCCACTAAAAATCACCATCTTCATATCGCAATACTCTATGTTTAGTACTATGATAGAAACCGGATGTTAGCCAAAACGTCTATACTTTATTACACATATAATACAAATAACTTAATATAGGTTAATATTGTAACAACATAACAATTGGACAAATCCCACTTCTGACATCAGTGTGACAAAAGACAACAAAGTTCAATTAATTTTCGTTTCACTCTATTTTTCTTCTAATTGAATCACAAAACACAGTTCTCTTTCACTGTTAAGTCTTCTCGTAACCTTGAAACTCACTTTTCTGTCTTTCTTTACTCTGACACATAAATAGCTGGCTTTGATGATACAAGCACTCAAGTCACTAAAACTGATTCACTTCAAGAGTAACTCCGACGCGACGTATCAATGTCCCACCCGTCTCTGTCCACACTGTTCTCACGACTACTACTGTGGACACACACACGCACTTCCAACAGGTGTTCTCGTTCAACATTGATAACTTCATCTCAAAAAAGGAATGACATAGCACGGATTTTTCTCAAAATTCACTTTTCGTGACCCTTCTTGTGAACAAGCCGGCAATCGAAGTTTGCGGAACATTCCGAAACTCTTCTGCCGCGCTGATTGTTGTCCGTCACGTATTCACAGCAGTTCTGTGAGGTAACGTGTCCTTGAGCGCCTTTGATGTGCTGCTGTTGGCCGGCATCACAATATCATGACACTGGGGGTTGTACCGCAATGATAATTTACCAGTTTATATCTATCTTCATGTTATAATGTCTATAAATGGCTATTTTTCTGACTTAGAAATGCATCTTTGTATTACATTAAACATGGAAATATACTTATGGCTGTTGGCCAGACCTCTCTAGGTGCAGTATACCTTATTTTCACTCCGTAATCGTAAACATATTATTTAATATTTTTCTCTAGCTTTTCGTGACCCAAAGCTATGGAAGGTTGTTTATGGTTGTAGAAGTGTGCCTGAATCTGCGAATGATCTACGGAGATTTAGAACCAAATATGGTCCTTCACTACTTTAATTAAACTTAACGCACTCATATTTTTCTTAAGCTATCGTGTAACTATAAACACGTATGAATATTGGGGCATTTTTAATCTGTCAACTTTCCTCGGTCGATGAAAACTGGTGTTTTGGGAAAATAGTGCGACAGTGTTAAGAGTATTTCTTGCTGGCGTTCAATAGGAAGCTTTTTCACCGTGCCAAGAGAATCGAGAATATTGTCTCAACATGTACCTTGAAACATGAATATTATCTGTGCCGAACGACAAAAGCCGGTAACCTCTTTGTATGCAATTTCGTAATGAGTCAGTTTTCACTTGATCTCTGTAAAGCGTTTGACACCGGCATCATGTAAGTGATGTATTAATGTATTTAATTTGGTAGGAAACCTATGTAAAATACGTCCAAGGAACTGGTGTTGAAAAATGTAAGTAATCTTTTAAAAGGTGTTACACAAGGTACCTGTTTGGTGCCCATTTTGAATCTTTGTGTCTAACATTTGGTCTCCAAAGTGTGACGCTGTGGTTATGGGCGAAGGTTATCCGGAGGTTGGCACCGGGCAATCAAAACGCCGGGCGTAAACATCAGCAGATAACTAGAATCCTCTGGAAGTATCTCCATCTCGAACGTTCTGGAACTGTGTGGAAATTTTCAACCGTTATATAAGTCAAACAAGTGAGACTAGCCAGTTGATTTAGCAAGAGGGTTTCTGTGCTGTTACTGTAAGAGATTAGAGACGTACTGTACTCGACCCCAGGCAAGTAAACAGTCCGGTAGAGGAGGCTACGTCGGGCGTATTTAATTACGACGCTACATCTCGGAGATACTAAAGTGAATATGAAAACAAAGTGAATGACATTAAAAAGTTGAACTAGTTCACATTAGCGAAGTGAGAGAGTGAAGTCTTGGTGAAAATTGGACTAGATTATTAAGTAACAGTTTAAAAACTGAGCAAAGTAACAGCATGTTTGCGTTTATGTACTAAATCCATACCTATTATGGTCATAAAAATATAGTTGATCATCACATTGGCATAAAATAACATTTTAGGACAATTATAGGTAATTTGTGTGTGCATATATGTGCATACAGCATAACTGCAAAATGAAAAGACGGATACATATTGGATTTTAAAATTGAACATCTTAGAATATAATGTAAAGATTCATGCAAAACTCCTCAGACACTAAACAGCAATTCACGGGGTATAGGGGCCGTAGTTTCTTTTTCTCACAAGTGAATGTATATTTTTACGTAAGGCTTCACGTCAAAGTTGTATAACTTGGAAACCATAAACACAAAGATTACTAAACGAAAATATTTGATATATTAAATTCATGACTTTGTTACTCATACCAAAGCTTATTTTTCTATTTGCTTTACATTAATAGTAATAAACCTTTGCAGAAATATTCGCATTGCACATTTCTTGTAGTTAAAAGCGAATGGAGACAAATGAATCGGTATTCAATATTTAAAAAAGTATGGCTAAATGCTGGGTGTGAAATTCCATATTTTTCCATGGCATTGCGAGAAGCAATAAAGAACGACAGCACTTTAAAAAGAGAAGTGTTGAAAAATTGAAGACCGATAGTAAAGGATATGGCCCACTTCCATTGTCTAGGGGTAGCGTTTCTGCCTCGGAGGTGCCAAGTTCAAATTCCAGTTACCGTGAGTTACTCGAATAAGGTTTCTTTTCATTTTTTACACAACCCTGAAAATATGAATATAGGGTAACCTTAAGCACTGTGGATCCCAGGATAATTTGAGCATCATTTAATTCATCCCTCAAGTCATATGACGCACTTTGTTGAAAAACGTAGAGGTATAACAATAATACATAAGTAATCCCTAGTGCCAAAGCCCTTTGCGGGCCAAGGCTTACCGCTCAGATGCTGCATCCTTCACCTCTACCCACAACAGGCGTTGAGTGTGGTTCAGAACCGGGTGGGACTCCTCATTTGGCCCCTCCGGAATCTAACGAGTCTGAGTGCACCCCGTGCCAGACCACCCAGTGGGGGCAAATCCCCACGCAGGTACCGGGGATCGAACCCAGGTATTCCGCACCAGAGACAGGCACGCTGGGAGGCAGTCACAAAAAATAATAATCCTACAAATAAAAAATAACATCCCGAAAGTACCTGATACAAAGAGTTAGTTTAAACAAATTCTATTTAAAAAGGTCCACGTATGTTGTGTGGTACGTTTTTTTGTCTATTTCTTATGGTTTAACACTTACATAAAGGTGCACAAAATTCCTTGAGAATGAAAAGTTCAGGTTCATTCCAAAATACTCCAGATTATGTACACCATATTATGCATGAAAATATCTTAAGCAGGTATACATTATTTTTATGAAAACGGCTGAAACTATTTTTGTGAAAATGAAAATTTCAAAAATTGTTCAATGTGGAGGTTAGTTTGGGGTGCGGGGAGTTTTATAAAAAAAAAGATTTATAAAAAATCTTCGTGCCACATTCTTGGAATATAGAGAACATAAATGTCAAGTTTGGTATTTAATTGATTATTCGTTAAGTTATAAGTTCACACACACACACACATGTGCGCGCCCTACCTTATACAGACATGGGTGTTTTTTTTTTTTTTTTTTTTTTTTTGTTTTTTTTTTTCTAAAAATTAATTTAGTTTTGGATTTAGGGAAAATGCAAACGTGTCTCTTCGGTAAAATCACGGTATGGAATTTTTGGGTTAGTTTAAATATTTTATCTATTATCTACTTTATGTATTTTAATGAACTCCACGTTTCTTCTGCAGTAGGTTGTGTGCATTTTTATGAAATTTAAAGTTCAAATTTAATAATTATAAGGAGCATTTCACAGATTCATCTAAATTTCAAGAGCTATATTTTATCAGCCATTCAAGTATCTTAAATTAATGGTGTTTTAATTTGTCATATAATGAACGTTTTTTACATGTAAAGGGTAGTTCAAAGTGAGAAAATTAGGTTGAAAAGCTTCACCTGGCATACTTAAGCTATGTCTCACTAAGATCAATTTTGAAGTGGTTACAAAACAGTTTCTTGGAAACGGCGTTGCTTGTTCACAAGAGGTCATAAACAGTTGATGGATTATGAAGGTGACCTATTCTTCTGCAGTGGAGGAGACCGTTTTCCATTAGGTAGTGGCAAACAAAGGACGGACTGAGCACGCTCTTGCACTAAAGTCATAAAATTATTACCTAGATTTTTAGTACCTCAAAGTCCTCGTCTCGTAGACGGTTGTCTGTGGTGGTGGTTGTGTTGGTGGTGATGATGACCCTTTGGAGGCCAAGTGGGAGGATCCATCTCGTACAGTGTCTTCAAAAAGTCATTAAACATTCTCATATTTCGGTCAAGTATTTTTGCGAATGCTGTTTCTTTGTTCAAAACACTACTTTGCTGTTCAAGAAAATATATGTGAAATAATACTTCAAACAAAAGCCTTTTGCAAGTTTATAAACACAGGAAACAATTTGGTACATCTCTAGTGGAAATAGCTAAAATTTGTTTATTATCTTATGTATTATAGCTAATAAAGGTCATATTGATACCGAAATTGATGGCTAAGGTATATAATTTTATAATAAAATGATATGGATATAGATAAATAAACGTAATAAATTATTTCTGTATCTTGAACACAATGTATATTAAACTTCAGTTGCATTCATTTGTCAGCGAATGTAAGATTTAGGTTAGGAGGTCAGAAGGAATTAGGCTAGTGTAGTGGAGAATGCGATTAGCTCAAGGTATACCTGGAAATCAGGTGTATGTACCTGGGAAGTTACAGTTTCTAAGCAACTAGATATAAAACCAGTGTTCCACAGTCCAAACGTTTTGTATCCAGTGGTATTGTACACAAAAGAAAGTGTCTGTTACTCTGATTCATTTTGGTCCAATACAAATGACAGTCAACGTAGCAAGCGAGAGAAATAAACATGGCGGAATTAAATATTAATTTAGCGACTGCTTTATTAAGTATAGGTTTGGGATATATTTCTACGAGTCTGAGTAGGAAGAAAATACGTATTTGAAGTAAAAGGCTTTGGTGGATACGGTCATGAGAACAGGACACGGACCGAATTGAGGTTAGAGGACCCAGAAAACTATCGCAATTTTCTACCAATTGACGAGGATTTATTTTTCAACATTTTAGATCGTGTCGAAGGCAAACATTACATGCAAGGACACAAATATGAGACAATCTATTACAGCGCAAAAGAGGTCAGGAACAGTAATTGTATCAATGGACAGGAGATTTCAACTCGCTTCGTAAAAACAAAAACTAGAAGCTTTCAAATGCTTAGATGAGAGATACAATAGCCTCCTGAGTCCAGTTTTTTACATTTCTACAAGGTTTGTAAAAACCACAAACGCAACACACAAACTCAAAGCCATCCATACACAACAGCTGACATATTGCATACGCATTCCGCCATATTTTTACGTTACTAACGCTGATTGGCAATTTTCATGTTGTATACAACAGTTAAATTGTATGCAACAAAATTGTATCCAACTCTCGATGTCTCACAATGCACTTTTGTTACTCACGATGCTTTGAGCCAAAAAGTTGGAGCGTGGGGCATCGGCGTAACTCTGGAGATTAATAAGGAAATGAAATTCTGGGCATTGAGCTGAATCAAAGTAAACAGTGTTATAGATGCGAATAGGAAGGAACTTAGGATAGTTATAAATAAGAAGTTATGCTTGTCGGGAGACTTAAGTTAGTAACAAAATTCGCGTCTTTCCCGTCAGCTCTTTCATGCCTTACAGAGGGATTTACTGTGATCGACTATTGGCAGCTGCAGAACTTAAAGACCACGCTCGGAAAGGTCATTTCTGGCACTCATGGCATTTTTATTACCGGAGCAGTCGTTTTTAAACCTTTGAGTAATGATAACAAAGGATGTTATCAGATATAATTCAATAGTTCATTATTAGCCTCCATTAAATTTACAAGTCAGTTTAACTACTGGTTACCCACCACGTATAACCTGAGAACAAAGATTCCATACGTCATCAGTATTATCGGCAGTAGTGTCTAATTTGACAGATATTGGATTTTCTCTGATGTAAGATAGTATTTAAAGTGATCGGAAACTACCAAATAACTTCCAAGTTAGTAGAGGCTCCCTAATATACTTGCACACCTAGAAAACCCAAGGTTACACTTGGGTGGGTCCCTGGACATAAGGGAATTTTAAATGTAAAAAGAAATATCGTACCAAGGAAAGTATCTACTTAATAATTTGCTGAACCAAAACCAGTTTTTAGCATTCCTCTAAATATTGTTCGTGAAACCATTGCTGAATGGATTAGCTATTCCCTACCAAGGCAGTGAGTTCAAACAGAAGGATCCAAATACAGTTGGCTTACTGAATATGTACTAATACTATATAGATCTCAAATACTGGACTAATACAGGGAGATTGTAGTTCAAGGAAATATCTACTGGAATGGGGATCTTTAAAAAGAACCAGTATGTGGGCTACGCAACGAAGAAGACACTGCTTCTCATATAATCTTTAAACATAAAATCTCACGAAGAGACACAACGTACTGGCTGTTGCAAATCCTGAAGAAGACGTTCCTAGTTAAAAATGTATTGCTCCTTTATAAAGAAACAGTCTGTTTATCTATAACTATGAAAATATGATGTGATCACTCGCCTGACACTGTTCACTTCTATACAATTTATTTTGGAACACCTATTCTTCTATCTATTTCATGTTGATCAAGATAAACGTTTGTATAAATGATCTTATTACCTATTTTCTTATATGAATATTCCATTTTTTAAGCCTGAGTAATATCTAAGTATTGCAAAATGCAAACCAATAACAAAATGTTTACTTCCATAAACATTTGACATTATCGGAGATGTACATCTTTTGTAGAACCTTGTGGTTTATATATCATTTTTTATAAAAATATGTTAAACATGTGGTATTTTAATCAAATTCGTTAGAGCCATTTTTGAGAAATAAAGCATTTTTGAAAAATTTTCCTGAGCTTAAATACCAAGTTTGGTTTTAAAACGACTGTTTGAGTTGTTTCCAGGGAAATAGACCCACAGATGTTTTTACAAAAATGTATTTTTTTCCTTCTATTTTTTTGACTCAGAGTCCGGTAAATTCTCCGGTAAATTCTTTTTGAGTGTAACTAAATACTTGCTCTTTTCTTTTCTTTACCCGACTACCCTGATGTAGGACTTACACCCCCTAGGACTTACACCCTCTAGAACTTCCAAGCCAGTGCCTAGGGTAAACGCCTGTTGGGGAGCACAGGAACCTCTGGACCGGACAGAGTGAAGACCTGGAAGCTTGTGGTCAGCCAAGCACCAGGTATGAGAGTGAGGAAGAGGATGATATGAAATGCAGGCGAAATGGAAGACTGGAAAGGTGATGATGGAGCAATTAGTGGAATGAGTGTCCGGGGGAAACCAGAGAACCCGGGTAAAACCCGCCCAGAGGCCTCTTAGACCACCATGAATACCACATGCGCGTGTCTGGGGAAACACACAATAGTTTAGGTAATGTATACTGATGTAAAATGTCCTATAATCAGGCGTCTACATTACGTGCAATAAAAGCCTCAGATACTTAGGGTATTTCTGTTGAAGTAAACTTTTCTTGTAAACCAACTCGTTGAGAGAGGGGAAACGGAGAAACAGGGAGACGGGGAAAAGGGATAACAGCTTTATTTTTCCTTTGCCGTTGTACTTGTTTTCTGGCGGTGCCGTTTCTAGATAGTGCAAATGGTTTCTACTCCCCAGTCCATATGTATGTATGTGAGTGAGAGAGCGAGGAAGAAAAATTATTAGATCCATAACTCTTGGAGCGCGGTTCTCCCCTCTATGGACCCGCTGTAATCATGCCGGACGACGTTTAGCAAAGAAACATCTTCCGGTGGTTCGACCACCAGACAACGCTCATGAATCTTGGTAATGCGGTTTGACTCAACGGATCATCTGCTTACTCGTGAACAGTCAGCTTTGAGTTTGACTTGCCTTTACAGGAACACACGCACACGCACACGCGCACGCGCACGCACATCGCACACTATTTTCGCTCTTTTGAATCATATGGCTAACGGATTCCAAATAAGTTCGATAGTTATCGTAACAGCAGTGTTGCTTATCGATTGTATTTTTACTTTCTCTGCCACGTATAGTAAGTAGGGGAAGTATTGTATTCGACCTAACATTTCCATGCCATGATTTCATTTAAGTTTCGAGGCCCCCTGAATAAAAAGAAAAACAATTTTTAGAAAATGTCCGTGTGTGTCAGCCTCTGAACAGCTTAACTCAAAAAAGAAAATTCTGTTAAAAACCAAAGTTGGTATTTAACTTTCTCTTAAGGATGTGACACAAATTTTGAAGAAAAGTACTCCATCGTAAACTACCCTTTACGTGAAAAATTTTGATTTTTTTTTTAAATGGCTAACGATTTTGATTAAATACCATATGTTTGAGATATTTTTATGCTAAATGAAATGTATCTTTTCAATTTTCTGGGTATAGCTAACTCTGGATGTCTTTTCCATAACTGGTAAACTGTAACAAGCAGACCAAATCTTACTATACAAAAAATTAGGTCGTGCTAAAACATATTTTGTGTCCAAATAATTTTTTGTACAGTGAACCATTTCGCGGATATTCCTTATTTGTGGGTTTTGGAATACTTTCGTCAAATGGAAGATCGTTATTCATTTCTTTATATCTTAGCCGTGCAAAGAATGGGAGCTTCAAATGGCCTGACTATCGCTGAAAGCCTATTGTATTCCCCTATTCCCCTTTCACCTACACGGAGATAAGCAATAAGATAATTTCTGTAAATGTTTATCACAACTAACACGAAAATGATGAGAATGTGAGTGCAACATAAGATTTTACATTTGTATAGACTCCACATGGAATTATGTTTAGAAAGCAACATAAAGAATAGGATAAATGGGGGCTGAAAATAAATTTAGAAAAAAGGTTGATATGGAAAAGTGGAACAGAAACCTAAGATTTAATTCTGGAAGAATCAGAAAGGTTGTATTGGACGATGTGTAGAATTTCACTATTTCGGGGTACAAAATAAAGAAGATAAACTGGAAAAATTACATTAAGGTAAAATAACTTCAATGCTGAATAGATCTTGTGGAACAGACATATGAGTAGGAAGAATAAGTTGCAAATATATCATACAATAGTGAAAACTGTCACGTATGTAGCTGAAACATGGACATTTAACAAGAATCGAAATTTATGGCGATGTAAGTGGATTTTCTAAGGTCAGCGAGATATTAAAGATTGGACAAATTTATCAATAATGTTATAAGAGAAGACAATAATAACTCGGTATTAGACTATAAGATATAAACAGCTAAGTTGGTATGAACATATTAGAAGAATTAATGAAGATGGATTACTGAGAAAGGTTTTAGAGTGGAGTCCACCTGGAAGAAGAAGAGTAGGAGGACCTCGAAACTCATGGATGTGGGAAATAAGAACTGGAATGAGATCAAGACAACTGGAAGAAATGGAACGTATAGAAGGGATGAGTGGAGAAAGATTCTTTAGGCATAGAAAGGTCATAACACATTGTCGTCCTGTCTGATCTGGGGGTAACATAGCAGCTTATGGTTTCAGAAGTCGCGAGTTCAAATCCAGTGGAGGATGATGGAATTTTGAGTGTAAAAATCCTTGGCATGGGTTCCTTCGGAAGGGAAATAAAGGGGTTGGTTCCGTGTCGTAGATGTAAGGCACATAAAGGGACCTCAAGTCTGATATAGCTCACGCATTCGTTTTTGAACACTGACCTTCACCCAGATGACAGCAAGCCGGGATCTCTCCTTTCTCCTACCACAAGCTTATCTGTCGTTTTACTTGATACAATATGATGTGTGAATCGTCTACAACCCCTCTACTTCTGTGTGTAGGCACGCATGAAATAAACAGTCCAGTGATATTTGAAGGGGTGGTGATATCACAATGAGATAATACGATTGTGCGAAGCTATAGAGGCATCTGAGCAAAATAAAGTGATCTTCCACGTCCAATATAGAATGGATGCTGAGAACCAAAGACCGTCCATAAATAAAACTGAAATTCGACTTAGTACTTCGACTAATTCAAGAAATGTAGTGCCTATGTCCTTGGCGAACCGCCCCTAGGAGGCAGGGAAAGATGAGGTGAGAAGATACCCAGGATGGTCGGACCTGAGGGTCCTTAACATGTGCACATTGAAATTCCCGGTGGCAGCTCGTACAATCGGCTCCTCTCCGCCCTTGGGTAACCCGGGACTTGGGTGACCTCCTCCAATCCGGAGGATGACGAAGCCTAAAATATAGGCAGCGTTCGTCTAGCGATCCAGGGAAACTCCGATCAACTCCATTGATCAAGGTGGTGGCCAACGGGAATTGCATGGCAACTACAGACACTACACAGTTTTTGAAACTCCCAGGACGCTCTTCTAGACTGTAGCAGCGAGACTTAGGATATGTCATTTAGCACGTTGATGGCATTTTTAATCTGTCAAGTCCCAACAGAGGAATTGTACCCCAGTGAATGGAGATATTAGTTCTGCAGCGTGATCGTGCGGAAAGTACTGAACCATTTCACTTTAATCCAGGCAACACTGAACTGGATATTGGGGGGTTAGTCCTCACTATACATACATGCCATTTTTCCTTCCTTTTTTCCTCTTTGGTTTCCTCCCCTTGCGCATCATGTTCTTTCCTTGCCATCTCACAAAGTCTTGATTTATCACAACACATAAACGGGCAGAATGCTGTCGGAGGGAACGGAAATGATGATGGTATGGCAGTCAGTTGAGGACCAGGCTGATGGCTCAGATCTTCTCTTTGAGTGGAGGGTTCAGCGAGGGTGAACTTCCCCCGGAAATAAGGGCGCTGGCAAAATGATTTCTGTAATTAAAACTCGCGCTCGATACGCGGTTTGCGCTCTTCGCGGGAGATGAGGGATGTTTGTCATTTCTATAACGAACATTCTGTATTAGAGGCGGCAGGCTTAGAAATAACAGCACATCTGATATGTTGCACTCGCATGACATTCTCTACCCTTGTACTTACAAACCCTTATACCTCAATCTACTTCATGTTAATCGAATTCAACATTTATAAAATAGATTTTCTTGCTAATTTTCTTGTAGGTGTAATGGAAATATAAATACATTGTTTCCATTTGAGAAAAATTGAAAATTCACTCCAGAGAGACTTGGACATAACTTGTGTGTATTAATGCCCAGCTATACAAAAATAATCAGGAGTAAGCAGAACTGCATAAGCTATAGCTAGCAAAATCAAAATATCAGTTTCGTTAGCTAGAAAAATGTCTTAAACATATGGCATTTTAGTCAAAATCGCTGGAGCCATTTTTGAGAAAATAATAGTAGAAAAGTTGACCATGTAAAGGTAGTCAAAAACAAAACCCTAGTGCAATAGTTCATGAAAGGCCGAGGTTTGCCGCCCAGCCGCTGCGTCTCCCACCTCTGCCCACTACAGGTGTCATTGTTGCGGTGCAGATCTGGAGGGTGGGACGTGGTTAGTGCCCCGGGGCCTCCCGGTCAGTTATACGGCCTTAAAGGGTAGGATCAATTTACTTCAACATCTTCGTGCCGCATCCTTAAAAGACAAACTTAAATACCAACTTTGGTTTTTAACCGATTTTTCGTTTTAGTTATGCTGTTCACAAACACAGACACAAACACACACGGAACTTTTTCTAAAAGTGCTTCGCTCTGTATTCAGAAGGCCTCAAAACCTATTTTCGGTCAAATCTCGATATCGAAACTTCTACATACTATACGTAATAGACAAAGTAAAAATCGATATGCTGCACTCACATAACTTTCATTACTCTGGTAGAATATATTCTTACAAAACAAAGAGTGTAAAGCATTAATCTCTTAAACATACACCAGTATTTAGGGAATATGCTAGGCTTAACTGATACTCAAATATTTTAAGAGTTGGTCACTATGTGAAGACCTTGAAATGGCTGAGATATAAACAGGCATAACGACTACTCATTTGAGAAACATGCAAGTATTGGCAATCACAAAAAAGTAACAAAGAAATGGTTATCGGCATAGAAAAGGGATTTGACATTAATTGCGGGTTTTAGCAAGATCTGAATATTTAGTGTACTGTGATTTGGTCCATCTCTTACAATTTACTAGTTATGCAAAAGTAATTCAGAAAGAAGGACTTCTGGGATATTACCAGATAATTCAAGATATAGGAGTTTCGTTTGCAATAAAAATATCTTAAATATGTGGCATATTAATCAAAATCTTTAGCCACTTTTAAAAAAATTAATATTTTTGAAAAATGTTCCATGTATAGGATGTTCTGGGAATTGTTAATCATTGAAATCAGCTCTTTACACACACACACACACACACACACACACACACACACACACACACACACACACACACACACACACACACACACACACACACACACACTAAAAATCTGATATGTTGGACTCACACGTCATTTTGCAGAACCATCTCATTCCAACTTTGATCATGGATTAAAAATTAATGGATATACAAAATTAAATACATTACAACTCGCTGATCAGATTATGGTAGCAGCATCTAAAGATGATCTACAGAAATCATTCAGTTCTTTAAATGACATACTTGCGAATTTTGAAATGAACATCTCTACAGAAAAAACTAAAGCTATGGCATTCAAAGGTGAATCCCATCGGTAGTAAAATAGTAAAAAATTATGAAACTTTAGAACAAGTTGGGTTGTTCTTTCTCCTATGAAGATGAAAAGGATATCATAGAAAAGACATAAAATGTTATAAGAGTGACAGTATTTAGAAATAATACATTTAAATCTTCAATGGTGCAAAGATACAAAAATGGTTTTGTTCTCGCTAAACCAACACTTTTATATGAAAGCGTACATGGACTCCTAAACAACAAAATTTAAAAAGAATTCAAACTGCAGAAATGCCCTTTATGAGGACAAATGCAGGGTTTACGTTATGGGATAGAAAGTCCAGAGATATTAAAGCAATTACAAGTTACAACATATACAAAATTATAGAGAAAACTGGATGGAACATGTTAATAGAATGGGAAGATTTCGATTATCTAGACAAATTTTAAATTACCAGGCACGTGGGAAAGACTAGCAAGACCTAAGGAAATAGGGAATACAATAGGTCCTAAGGGACAGTCATTTTTTAAAACTAGTTTTACAGTTGTGCAAGACACTAAGAATGAATACGACTAGTGTCTACATTCCCAGAAAATTTGATATACCGTTCATTCACAATGAAAATATCTTAAGCGTATGGTTATTTGAATCAAAATCGTTTCGAATGTTTTTGAAACATGCACTTTCGAAACATTTTCTATGTAAAGGGTGGTATCAGGTGTGGGACTGTTTTGAAAATCTTGGTATCGCATTCTTGGAAGATGCAAAATTTATATATCAGCTTTGTTATTTAATAAACTTTTAGTTTCTTAGTTATGCTATTCAAAAGCACCTCACACACAGGTCCTCTCTTCCAAAAAGGTTAAATGCTTTTTCCTTGTGTTAAAATTAATGAATAATATAAAAAGCTCTTAAGCTAGAAGTTTCATGGTCAGGTACACACAACTAGTCTAGATTATGGTAGAGCTGGCGCAACGAAAGCTTACCACTTGTAGGGTGCACAGAAGACACGCCCGTTACAGGACAACAGTATCCTATTAAGGACTTTCTTATGAACTTCTCGAGTAGTGCATATCGCAGTAAATGAGTGAGAGGGAGTAAACAATGGGATCGGCAGGTACAATGCGGGGGGTGCAAGTGGCGTATGGCCTTCAATCAAGATAAACCGACTTTAACCGAGTATTGTCGAAGTTTCGCACAGATTTCGTTGGCAAGCTCTCGTTGTGTTACAGCAAGATCGGTAATTTAGGTTAAGATGAAACCCAGTCTACAAGCTTAGGGTTATCCTGCAATTTAGTTATTTCGCTATCGCAGACGTTATATACTTACATATAATTCTAAACATGGAAATGCGAAGCTGCAGAGTAACAGTGGCGCTTTGGATACTAATTTGCAGCCTTAAAATTAGAAAATTTAAGCAGAAACTTTGGAGGGAAATACCCTTGGGCGGGACTTAGGTTAATATACAATATATTTCTAAAATTTGTGTGTTATCCCTAGTATATTTCATGCCTTACAGAAGTGTGTACTGTGATCGATTATTGGCAGCCGCAGCGCTTAAAGACCACACATGAGTGCTTAACGTCTAATGCATAATGCAATGCCAGCGCTTGCACCAATATTGGACTAAAAAGGATGATATGCGCGAGTTATTATTCAAGGGTCGAGGATGTTCAGGTGACTGCGTGCTGAATTAGATTACTGCCCAATCCACAATCTTTTAAGAGTGCTCTTTGTTATTTTCATATTTTATTGGCATTTAAGAGTAAAATAAAGATATTGGTAGCTATTTATATAATAAACGTATCAATTTCTTTCAGTATTATTGTAAACCCGAGACACAATAGCCCTTCCCGGTCAAGGTCTACCACCCAACCGCTGCGGCCCCCATTTCCGCCAGCCACAGGCGTGATGAATGGAGGTGCAGTACTGGAGGTGGGACAAGGTCAGCGGCCCGGTTCCTCCCGTCCGGTTGTACGGTATTTTATTTATTTTTCAAAATCAAAATCCATGCACTTAGTCTAAAGTAACCTAGTCTTCACCTAGTATACCACTCATTTTACGTGGGCCCTCCCCATCCTTTGCTACAGTTGCTATGTAGTAATAAATGCATGTAAAAGAAGGTTAATTCCTTTGAATGGTAAAAACACACTTCTCGAAACAGCACTTTCATACGCTGTAATGTGTTATGAAAAGATGTCAGAAAATAACGTTGAGATGAATCCGTTAGCAGGAAATGATGTGACTCTACTGCCAAATAAGTTAATCTGCATCTTTCTGTAGATAATGCCTCTGAAATTTCTCAATTGGATGTACTAATGCCCCTTAAGTGCCCTATGAAAACCACTTTAACTTCATTCGAGCAAACTTCATAGTTCAAGAATAACTTCATGCTTCCCTCCTGCCAGCTACTCTTACCCGGAAAGGCCAGCTCCTAGTTCTAAAACCCCTAATTGGCCACTTATCTACTCTAATCATAATCCCCTGAATGCACTAATTGCAATGTTGTACTAATAGCTCATCAGAGCACCTCTTCTGCAAGTATTACGCCCAGCACCGAGGTGTTCAGCGAATTACAAAGGACCCTTGCAATTCACAAAACTGCCTCAAAACCAAGAACTTAACAGGCTTTCGGACTTCATATAATGTAATGCAAATAAAGGTTATTTACATCGAGTTAGTTATTAACATTGAGCTATTTGTAAAAATAATAATGCGGCATATAACAAATGCAGCTCAACTCTGCAGCGTGTCCTTCTGTACTCGACGACGATTAGTTGAAAAGGGAGAAGGGTGAGGTGCTATATCCGACGTAACGCCTTAGAAACGCGATGAGATAATTTTGGATGATTCCTCTTCCCCACCTCCCGCGAACATTACGCACAGTTATGCAGTGTGACGCCGTTCGAGCGCGGTGGTATACATCAAAAGAAGCTCGGGCTCGGGCTGCTCCACACCACTGGCAGTACGTGCATCAAAGACGCTGAAGGTCAGGCTGCCTCGCGCGACTGCTTGTGAACACTTGACAACAATCAGACCGACAGAACCAAAAGGGGTTTACGTATTTGTAGTAGTTCAAGAAAGGCCCGTGTTACGTGTTATATTTGGGGGCGAGATAACGAGTACTTAAAGATATGAATCGTCGTGTGTGTGTGTATGTGTGTGTGTGTGTGTGTGTGTGTGTGTGTGTGTGTGTGTGTGTGTGTGTGTGTGTGTGTGTCAGTGCCAGTGTCAGTGTCATAACTAAAAAACGAACAGTTCCTATTTAGTTTAATGTCTTTCAAGGATGCGATAGGAAGATTTTGAAGAAAATTCATACACTCTAATGTCTTTTCATGAAGAATGTGGTCCTGTTTACTCTGACGTTTGCATAACTAGTAAACCTTAAGAGATAGAGCAAATCTTATTCTTCAAAAGATGTAAATCTCGTTAAAACGTTTTGTATGCAGTGAACCGTTTTGGAGATATTCCTTGTTATTTGAGTGAGCTTTGCAATATTTAGTTTTCTGAAATGGAAGGTAGCTATTAACTTCATCTGTTCACCATGCAAAAAGAACGGAATTTAAAAGCTTTGAAATATTTTGTCATTTGAAAGTAATTTCTACAAATTTTTATCTTTATTAACATGTAGATAGGGGCATAAGTGTTCGTAAGAATAGTTGGTACAAGAATATAGAAAGTCATGTGAGTGTAACACAAGGTTTTTTTAGTGCGCACTCGCTTCTAACATGTCGAATCTAATATGGTCCTATATTATAGTGATAAATAACTCATAGTATCCACTTAGTATCAATATTTTATTGGGTGCTAGCAATTAAGGTTTCAAATGTAAAAATTTGTCACTTAGAGCATTTCATTTTACCTATATTAATAATCCGATTAAAAACACTTTGGTTAGGTTGTATTTTCCTCCTTTTAAATTCGTCATCCCTTTGTTTTATTGTGGAGTATTGCATTGTATTGTCTGTTGGAGTAGAAGAGAAGGATAAGACCTTAATTCCCACTAGGGTAATAAATTAATGTCAAAAAATAAACATCACATTGAATCACAATAGCCAGGCAGAGTAGAGGCTGCAGAAAATGTAGCACCAGAATTGCTAAAAGCCAGTGACATAGCATATAATAGCTTTATTGCCTGGAGAAAGATCAACAAAATATGGAAATTCTCGCTGTACACCGCTGCTGATCCCGCTCTAGGCACCAATTTATAATTCCGTAATGGTTTGTAATCAACATATTATATTATTTTGCAAATTTCAGGTCTTTCTAAAATAGTGTGTGCCTAATAATGAACAATTGAACGTTAATAAATATTCAGGATAAATAACACGAAAGTCTGCGCTTAAGGGATTCCACAAAATCTTGCAGGCAAACATGTGACAGAATGAATGCTCACGCTATGGACGTGAACGTGGGCGCTTCCTTCAACGTATCATTACTTTAGATGGAACTGGGAAATTCTGGAGCATCCTTGATACTCCTCAGATATGAGCCCATAGGATTTTTCACCTTTTCCTGAAAATCAAATTAGCGATTATAGCAGCAGCAGGGCAGTATGTTGGAAGATTGGTGCTAAAGACCCTGTGGAAGACATCCGTTGTCTCCCTGAAGAATGGAGGGGGTTATTCATGTTGTATGAGATTACTTCTGAACACAGCAACAATGTGACTGTTCGAAAAGTTTTCTTTCTTGCTAATTTAAATGTTGCCGCTGATTATTATTGAATGATCCTGTATAATTCCCGAAGAACGAATGCGTTCTAGCAATCTCTAAAGCCATACTTCATCATCCAAATGGAAAAATATCTCTGGAATATCCTAGGAAGCGATGGATAGAGAATGTTATGCTTCTTTGGGTCCGTAACAGGCCTTAGGCCTAATACTTGCATGGCTGATGACCCATGTATAGAATCTATGTATCTAAACTTTATAATATGCATCCGTTTGTCCATCTATTGTTCTATCTGTAATTCAGGCATGGGCAAAATTGGCTCAAAAGAGCCGTTCCATTGAAACACCTAATTGCCTCACTCCAGTGGCCATTCACTGCTGTTCACCTTTACCGTTGCTTGATTCAGTGGCGAGTATGGATTCGTTGGGACCTCTGTTTCATGAAGAACGGTAAAGAGAATTTTTTGTAAGTTACAAAAACAGGAAAATTTGGTGTTAAAATTTGTGGATTTCAATTTGCAAATATAAACCGTTGCGATATCAAACGTCACTAATCAGAATCATAAAGTAAGCTTTGATCTTACAGATGTTAATTTACAATTTCAAGAAGTATTTTCTGAATATTCGTATTTCTAAACCTATAAAAGGGACCCTTTAAGGGTTTAGTTTCTTGTTAGTATATTTAATATAAACTATTACATTTCGTGTTTCAAACTTGAGTTTAAAATCAAACAGTTATATTGATAAAACAGTTTTAAAATACTTTCAGGCTAAACTGCAATGGGACTTTTCTGCTTTACTTATTGTGAAATAGAAATAATTTAGTATGTTAACCCTAAGGCAGCCTAAAACGTAATCATGTATTTTTCCTAACCACAGTAGGTGTCTGTAATACATATTCTATGCAAAATAGGCTTATTACAAACAAAATAGTTAATAACAGCATATGAATTTTACTACCGCGCAGGTGGAACAAAGCCACCACTGCGCTTGTTGTATCAAAACAACCTTCACTCGGCAATTGAACGTGGGGTGAGAAAGACGCCTTAAATCGCTACCTCTGCTCTCGTGGCCGTCCTGATCAAAGTAAGCGATTTGATTTATACCATAATTGTACTGCCATTGTGAAATACATAGGCGTTTAGTCTTTACTGCAGTGGATCTGCAGCTCCTCGAATACAGGCGATTCAAAGCACAATGGAAATTAGGTGCTCCAGTGCCCGTGCCAATATTCAGCTGCAGCCCAACAACGCGGGCGCTCAGGTAAGATAATGAAGCAGTGCGTTAGGGTGGATCCAATCCTTTGGTATAACTGCAATTTAATGCTCGCGTCTGACGCCAGAATTAAAAGGAAACTGTTTATTATTATATTTTACAACCGGTTTTTATTTCGCTAGGCCTCTTCCAGGAATCCCCAAAGAGATGTTTTTTACACACACCTACTGTTTTAAATTAGTCTGTGATTTAGATTCACTTTAAATCGGAAACTTTTTGAACCATTCTTTTGTAGAATGTCATATTACAATTTCGTCGTTGTTAATAACAAAAATACATTTCTGTTAGTTCTCTAGAACTTCGCTGTCTCCTAAAATTTGCAGTCTGCACTCTTTCGTGTTATCACAACTCGAGGCTCTTCTTCTCATAACCTTGCTCAGTCCCTTCGGTGTCTTTCTTCACTTCCTCTGTCTCTCATCCTAGTTACGACGTTACAATCTCTCGCGGCGCTTTTGAATCTTCTCACAACGTACCAATACGACGACACCCAAAGACAGCTGTCTCACTAACACACTGACTCATGCCCGTTACTCACTCACTGTGTCTTTTGGCCAAGAGTAAGTCACCAAACGCCACTGAAACAGCATCATTCACAACTCGGTTAACGCTGCACGTTAACCACTACTCATTCCCCAATTATTTTCCATTTTTCCATGTAGTCACAAATCTAGAATATTGTATTTCTTCACTCGCAGGAAATGCAGTCGAGATCTATCAATAACTATAGTTCAGCAACACTTTGGGGACACGTGCGACGCAACAACGTGAAGTCTCGGCCCTTTTCGTTCATTATCTAGGATAAAGTTAAACGCAACGACTTTCAGTAATACAAATCTTAAACATAAAAGTATCGAAGATGTCTCAAAGGTTGACCTCAAAGTATGACATACTTCGATACCAAGTATCGAGGTATCGACGGCACCCCACGGTGAGTGGGTGGGTATTTTCTTATTTACGTGTTTACGTGTGCACTGATTTGCCGAATTTGATAGCTCTTCCACCATTGAAAAGCACAATTGTTCGGACGGACATGGTCTATAAAACATCTAATTTCAACCGAAAATTACTAGTGAATATAACTTTATTCAGAAATCTTGAAACGCTCATTCTTCTGTCTATATTCTTAGCCATAAATCCAGATCATACTTTGTAGAAATGGTTTTATTAGATAGTTTCCTTTTAGATGCAATGGAAATATGAGAATACAGAGGCTTAAGTGATAGTGAAATGTTTTAACAGCTGGTCGGTGTGTGTTGAAATTCCATTCTATTTGCATGGCCAGGAGAATAAAATAAAGTTCTTCTCATTTGAGAAAAGTTCAGAATTGGGTAGTTCAAACCAGCAACAAGGAATATCTCGGAAATAGTAGGTATCTATTGTGAGCTTTTAAAGAACTATAGTTCTGTGTAGTACGATTTTGTCTATCTCTTGACGCAAACGCTCCTCTCCGTCGAAGACGTCACCTTTAAGATCTATAAGATCTCGTGTTTGGTGTCCGGACTAGCTCTAGCAAGAGGTCTTAATCTCAGGGTATGCGCGAGTTATGGTAGGAATGGAACCAAACGAAGAATCAACCAACAGATCACTTTATTTGTAAATTTCCAGATTTGTAGAGAACTGCCGACGATATTTAAATAGAACGTAACTTTATAACTTCAACTACAACGTTATAACACTTTAACTTTGTCACCCTTTAGCAACCGCCAAATTATGTATACGTGCTAGCTTACGTACAACTCCCAAGTTGCACGTGTACTCTCGGCTCGATTCAAGACGAGTGTGTCTTGCGTTTCATTTGTTTTTGCGTGGGCAACAATAAAGAAGCGATTTCCATTGGCTAACTTTAGAGCACGTCATGGTAAGATAGGAATCAGCCCGCTAAATCGTTACACGTGTTTGTTTCTCGTGCGCGTCAACAAAGCCTTATCACTCTTTTAAATCTGCCTAGGCTTCCATTCTTGAGACTTTAACATATTAGCTTTATTACGTCTTCCCCTTCACTATTGACTAGAATCTCCTTTTGTTTCTTTCGATTATCAAATATATATTGACATAATTTCGGTTTCACTCTTACGGCTTACCAGTTTTGCAAATGTCAGACAGAATGAAGAGGGTAAACATTTCATTTTTCATGAAAATATTTTGAAGTATGGTAATTTAGTCAAATTTCTTAGAATCATTTTTGAGAAAATGAACACTTTCGATCATTCAGCATGTAAGGGTAGTTGGGAGGGGAGGATGGAGATTTTTATGAACATTTTCGTGTTGTATCCTTGGAAGATGGTGAACTCAGATATCAAAGTTGGTTTTTAAAAGAGTATTCGTTTTTGAGATCTTGTACACACACACACACACACACACACACACACACACACACACACACACACACACACACACACACACACACACACACACACACACACACTGTGGGAGTGTAGGTCAATCGCAAGCGATAGCTCCCAAAATATTAAACGAAAGCGAAAGTGCCTGACCTGTTTACATTCACAAAGTAGGTCAATTCTCTGACCAACCTCAACGCAACATTGTCGACTTATCTCACATCTGAGAGAGCAGCTCGGGATATTCCTTCACGTCTTTTATGTGATTATTTCGAGGCCCTGTGTGATGTCCCATAATTACTACCGAAGCTATGTTACTCTGCGCATCTTACAAGTGACTGTTATCTTCGTGCATTCTTGTGAAATTATGCATCCAATTTGGAACAAAAACCATTTATTTTTTCAAAATCGGCTGATCAAAGAACAAAATGCCACTCTACTTTTTTGTTTGTAATGGTTCTGTAAAACACATATTAGAAAGAATGTACACAGAACGCTTCCTAAAATTGCCTTTTTTTACATTCAGGGAGTTAGACAGTATTTGTAGTGAAATTGAGCATCGAATTAGGGGGTGGAATGCAATAATTCCTCTACTTACTGTTAAGTACGCGGCAGAGAAGATTTTTTGTTTGTAAAAACGATCAAGATGGAATTTTCTTGAGGGTTTAAAAACCAGCTGGTAGTGCTAAAAGTCCCCCTCCCCTCTTCCTTGGCGAAGTCTGTTGGAAAGTTGTACAGATATTCTGCTTGCACTTTCAGATAAGTTACGATGCACCCCTACAGCCAATCATCATGGCGGGAAGTGTGCCGTAAGAAAGTTTACGATTATGGCCGCTCCACCTTCCGGCTTTCAAACCCAGTACTGCCACCCTGTTAACATTATATTAAAACGCAGCCGTCCACAGCAAGAAGCCGTTTCGTTGATCGGAGTCAGTGGCGGAATGGTTGATAGCCACATACAAAAACTAAAAAGGGAATAGGAAAAAAATGTGATGTTGAGCTCACATGACTTTCTCTACTCTTGTGCTAACCATTATTACAAACTCTTATTCTTCTATCCTCGTGTTAGTTGAAATAAAAATTTGCAGAAATTATCTTATCGTTTATCTTCTTGTAGATACAAGGAGAACATGGGAATACAGTAGACTTTGAGCGATAGTCAAAACCTTTAAAGCTTTCGAATTTCGTTCTCTTTGCACCTTTAACATATAAAAATTTAATGCCGATGTTTCATTTGACAGAAGTATAAGTTCTCCAAAACTTATACAAATAACAAGAAATATCTCCGAAATGGTTTACTCTACAAAAAATTTTAATTAGACATAAATTGTGTTTTTTAGCAAGATATACGTATTTTGTGTCGTGATATTTGTTATATCTTTAACAGTTATGGAAAAGTCATCCAAAGTAAATAGGACTACATGGCTGTAGCCAGAAAATTCAAGATATACACTTCATTTGCCATAAGAATATCTGAAAACATATGACATAATCAAAATCGTTTGAGCCATTTTCAAGCAATCAAAATTTTCGAAGAACTTTCCATGTTAAGGATAGAGCAATTTTCTTCAATATCTTTGTGTCGCATCCTTGAAAGATATTAAACTTAAATACCAAATTTGGTTTTAACCGACTTTTCATTTTTTTGAGTGATGCTGTCCACAGACTGATAGACTGACAGACTTGCGCGCGCGGAACTTTTTCTAAAAATGCTTTTTTTTTTTTTTATTCAGTGGACCACAAAACATATTTCCGGTGAAATCTCGACATCGAATCTTTGGTTGAAATACAATACTTTCTCTACTTACTAGAAGAGAAAGTAAAAAGCTTAATTACAGCACAGCAAACTGCCGCCACCTTGAGTAATTAAATTAGGCAATTTAAACTGATTTTATGAAATATAATTAGGTACATTTGGCAGGAAAATAGGGTTTTGTTTTAAAACTTCGATGCCAACTTTATACACGTGGTTTATCTTACAGAGAAATGCCCCTTAAGCTGTACCTGCCTCCTTAACTACCGCATAGGTCATTTTAATTTTTCCAGTGGTTTTCAGTTTCGCCTATCTTTATCCGATCGCCATACAAAAGGTGAAAGCATCTTGGAACAAATTTACTCTTCTGGAGGCTGATCGAAGGCGCATTCGAATGGGATACTAACTTTTCGAGTGTAACTCTTCTCTGGCATAAGAATAAACTTGTTTAACTTGCGCATTGAAGAGCTGCCTTGTTTAGGCTAGTTAAAGAAAGATGGAGAGAGAAGAAAAAGGGGGAGAGAGGAAAGAGACAAGAGTGTGTTACTTATAGAACTCGTGCTGTTGGTATGCTTCAAAATTTGAAGTTTGCTTAACTTTCTACTATGAAAAGACTTCAGTTCACGCCAATTATATATAAGCGAAGAGGAACAAAATCTCAGGTATACAGTCTCATGACTTTCTCTCCTCTTTTTTACAAAATATTCTTAAAACACCTTACTGCGTGTTAATAGAGATATAATTTGTAAAAATGATATTATTGTGTATTTCCTTGTACTTACAGTGGGACAGTAGGCTTAAATAATAGTAAAGTCTTTTAAGAGTGGGTTGCTATGTGGCGGTTGCATATTTCATTATCTTTACATGTTCAGGACATAAGTAAATACCAACTTCCCAGTTGAAGAAATTATAAGCATTGGAAAATTCAGAAAATACAGGAAATATCATGCATGCAGCTAGCTCCACAGAAAATCTGATGTGTTGCACTCACATGACTTTCTATTACAAACTCTTAATCCTCGATCTTCTTCGTGTTAGTTGAGATAAACATTTGTAGCTAATTATCTTATTGTTTATTTCCTTGTAGGTGAAAGGGAAATATTAGAATACAGTAGGCTTCGAACGATAGTCAAATCTTTTAAAGCTTTGAGATCCCACTCTCTCTCTGCCCGCTTAACATACATATAAAAGATGAACAACGATGTTCCATTTGACGAAAGTTTTAAGTTTTCCGAAACTGACGCAAATAACGAGCAATATCTCCGAAATTCTTCACTCTACAAAAACATTTTGACAAATTGTGTTTTAGCGAGCTCTACATTTTTTGTAGAAAAAGATTTTGTCTGTCTTACGGTTTACGAGTTATGGAAATCGTCCAGAGTAAAGAGGACTACATAGGCTATAGCCATAAAATTTAAAATATACATTTCATTTGTCATACAAATAACTTAAACATACGGTATTTTAATCAAATTCGTTAGCCTTTTCCAGAAAGTCAAAATTTTCGTTAAATGTTTCATGTAAAGGGTAGTTTAGGGTAGGGCTATTTTCTTCAAAATCTACGTGTCGCATCCTTGAATGACATTGAAATTAAATGCCAACTTTGGCTTTTAACCGACTTTTCGTTTTTGAGTTATGCTGTCCACAGTCTTGACACACACGCACACGCACGCACACACGCACGCGCACGCACACACACACACTAGCAGTAAAATATTGTTCGTAAATGTTAGAAGAAGTGTTTTTAAGTATAGTTTGTGCAACAGTAGAGAAAGGAATGTGAGTGTAACATATTAAATTTCGTGTTTCCATTAGGGATCACAGATATGGAGTAATAAACCAGATTATGTGGCATTGTCGTTAGCAACAATCACGCTAATGACCTTATTTATAGACGGTGCACTGAGGCGTAATTCTTCACCTACTCCAACTATTGTTGTTTGCTCTTATCTGCACCAGATGCAATTTTGCTGCATCAAACAGATCTCAAATATTTGTGTAAGTGCTGTATAGACGACTTGACCTTGACAATAAAGAATTAGACAACTACCCATTCAATCAACTGTCAGTTCCTTCATCCCACGTAAGCACGTAGCTATTACAAATTAAGCCCTTTTGTCCTTGCAGTAATTCTGATATCCTTCCTCCCTCACAAAATTATATAATGGAACATGTTATACTCACGTGACTCCCTGCTCAGTCTTCTACAAGTACTTCTACAAACGCTTACCTCTTTTCTTGTAGGTACCACGGGACCTAGTGATTACCTGATGGCTTTGATATGCCATTCTCTTCGAATGAGCATGACAAAAAATAAAAATAACATAGACTTCTATTTGACAAAAGTAAAACAATTTCAAAATTAAAACAAACAACAAAAGTATTTGGAAAATAGTTGGGTACAAAAAATCTCAATTGTTTCAACTTTAATATGTTTGGTATTTTAATATTTTGATATCGAATATTTTGGGCGCAAAATAACTTGTACTTCCTATGTACGAGTATATATAAAAAGTAATAATAAGCAGGGTTAGGAGCTTGATGCAGTTACATTGTTTTTTTATATTATTGATATGCTGATATATTATGTTACATAGCTTTTGCAGTGTTCTGACAGATTTTCATTGTGCATATAAATGCATATTTGTGCCTTTATAAATTGTTGTCATATTTTAGTAAATTTTTAATTATTTTCTATTTTTGACGATGAAAGATTAGATCACATTTTAAGTCGGTGACTCAGGTCTGTTGATTACGTGAATTACGAATGCGCAACAAGCTCAAAGACGCACACAGGTCAGCTGACTTACGGAGCGTGAAGAAAAAAGCATCTACTTCTCAGCAATAATATAGTAATTTTGCATAGGTACAATTCCCATTTTTGACATTTTAGTGCATGTTTTAGTACATAGCACATTTTAAGGGCATATTTCATGCATATTCCAATTGTTTTTAGGGCATGAACTTCCTACCCCTGCTAATAAGCTTTCGTAAACATATTTCATATTGCGACTTGGTCGTACAACAATATACGCACGAGAGGAGGCAAGTGTAGCCTTGGATACGAGGAGCGGTTATGTTTGTACGTAATGGCGGTAAAACACAAAAGGCCCTAGACTACAGGGCAACTAGTGACTATGTATGTGATCGAACAGCGATAACAGCAAGAACTAGAAGCTTCTCGCTAATTCCGCTAAGATTGCGAAGGAAGTCACATTACACCGGCTCTAGTATAAATAGGACACTGTTTTAGCCAAAGTTAGTAGAATTAGATTGTTCGGTGTGTCACTCGTCGTGTACAGTTTAGTTTTTATTTATGTGAGTGAGTCGACCAGCCTGTCAGTGAGTATGCATTTGTCGTCGAGTGACTATCGTAATAGTAAAGGTATAAGAGAGTGAAAATGGAGAAACACATGAACTGAGAAGGATTATCGGAAGAACAATTGTGAATTGTAATACTAGAGAAGACAAACTGTTAGCAAAGAAATCGAAATTGCGCATTTGCAGTCAAATTTAGAGGACAATGAAGTGATAGAAAAATAACAGGGTTTCGCATTTTGCAGTTTTGTTACAGTATATTATCTGCTAATAAATTAAAGGGGTAGAGAGTCTTTCAAGGTAGGACTAATTTTTTAAAAATACACGCCTTACCTTTAGAGCATCCAGAATATGCTATATATTTACACAGACACAAGCCAGCACTGAAAATGTTTACAAAATGTTTAGAATGTTTAGAAAATCAAGCAGTCTTGCAAACTTGAAGTATTTTCTTTTAAAAAAGACTCCCTCTAACAGCAAATCTTATTTTTTTGCATTTGATGAAACTAGTCCATAAAGCTAGGATGCCACTCTTCCTGAAACAGTACAAAAACCAGCTGCTTGTAGTGCTTCACTTCTTCACCTGATGCCTAGAAAGTGGTTCAACACATTTTATCTCTAATTTGCGGAAGCAAAAAGAAATCGAAAGATGCTATGTCAGGGCTGTATGGTGGAGGGTCTACACTGCTGATCTTTATGGCATTCAGATACTGTATGTTAGTTCTGTTGTATGCGACGTTGTTTTGTCAAGATATCCTAAAATTGTTTGCTTTTAGGCTTTTTCACAAACGTTTTCAAACGTCTACAGTAAACATATCTTTTTTAGTCGGCAAAGAATTCATAACGTCCTCAATCGATCTTCTTAAAGCATTGTTTGAATAATAGCGATACCACCAGCAACAGTTCCTGAGTGTCGTTCACGAAATTAACCACTAAGAAAAAATCTGTTGCACTCACATCTCAAATAACTTTCTCTACTCTTGTACTAACCATTCTTACAAACTCTTATTGCTATATCTTCTTCGTGTTAGTTGAAATAAATATTTGTAGAAATTATCTTGTTTATTTCCTTATACGTACAAGGGAATATGGAAATACAGTAGGTTTTGAGCGATAGTCAAATCTTTTAAAGCTTTGAGATTCGTTCTCTTTGCACGGTTAAGTTATGCGTCTGTCATATGGAACATCCTGATTTATTTTTATAAGTTCTGTAAAACTCTGACAAATAGCGAGGAATATCTTGGAAATGATTTCACTCTGCAAAAAAAATGTATTTAGACATAAATTATGCGTTTTAGCAAGATTTATATTTTCGTACAGTAAGATTTGGTCTATATCTTACATTTTACCAGTTATGCAAAACTCGTCCAGTGTAAGCAGGACTTCATGGGCTATAGTCGGAAAATTCAACATACATAAAAATATTTCAAACATACGGCACTTTAATCAAAATCGTCAGTCATAATCAAAATTTTTGAAAAAATTTCCATGTAAAGGGTAGTTCAGGGTGGAGCAATTTTCTTCAAAATCTTCGTGTTGCAACCTTGAAAGTCAAACTTAAATAGCAACTTTGGTTTTTAATCGACATTTCGTTTTTGAGTTATGCTGTCCACAGACTGACAGATACACACGGACCTTTTACCAAAAATGTTCTTTTATTGTATCCACGGGCCGTCAAAACATATTTCCGGTGAAATCTCGGCATTGAATTTTAGGGTGGAATACAATACTTGCTCCACTGTACAATGTGTAGTGGAGAAAGTAAAATTCTTTATCTTTTGAATTAGCTGTAGCAGATATAAATTGTTCACTTATAGGGCTTTTTCACGAAATGCTTTTTTTGTTGAATACAGCATCTTTAAGGGATAATTCAAACTCCATTAGAGGAAAAGCATACGGCAATCAACCATCAAAACATATGAAATTTCATGTTTTTTGAAACATTGCATTCTACAAAGTCGACCCTCCCCTGCTGATTAGAGGGGTTGCTGTTCCGCCACTGGAGCAGCATTAGGGGATGAGAGAGGGATGGAATTAAGGAGGGTCCTCGTTGTGCGATCATGATGGGTGGAATGTCAGGATGTGAAGAGGTTCTCTGTCTCTCTCTTTCTGCAGTAGCATCAAGTACTTTTTCCCCGCGATACCAGCCACCCAACAAAGTGAGAGGAACGAACGTACGTACGTACAATGATGCCCACCCCAGGATCTGGAGGGAGCGGGTGAGAACTACGTGTTCAGCGGAAAAGATGACTCAGGGAAGGCGGTTGTTAACGCTTAATGTTTCGTTAAAAGTAGACTTGAGCCTTGTTCAGCGTCGTCCGTCGCAAAATGAGTCAGTGCTGAGATGGTGACTTTACAATCGATTTCTTCAATCATCAAGTAATGAGCAGTGGTCTACAGCTTGCTAATTGATCTTGAGATTAAGTAGCTAGGAGCTTGGTCAGCTCATTAACACCAGCATAATAGCTTTCCGAACCGCAGATACCCTGTGTTAATATACCATCCCATAAACTAATGAAGAATACGAATTGTATTGTATTGTATTTACTCAAACACTCGATATCACGATTTCACTGGAAATATTTTGAAACCCCCTGTATCCAAAAACAGCGTTTTTACAAAAAGGTTCCAGTGTATGAACTTGTGAGCAGTACATAAAACTCAAAATAGAAAATTGGGAACCATTTTCAAAAACTTGGAATATTAATCAGATTCGTGTTAGGACAGTTTGATGACATGAAAAGTTTGTTCATTTTCTGGAAAGAGCCCTAGAAGTACTTCACTGTGGATGATTTTTGCATTACTGGTAAATCGTAAGAGATAGGCAAAATCTTCCACTTTTTCTTCTACTTCTTCTACTTCCTCTACTTCTTCTACTTCCTCTACTTTTTCCACTATCTCTACTTCTTCCGCTATCTCTACTTTTTCCGCTGTCTCTACTTCTTCCGCTGTCTCTACTTCTTCCGCTGTCTCTACTTCTTCCACTGTCTCTACTTCTTCCGCTGTCTCTACTTCTTCCGCTGTCTCTACTTCTTCCACTGTCTCTACTTCTTCCGCTGTCTCTACTTCTTCCGTTGTCTCTACTTCTTCCGCTGTCTCTACTTCTTCCGCTGTCTCTACTTCTTCCGCTGTCTCTACTTCTTCCGCTGTCTCTACTTCTTCCGCTGTCTCTACTTCTTCCGCTGTCTCTACTTCTTCCGCTGTCTCTACTTCTTCTACTTCCTCTACTTCTTCTACTTCCTCTACTTTTTCCACTATCTCTACTTCTTCCGCTATCTCTACTTTTTCCGCTGTCTCTACTTCTTCCGCTGTCTCTACTTCTTCCGCTGTCTCTACTTCTTCCACTGTCTCTACTTCTTCCGCTGTCTCTACTTCTTCCACTGTCTCTACTTCTTCCGCTGTCTCTACTTCTTCCGCTGTCTCTACTTCTTCCGCTGTCTCTACTTTTTCCGCTGTCTCTACTTCTTCCGCTGTCTCTACTTCTTCCGCTGTCTCTACTTCTTCCACTGTCTCTACTTCTTCCGCTGTCTCTACTTCTTCCGCTGTCTCTACTTCTTCCGCTGTCTCTACTTCTTCCGCTGTCTCTACTTCTTCCGCTGTCTCTACTTCTTCCGCTGTCTCTACTTCTTCCACTGTCTCTACTTCTTCCACTGTCTCTACTTCTTCCGCTATCTCTACTTCTTCCGCTGTCTCTACTTTTTCCGCTGTCTCTACTTCTTCCGCTGTCTCTACTTCTTCCGCTGTCTCTACTTCTTCCGCTGTCTCTACTTCTTCCGCTGTCTCTACTTCTTCCGCTGTCTCTACTTCTTCCGCTGTCTCTACTTCTTCCGCTGTCTCTACTTCTTCCGCTGTCTCTACTTCTTCCGCTGTCTCTACTTCTTCCGCTGTCTCTACTTCTTCCGCTGTCTCTACTTCTTCCGCTGTCTCTACTTCTTCCGCTGTCTCTACTTCTTCCGCTGTCTCTACTTCTTCCGCTGTCTCTACTTCTTCCGCTGTCTCTACTTCTTCCGCTGTCTCTACTTCTTCCGCTGTCTCTACTTCTTCCGCTGTCTCTACTTCTTCCACTGTCACTACTTCTTCCACTGTCACTACTTCTTCCACTGTCTCTACTTCTTCCACTGTCTCTACTTCTTCCGCTGTCTCTACTTTTTCCGCTGTCTCTACTTCTTCCGCTGTCTCTACTTTTTCCGCTGCCTCTACTTCTTCCGCTATCTCTACTTGTTCCACTGTCTCTACTTCTTCCGCTATCTCTACTTCTTCCGCTGTCTCTACTTCTTGCGCTGTCTCTACTTCTTCCGCTGTCTCTACTTCTTCCGCTGTCTCTACTTCTTCCGCTGTCTCTACTTCTTCCGCTGTCTCTACTTCTTCCGCTGTCTCTACTTCTTGCGCTGTCTCTACTTCTTGCGCTGTCTCTACTTCTTCCGCTGTCTCTACTTCTTCCGCTGTCTCTACTTCTTCCGCTGTCTCTACTTCTTCCGCTGTCTCTACTTCTTCCGCTGTCTCTACTTCTTCCGCTGTCTCTACTTCTTCCGCTGTCTCTACTTCTTCCGCTGTCTCTACTTCTTCCGCTGTCTCTACTTCTTCCGCTGTCTCTACTTCTTGCGCTGTCTCTACTTCTTCCGCTGTCTCTACTTCTTCCGCTGTCTCTACTTCTTCCGCTATCTCTACTTCTTGCGCTGTCTCTACTTCTTCCGCTGTCTCTACTTCTTCCGCTGTCTCTACTTCTTCCGCTGTCTCTACTTCTTCCGCTGTCTCTACTTCTTCCGCTGTCTCTACTTCTTCCGCTGTCTCTACTTCTTGCGCTGTCTCTACTTCTTGCGCTGTCTCTACTTCTTCCGCTGTCTCTACTTTTTCCGCTGTCTCTACTTCTTCCGCTGTCTCTACTTCTTCCGCTGTCTCTACTTCTTGCGCTGTCTCTACTTCTTGCGCTGTCTCTACTTCTTCCGCTGTCTCTACTTCTTCCGCTGTCTCTACTTCTTCCGCTGTCTCTACTTCTTCCACTGTCTCTACTTCTTCCACGTTCTCTACTTCTCTTCTCCTTCCTCCTCCTCTGTTCTCCGTCGTCCTCTACTGGTTCCACAGCCCTTGGTGAACTTTGGCGTCCTGCACAGTCTTCCTCCAAAATCTATCTTCCACTTAACTTTCCCATTATCTAATTCCAATCTTTATTAAATGTTTTATTACATAATTTAACCACCTTCTTATTGGTCTTCCTGTTTTTCCTCTAGCATAAAACCATTCTTTCAATATTTTTGTTTTGGAATTCCATCTTCCGTCATTCTCTCTATATGTAGTAGACATCTTATTCTTAGACATACAGAAGAAATGTAGATCTTGTTAAACCACACAATTCGCATGTAGTTGTTTTTGCAGTTACCGTTTCCGAGATATTCCCTGTCATTAGTTCAAGGTTTCTCAAATAGGAAGCCATTGGTGTTACTTTCTCTGCCACCTACTTAGTTTTCAGATCCTTTGAATCCAACAGGCATCTTTATAAAAAAAAATCCATTTGTGTGCAAGCGTGTGTGTATGGTGTGTGCGTCTGAACATAATAATTCAAAATGAAAAGTTGGTTGAATACCAGTAGGTATTCAAAATAAGTATCTTCCAAGGATAAAAAACGAAAGTTTTCAAAATATCTTACCACCCCAAACTATCACTTACATGGAACATTAATATATTTTGACTAAATGACTGAGTAACAGACTCTGAAGGGGAGATTTAGCAACTCGGCCTATATAAGATCTTCTGTACATGTACGTGGTGGCCCTCCGGGGGGAGGAGTAAGGCCAGAGGACACTAAGGCTAGCCGGATGTCAGGAGAGACGACAGTAGAGAGCAGGGTCTTTAAGAACTACAGATTCAAACTCCCGGTGGCAGCTCATGCAACGGACCCCCCACTCTCGCTCTCTGGATGGCCCAGGACCCGACCCTAAGGACGAAGATTTACAGTGAGCAAGTTCCTCACCATGCACGGCAAGACTCCCGTTGAAATAACCCACCAGGTTGAAAGATGGGGTGAAATGACAAGCTGAAATGGAGGATATAATTATTCTTCCCAGCATTCCCCTAAACAAACAGGGAAAACCCATGGGTCGAGTAGATGTAACCCATGGCTTACAGAATGGAGCCAACGACGTTAATGCTTGAGCCATCCCTCTCAATTATAAGACATTTTAATGACAAAATCAACTTATATCTTGAATTTTCTGAAAATAGTCTGAAGTCCTAATTCTGAACGTCTTTTGCATAACTCGTATACCGTAAGAGATAAACGAACTCGTTCTGCACAAAGCACGCCAAAGCACACAATTCAAGTAAATTGTTTTTCTTTTAGCTAACCATTCCCGAGATACTGATTGTTGTTGATTTAAATGTCTCAAATAATTATACTTTTCTCAAATAGGAAATAGTAATTTTTTTCTCCTGGCCATGTAAGAAGAAGGGAATTTCAAAGCTATCCACAGCGACCATCTCTTAACATAGTTGGCTATCGATTAAGCCTACTGTGTTCGCTATTCCCATTGTACCCACAAGGAAATATGTAATAAAACCATTGTAACTGAAGTTATTGTTCTGTAAGAATGGGTAGAGAAAGTCATGTGAGCGAATCAAATCAGAATTTTTCTGTGGTTTTGTCAAGCTTGGCTTTTATATAGCAGAAAAATATTTTATCAAAATAAATATCTAAGTTACTAAATTAGAGCCTTATTTTTGTACAGAATTGCAAGGATAATCATCCAAACAGGTAATGGGCCATATGGTCTGTTACGATCTCATAAAAGAGGAATTTCTTTTTCACATGTTCTTTGGACTTCACAAGAATCTCGACCCATAGGGCCTTGCAGCATAGCTTTAGGGATTCTAAGGTATCTCATTCGTCTTATATGACTCATCTGGTTGTTCGGATAGGTTGTATAAAATAGAGAACAGGCTCCAGGCCAAGTTGTTCCATATAACTTTATTTCTTTTATGGTCTCATCCTGCAATAGTTCTCATAACACATTTTACTCTTCCTGCTTCAATACCATTGCACAGTATTGACCTTTCTAGTGTTTTATACATGCTGTTATATGTATCTCATTCGTCTTTTTTCCCCCCACATACCAATAACAAAGTTTATTACCTCGTTTCTTGCATGGTCGCAGCTGTGGTATGAAATGAACAGCGAATATCATATATACTATCCATTTTGCTTCACACCTTAATGCGTGACCTACTAGTCTAGTTATTGTGAGGTGATTGACCTTGCAGAAAGCATTGGAACTCAGTTCCGGTACACCATTCGTTATCACGAGGCCGGCCCACTCTTCATCAAGCCTTGTCTGCCAGGTGTATTTATGGGTACTAACAAACTTAAAAATACACTACTCTTGTATGTTATATACTGGTAACTTTGTACTTTTCCGGACTAGGGAAGGTTTAATTGCCTTGTTGATTATTCTATAATTTTAGAATATTTTACTATTTTACTTTTACTACCTCTACCACGTACATAATAGATACAGAAGGAACCTATTGCATTTCACCCCAAATTTAATACTCAGATTTGCTGGAAATACAGGTTCCTTGAATAAAAAAAATTAGAGGAAGGTCAGTTTGTGGTAAATATATCTGGTATTTAAACGTTTCATTTTCCAAGGGTGCAATACGAACATTTTCAAGGAAGGCCCCTCACTAAAGCTATTCTTTACCTAGAAAAATTCGAAAACTTCAATTTTCTCATAGTCCTAAAGATGTTGATTAAATTTTCATATGTTCAGTGACATTTGCGATATTACAAATGAAGTGTCCATCTTCATTTCTATGAATAGACTTTGAAGCTCTCTTGGAACACTTTTGTATACTGGTAAGTGTAGGCAAAATCTTATTACATAAATAATATGGAACTAAAGCACACGATTTATGTCATACATTTTTGGGTACACAGATGCCCTGAGATATTCGTTATGATTGGTTTGAATCTTGAAATAGCTATATCTTTTATCACATAGCAACCAGCTCTTAAATATCTGACTATCGCCTAAGCCTACTGCATTCCCCTATTCCCATTGTACCTATAGAAAATGCCCAATAAAATGCATTAAAACTATTGTCTAAAATATTAGCTATTAACTACTGTTTATTATTGTCCTAGGGCAGGTTTTGTCAACGGATGTTAAAAATGCTCTAACATAAGGTTTACTAACATTTAGTTAAAGTTTTAACTTTGTGTGGTCTCTTGAGTTTCATCAAGCTTTTCCAGAGAAAAGTTAACTCAAAGTTAGTCAAAGAGAACAATGAATAACCGCGAGCAAGAAATGCGGTTAGTTTCCTTGTTTCCTGATCATGACACACATAGGAGTGAAAAATGAATAAGCTAGATACAGGACTACCAATATTTCATATTTTGAAGAAAAAAATATTAGTAACTGAGCTGGTAACTAGGCTAGATGTAGGTACAAGGTCACTCAACTAAATGGTCAGCAACTAAGAATTATGGCAAAAATGAGTAATTCAATTTCAATATAAAAAATAAATGTTCGTAAAGCAGCAATTTTACATAGATATTCCAAACAGAGGCAAAAGCCACAGCTATAAAATATTCGAAAAAATAAGAAATACATAATATAAAGTTTTAAATCAGATTCACGTTTATCTTTCGCAAAAGCTACTTAAAACTCTTTCGAACGCTATATATTGTCCGCCAGGACCTCTGCAAGTGCAACTGGCAATTGCAGAAAGTCTCAAAGGTGCGCTAGGAAAACACTAACAGCACGTGAGGGACTGACAAAAGCTTGTCGCACAGTGGACGAGGAACAGGGTTCCGTTTAAAAAGGTACCCAGGCGTAAAATTGCAGTGGCCAACCGAGCCCAAATTACCTACTTGCGACGAGATATGCGAGAGGAGGTTACCCAGTTTATCGGAAGTTCTTTCACCACTCGTCGTGCCAGAGCGACAGCACAGCACTTCAAGCCTAAAGTTTTCCAAAGTAACACGAGAGATGATAATACTGGGTTCTGTTGTTGCCGTCTTTACTGTCAAATCCGCCATTTCATTTCCCACCAAACCTACGTTACCAGGAATCCATGCACACACCGCGTTAACGCCAGAAGCGTGTAAAACATAGAGGGCATCCTGGATACGTTGTACAATAGGGTGGGGGTTGTATAGTTCAGGAAGGCTCTAAAGTGCACTGAATCACTCAAAATTATGCAGTTACCGAATATATGTTGAGCTGGTAACCAAATGCAGATCTGAGTGGGAAAAAAACAAAAAAAAAAAAAAAAAAAAAAAAAAAAAAAAACAGACCGTCCATAATTATTTGTGCATTAATTGAAAATTAACCCTTGCGGTTACGATGGATTTCGGCCCTTTGGGCACTGCGAGATTGAATTCTCACGGGCGTGCAGTCTCTTGCTCCCAGAACGTCCGGAAATTGGTACATTTAATGGTTCTAAATACAACCCGGTGCTTCATTTGCAATTGCTAATGTAAAACGATTTAACTCGGGGGCATTGGGAAGTTAATTTAGTGGGTTTTAACACTGAGTAAGGCTTCTTCGATGAAACAGATTTTTTTTAACTTGGGTGTTAAATTCCTTTAACTTCGAGTTAAAATTTAACTTCAGTTGGTGGAACCGGACCTAAAAGTACAAACGTTTATCTTGATTAACATGAACCAGGTAGAAGAACAAGCTTTTATAGAATATTTTACACCAGAGTGAACAGAGAAAGTCATGTGAGTGCAACACATTCGATTTTGTTTATTTATTGTAACCATTTCTAAGATATGCTTTGTTATTGGTTGAAATTATCCAATACTTACCTATCGTTTTCTAAATCGATAAGCCTGTATTTGTTAACCTAAGTCATACAAGCGCATGTATTTTCACAGCTGCCCACTATCACCAGCACTTTTAGCATATAAATTGACTATCATTCAAAAGTGCCAGGAAATTTTAAATTTTGAAACCAAAAAAGAAAGCCGACATCATGCTCTTTGCAGACGATTAAATATCCTCTGAAAAAATTTCGCAAAGCGCTATATTTTATCTAAATGATATCGCAAAAAGCCCGGCAGCGGTAACAGTAACACAACAAAGGACGGTGGGGGCCGGAGTGCCCTACCCCACTGACACATAATAAAGGCACTTTAGACCAAACTTTCTCACACCACTCACGCGAGCAAACACGTCACTAACAGCAATCGAACGGCTACACAAAGGGTTTTCTAGAGTATTCCAAAACTGTCCGGCGTCTGGCGTGTTCGTAGAAGTTCGAGAAAGTTCTGTGTGACGTCGTCCACGCTATATAAGGAGACGAGGAAATGAATTAGTGATGTTTTCAAACATGAATCGATCAATGTATGTGTGTGTGTGTGTGTGTGTGTCTAATATCGTGAACGATATGTCACGTCGAAGTGAAGGTGTAATGAGTGTTGAATGATTGTATCGTCAGAGTTAGGGTATCAGACAGAGAAAATGAAGATAATGGAAGGACTGAGTCAAGGTTACAAGAAGAAAACAGTTGTGAGTTGTGATATCACGTTAACCTCAGTAAAAGAGAACTGAAACTTTTAGAAGAAAGTAAAAAGAGACAAAAATAATTGGACTGGAGTTTCATCGATTTTTGTCACACTAATTTGTAGAAGAATGAGTAGAGGAAATAATGTTGTTGTTCTTAGCTAATGCTGGATTTCTGACAATGAAGTCATTAATCCTCTTGCTCTCCAATATTTTTCACTTAGCAGTAAATGTAACCGCTTTTTAGAGAGCAGCATAATTTTTGTTTTGTTATGTGTATTTCATGATTGTTTACAAACTGACTCATCGGTTCCCGATAGTATTAGGGTCCTTTAACTACGCCGGTATGGTTTTAATGCTCTAATGCTAGAATAACATGCAAATTTCGAAATCACTTGATACAGCATTATCTGTAGTATGGGTAGGTTGAAAACACCAGAGTTTCATTTTTGTAAGGGCTAATTCTGGTATGTGGCTAAGAGCTGTTAGCTTTGTGGGAACTGGGGTGCATGTGAACCACTCAATGCCCCCTCACTCGCTGCAAGTAAATGTAACAATGCAGAAATTCGCTCAGCTGCATTAGAGAGCTCTCCACCAGGGAGTTCGAGGGGTCGTAAAGCACAGGTCGCCTGTTTACTCTCTTTACTACCAACACAAGGTGCATTGTGGCTTGCAAGTTATTTGTTGCAGAGCCAGGGATGGATCGGCTGTTCCAAGCTCTTCAGGGACTAGCGAGTCTATAATATGGTGCTTTCCTAGCTCTAGAAAGCTTATAAATCCCTTCATAAATGTCTCTTTTTACTTTTTCTACTACGTTTAGTAAAGTAGATGAAATATTCCACCCCAAAAATTTGACACTGGTCATCTTGGGTGACTTTGGACGGTTTTTTAATTTCTTTTCATTTTATTTAAGTGTGCGAATGGAATCAGGGTTACTCTATGTAGAATAACATTTGTTATAGTCTTGGCGAATAGTATGACGTATTTTGGCCTTTGTATATAATGTATTTAAGTTTTTTTTTCAAAATATTAAGTGTCCGATGTCGCCCGATATAGTGGCGTGACTTCGGACGCACAAGTTATTCTTACAATATCCGAAGATCGTCGTCCTAACGTGTTGTTTCGGACACTTATTTTAGTTTTAAAAAATGTTTTCAGGTTCTGTTTTAATGTATAACAGTTTACAATAGTATAAACACAAAATATTATATTTACAATCCACTGAATTCAGTAAGAATAGAAAAAAGACACGATTCATTTGAGCAAATTACACCAATAAGTAAGTCAGCATATTTTGAGTGAATGAAAAGTTAAAAAGTTGGTGAAATAACACAGTAACATATCTGATACAGTTTATTACAGTACGTCGTGTGGAAATAGAAATTTTCCCTTCTCTTCCAATTTTATTATTTGATCTTTAGAGATGGTGTCCTCGTCAGGAACTTCGGGAAACACAAATATACTTTTGCTGTTGTTGTATGGGCACAAAATCTACACATCAACCTCTTTGGCACCGACATTTGTTGCAACACCAACATACTGTCTTACACGAGTCTTCTTTCCAACATTGAACACAAAGCTAGCCACCAAAAATGAGTGCTGCTGCAACGTCAGAGTATTATCTCTTTCATCTTCGCTATTGCTACTAGTTGAAATATTGCTCTGGTTTTCTTCTTCCAAATGGCGTCCCAGAATTGACTGCCCTGGTGCAATTTTGAGCTTCTTCTGCCTAACAACATTGGACTTCTTATAGCGAATTTCCTTCAAGATTTCTTCGAAACTACTCTGCCATGAATTTTGTCCAACACATGCAATGGATCAAATGGAATGGGTCCAGTTGCTCGAAAACCACTCTTAATATTATCAACTTCTCTGGCTTTGATTTTTTCCAGCGTCTGGAAAACAGGGATGGAAATGCATCCTTGCATACTGGACCACGAGTGCTTTTCTTCCAGTCACTCAGTACCTCACGCCAAACTATCTTCACAGGCCTGAAGAAACTGACATCCAAGAGCTGGTACTGTTTGGAGGCAACAAGATAAAATGGATGTCAAATTTTTCACATTCTTTTATCACTTTCAAAGAAATATGGGTACTTAGGTTGTCTTCAATTAGAATCCTTTCACCAGGACTCTTCTTTAAATATGGCAATGCTATGGTCGAAAATCAATCCTCGAAAATAGCCATATCAAACCATCCACTTTCATTACGATTAAATCTTGTCCCAGTTGGTCCGCCCTCTTTCCGAGTAGCCCCACGATGTTCTGCTTGATAGAGGACATACGGCGGAAAAAGATGCCCATCAGCAGAAGCAGCCATCGTAACAGAAATGCTGGTTTTTGAAAAATCGATGTGTTCAGTATGCTTTACACCTCTTCTTACGACTATGTGTTTCCTTCCAGGATCGTCATCGAAATTTGTTTCGTCATTTGTTTCGACAATGTTATAATTAGGCACATTTTCTATAATTGGAGAAGTGTGGAAATATTCTTGCACTGATTCTTTGGACACTTCAGCGCGAACTGTTTATATTCTCACTTAGTCTAACAGATATTGTTGCAGAATGCCTCTTAAAGAAGAAAGCAGATCAGTCCACTCCTGGAAAGCTATTCTTGAAGCACTGTGTTATTGTGCCAGATTTGTCTAGATACCCCTTTATCACGTATTTTAGGTCTGTTGATGTAAACGGAAGTACCCAGCGAGAGCGGTCAATATTCCTTCAACAACAGTTATTTTCTTCATCTTAGTTTTGCACAGGCTGGCTTCCCACAGATTCACATGCTTCTTGTTAACTTTATTTTTGAGAGTCGACGGCGGTATACCATAATATTCTGCTGCTTTTCTGCAACATTTTACAGCTCTGATAGCCTTTTCTAAAGCTGGAGCTCCAAGTTTCCTCTTATAACGGCCCATGCTTGTCCTAAGTCAACCTTCCAATTCTAACAAAAGTTGGTATATACTCGACAATGGAAGAAATGTTACGTTAGTTAATACATTGTTGTGAGACAGACTAATTAACAGAACAGATGTTGGAGAAAAAAACATTTTAAGTTATTCATTTCGATTCTAGAAATGAAAGTACATGTGATTAACAATAGTTCGGAAATTGGCGGCATACTTCAAAGCTCCACAAATGTAATAACACTGCACAGAAACAAACAATAGGTGTTTATAAACTCTAAAATAAAATTTAAGGTGTCACATCTAAAAATCGCCGCTCAACTACAATTGTCTTAAACATTGTTGTTGATCTTAATTTAGTTATCCTATACATTGTCCGAAAACAGACTATATGTCTGAAATCACCCTGAATCCAAAAAGTAATTCTTAGAAAAATGTCCATGTTTGTGTGTCTGTCAGTCTGTGGACAGCATGACTCAAAAATGAAAATTCAGTTAAAAACATAAGTTCGCATTTAAGTTTAATATCATTCAAGGATGCAAACCAAAGATTTTAACGACAACTGCTCCACACTAAACTACCCTTTACATGGAAAATTTTTCGAAAATGGCTCTAACGATTTTGATTAAAATGCCAATGTTTGATATTTTTATGACAAATAAAATTTATACGTTGAATTTTCTGGCTATATACTAATTGTAAGTCTTTATGTCAGAGTTTAAGTAACCTTGAGATGGTAATTAACAATAAAATTTTGCATAATAAATCAATGTATTTCTATTCTTTAAAAATCTGTGTTGTAGGTATACTATTCTTACAAGCACATATTGCTCTATATTCATGTTAGTTGACATAAACATTGACAGAAATTATCTTATTACTAATTTTCTTGTGGATGCAAGGAGAATATGGGAACACAGTAGGCTTTGAGCGATAGTTTTAAAGCTCTGGAGAGATAAAATATGAATCACGACCTTCCATTTGAGGAAAGTATAAGTATTGTAAAACTCGCACCTATAACAAGGAATATCTCCGAAATGGCTAACTCCACAAAAAAATTGCATTTGTATATTTTAACGAGGTCTAGAGTACGATTTACCAGTTACGCAAAAATCTTTGAGGAAACAGGACTACATGGGCTATAGCCAGAAAATTAAAAATATACATTTCATTTACTATAATGTATCCTAAGCATTCGGCATTTTAATCAAAATCCTTTCATTTTTGAATTATGCTGTTACGTCAGTCACACATACAGTAGTAGAGAAAGTAAGAAAAACAGTAAGATATTTCTCTTTTAGGTTGGTATAAGTATTGAAAATTTCAAACAAATAATATCTGGGAAATAGTTAATTGCATTTTATGTAAATTATGTTTTAACCAGATGTGTGAGAACATTTGTGTAGTAAGATCTTGGTCTATCTACTGCATCTGCCGGTTTTGCAAAATCCAGAGGACTTCAGTGGCTATGCCAAGAAAATTCAATATACAAATTTTATTTGTCATGAAAATGTCTTCACTGTCAGGGGTAGTCTGGAGTGATGGCATTTTAAACATGTATTTTCATGGCACTTTGAAGATGCAACTGCAGTTAAATACCAAGTTAGGTAACTGTTATTACTTCTTCCCAATGAGATTTTCTTTATAAATAATGACGAGGTAGCCCGAAGGCGACAACGTGGAAATCACTCGGCTGCATTTACCAGAAATCATTACAGAGTATGGTATTTGTGGTTGTTCAACAGTGCTTTTGCATATCTTTTCTAGATACTTTTATTTGTGTTTATAGGAGAATTAACCTTTGAAGCGTCTTGTGTAATATGTTTTTAATATCTCCAAAGAAACTTAAGGCCAGGCAAGTACAAATTAAGACTGAATGCTCTAGGGATAAACCGTCAAACCAGGGATGACACCGGGTGATTGATCTTATTTGTATAAATTTCTATACGGTCCTAGATAAAACAAATATTGTCTTTTAAGCACCTTGCAATGCACTTTGGTGGAATGATACACTACTGGTGTAAATTCTGGTTATACATATTTTAGGGCTGTCATAAATACATAGGCCGCTAATAAATCTATAGAAAAATACAATCTTAAACATGAACAATAAAGGATAAGCCTGCTGTGCTAGGGGTCCCGGGGTTCGATTCACCGCAGAAGGATAGGAATTTTTCTCCAGCCAGGATTATTCCTCGTCCTTCCCTGAGTCTGGAAGTATGAATGAAAGTGTGTGTGTGTGTGTGTGTGTGTGTGTGATGTGTGATGTGTGGTGTGTGTGTGAATTCAAAGTATAAAAGTCCCAAAGATCGAAAAATCCAACGTAAACGTGTAACACCATTGTCAATAGGCAAGGCCGCCGATATGACCTCTGCAGTTAAAGGGGGGATATAAATGGATAAATAAGGGGGAAAAAAACGATAAAAATGTATAATATAAAGATATTTGACAGACGTAGTTTATAATTTGCAAAATTATTATACCTTTTGGAAATAGGAAAGCTATTTTATATTTGTTTATTTATTGGTTCGTTCGTTCGTTGGTTCGTTCTTTCGTTGGTTCGTTCTTTCGTTGGTTCGTTCTTTCGTTGGTTCGTTCTTTCGTTGGTTCGTTCGTTCGTTCTTTGGTTCGTTCGTTCGTTCTTTGGTTCGTTCGTTCGTTCTTTGGTTCGTTCGTTCGTTGGTTCGTTCGTTCGTTGGTTCGTTCGTTCGTTGGTTCGTTCGTTGGTTCGTTCGTTCGTTGGTTCGTTCGTTCGTTGGTTCGTTCGTTCGTTGGTTCGTTCGTTGGTTCGTTCGTTCGTTGGTTCGTTCGTTCGTTGGTTCGTTCGTTGGTTCGTTCGTTCGTTGGTTCGTTCGTTGGTTCGTTCGTTGGTTCGTTCGTTGGTTCGTTCGTTGGTTCGTTCGTTGGTTCGTTCGTTGGTTCGTTCGTTGGTTCGTTCGTTGGTTCGTTCGTTGGTTCGTTCGTTCGTTGGTTCGTTCGTTGGTTCGTTGGTTCGTTCGTTGGTTCGTTCGTTGGTTCGTTCGTTCGTTGGTTCGTTGGTTCGTTGGTTCGTTGGTTAGTACGTTAGTTCGTTGGTTGGTACGTGTTCGTTGGTTCGTTTGTTCGTTCGTTGGTTCGTTTGTTCGTTCGTTGGTTCGTTGGTTCGTTCGTTGGTTCGTTGGTTCGTTCGTTGGTTCGTTGGTTCGTTCGTTGGTTCGTTGGTTCGTTCGTTGGTTTGTTGGGTCGTTCGTTGGTTTGTTGGGTCGTTCGTTGGTTTGTTGGGTCGTTCGTTGGTTTGTTGGGTCGTTCGTTGGTTTGTTGGGTCGTTCGTTGGTTTGTTGGGTCGTTCGTTGGTTTGTTGGGTCGTTCGTTGGTTTGTTGGGTCGTTCGTTGGTTTGTTGGGTCGTTCGTTGGTTTGTTGGGTCGTTCGTTAGTTTGTTGGGTCGTTCGTTGGTTTGTTGGGTCGTTCGTTGGTTTGTTGGGTCGTTCGTTGGTTTGTTGGGTCGTTCGTTGGTTTTTTGGTTCGTTCGTTGGTTCGTTCGTTGGATGGTTCGTATATTTATTTAACTTATTTACTACTTTTTTACCGATTTACTTATTTACCTGTTTATTTATATACGTATGTACTTGTTCATTTAATTCAGTGTAGTACACAGATGATTGCGTAAAATATCAATCACGGATAATTTGTGAACCAATATCCTCTAGAAGCTTTAGTTGCAATTCAAAGCGTCGGACTGGATCAACAGTAAACTTAGTAACCACTCTACGAGCACCCAAAGGTACACTAATCACTTCCCAATTTGAAATTTGGTGTTTCTCTTAATTAACTCCTTAATTTGATCCACATTTTTTTTTTTTTTCCATTCGGATCGTAGGGTCAAGAATTAATCCTGTGGAACATATTGCCTATAGGCAATGGTGGTGCTCGCTTAACATTGGGTTTTATGGTCGCTAAGGAGTTTAAATATTAAAATGGGCCCCATTCACACTTCCAGACACCCTCCTGGGAAATGAACCCCAGACCCCTTGCACAGCAGGCAAGTGCTCTACTGAGTGAGCTACGGGGCCAGTCTCCGCTATCTAGTTATCTGACGAATGGTAACCAAATGTGGATTGGTCATGGTTTATGTATTTCTACAAATAATGATTATAAAACTAACACGTTAACACTTGATTAAATTTGCACATAACTGTTAGCGTGCGTCTGAACCCAAAATATAACTCGTATCTCACATGCAATTTCTTAGTGTGGTATTTCTGGTTGTTCAAATGTGCTTTTCTTGGAGTTTTTATTTATTTACTGTGTTAATTTTTTGTTCTTTATAATGTCCTAGAGTTTTAATTAACTTTGTTTAAATATCTCCAAAGAAAAACGTGCAACTTAAAATTGCGGAACATAAAGTGAAAAGTCTGATGAGCTGCACTCACATGACCTTCTCTACTCTTGTACTAACTATTCTTACAAACCTTTATTCCTATATCTTCTTCGTGTTAGTTGAGATAAACATTTGTACAAATTATCTTATTGTTTATTTCCTTGTAGGTGCAAGGGGAATATGGGAATCGGTAGGCTTTGAGTGCTAGTCCTTTTTTTTTTTTTTTAATTTATTTAGAGTCGCTTTAACAATTAAGTCATATCGCGACTATTCTATGAAATACAGCGGTATACAATACATTTGATACAATTATTTTACCAAAAACATGAGGATACAATCAAATCAGTACAACAAGTATCTTTCATATTATATTTTCGCATGCAATCCCGTACCTTTGAGAAATGATAACACCCTTCTGCAGTTGGATGGCGTGTTCAGAGTGGTGGATAAGTCTCCAGTGATGTGATGAAGCTGTCGTTGTATAGCGTATTGCTTACATTCTGTGAGGAGATGTTTTACTGTGAGGCGGGTGTTGCAGACTTCACATTGTGGTGGCTGGCCTTTGCTGAGGAGGTATGAGTGGGTTAACCTTGTATGACCAATGCGGAGACGTGAGATAATCACCTGCTCTTTCCTGCTAAGAGAATAGACAGGGGAAGAATTGGTGTCTCCTTTCCTTACCATGTGTAGTTTTTCTGGAGGCGATTGATTCCAGGTCTGTTTCCATCTTGTTTTTATTAGTCTGGAGAAGTACTTTGTAATATCACGATAAGGTACTGCTTGCTGTTCATGTGTGTCTGTTAACCGACTTGCTTCTTTAGCAGCTTTGTCCGCTTCTTCATTGCCCTTAATGCCGCAGTGTGAAGGGACCCAAATGAAAGTAACTATTTTCCTTTTATTTAGAGCAATGGAATAAAGACTGTGGATATCTTGAAGCAGTTGGAGGTCAGTTGAACGATCTCTGAGACTTTGGAGAGAGCTTAATGAATAAGAAATTATAAGAAATTTACTCTCACTAGATTGGATGATGTATGTTAAAGCTTGCTTAAGTGCAGAAAGTTCGCAGGAGAATATGGAATAATATTTAGGGAGTTTCAGCTGAAGTTTCTTATCTGGGGTAATTATGGCACATCCATTGTCGCTGTCCGTTTTGGAACCATCAGTGTAGATAAATGTATGGTTAGGGTAGGCATTTGTTATTTCTTGAAACAGCTGTTTATAGCAAGATGCATCTGTATGGGATTTATGGTAAGCTGTAATATTCAAATTTAGTTGAGCAGTTGGTATTCTCCAAGGTGGTAGACAATGAAACTTTCTGGGCATTATGGCAGGAACTTCTATGTTATATTCTTCAATGTATTTGCTTATTTTAGATTTAAATGACATTTCTTTTTGTGAATTAGCCTGTAAACGTTGGTTAGAGCTAATTCTTTTAAATCATTTAAATTCCACTGTCTTTGCACGGTTAACATCAAAATGAATAACGATGTTCCACTTTACAGAAGTATAAGTTCTCCAAAACTCGCACAAATAGTGAGGAATATCTCCGAAATGGTTCACTCTACAAAGCAATTTATTCAGACATAAATTGTGTGCTTTAGCAAGATCTAAAAAATTTGTTTAGGAAGATTTGGCCTATCTCTTACGGTTTACCAGTTATACATGTCATCCAGAGTAAAAGGACTACATGGGCTATAGCCATAAAATTAAAAATATGTTTCATTTGTCATAAACATATCTTACACATACGTCATTTTAATCAAAATCGTTAACCATTTTTCAGAAAATCAAAATGTTTGAAAACTTTTGCACATAAAGGGTAGTTTAAAGTGGATGAATTTTCTTCAAAATCTTCGTGTCGCATCCTT